>CM076574.1:110582154-111027340 GCA_034641835.2 Pinus albicaulis
ATATTTTATTAGATGACAAAAAAAGAGATTATAATTTTCCATTTTATTATTTTTATTTATTTTATAAATATTTAAAAAACTAAATAAATTTATAATAAGTTGAAAATAATTATATTATTTTGTATTAATGGAGAAAAGGTTACACAAGTTGTAACGTATCTCCTTAGTTTAGGATTTGTTCCTAGAGTTTAGGGGTTTGGTTGCAACTTCCTAATTTCTAGTATTGTACTTAATGATGTAATCTTTCATTCATGAATGTAGAGTGTATGAGAGTGATCTCTTAGTTCTGAGTGTAGTCTCCAGGTGCAGGCCTCACCTGTGAGCTACATCTCCTTCTTTTCAATTCTGTTCATATTTTATCTTGGTATCAGAGCTCAGATTGGGTGAGCCTGATTTTTTATCGCCTTTGTGGCTGAAGTGCCTTTGTGGCCAGCTTGCCTTTGTGGTAGAATCGCCTTTTTGGCTTGAGGTGCCTTTGTGGCCGCGTGTACATGAGAGCTTTGTGCTCAATTAAGCAGGTGGACTGTAGAACACCTGGCTCGGACTCAAATGATTTTTTTAATTTTCTGAGTAGAAGGAGGTTGGCGCACTTTTCGTGCTGATAGTCGCGCCAGGAAGCACAACTGCCGCGTCTGTTCGGCCATTAATCGCACCACCGCGCCAAAATACCAGATTGGCGTGGAATCGCATGGAAAAATCGCGCCAAGTGTTTTTCCTTACACCGTTTTCATCTAGGCGCAGATTTTTCGCTCGGGAGGGCACCAACTCACCTTCAAGGGGATCCGCGGGAAGCCTCATCTTCGTTTGACGATTTGCAGAGAAGCAGATCGGAGAAGTTGCGGATCTATTCGGGAGAGGCAGATCGGATCAGTTTTTTGATCAGATCGGGTTTGTGGCTGTATTGAAAAACAACGAATTTGCTCATCGGAGCGAGATTGAATTGCAGATTTTGCTGGATTTGAATCGAAGATACAGTGGGTGGATCAGGATACCAGTAGATCAGTGGCAGAAAAGTGGCAGATCGGGTGTCAGGATTTGACAAGTATCGATTTTTTTTTTACTGTTGGGTAGATTCATTTTCTTCTAGATCAATATGAGTAATACGATGGAATCTTATCTCCACGAGTCTGGAAAACTCGATGGATCTAACTTCACAAACTGGAAGTTTAAGATTTAGACCTTGCTTGAGGGTGCGAATGCTTGGTCCATAGTTACAGGTGATGAGCAGAGGCCAAATTTGAACATAGGGACACAGGAGCAAGAATGGGATAAACGAGAAAACAAGGCGAAAGTTTTGCTGAAGATGTCCGTAAAGGACAACATTATCCCTCACATCAGAGACTGTAAAACATCTGCGGAGATTTGGACGACTATCAAAAGGCTGTATCAGACCCAGAATACAAGCCGAATTATGGCACTCAAAAACAAATTGTTCTCAATGAAGATGGACGAAAGTGAGACTGCTGCTGCATTTATCGCGCGAATCAGAGATGTGAAAGACGAATTGGGGGACATCGGGGAGAAGGTGTCTGACTCCGATCTCGTAAAAATCACAATGAATGGGATGTGATATGAATTTCAAATGTTCATCACTGGATTGGCAGAAAGGGAAAAAGTGCCTTCATTCAGGGATCTTGCTACAAGAGGAGGAGCGGCGGCAGAACTTGAACCCCCAGAGTGATGATCTTGTGCTGATGGTGAAACGACGACCTTTTAGAGGGAAGCAGCCACAGCAGCAATCACAGTCGCAACTACAGTAGAAAGGAGGTACATTGCAGAAGAGTCCGTATAAAGGTATGCTTGCAAATAATCCTGTAAAGAAATGCTATTATTGTGGAAAGAAGGGTCATGTACAGAATGTATGCTTTAAGAAGCAGGCTGATGATGCAAAGAGAAAGCTGGAAATCACAAAGCACAGAGGATACTTCGTTGAAGAAGATGTTGAAGAAGATGTAGACGCAGATTTCAGTTATGAATTTCGACTGTTCACAGTCGACTGTGCCCTTTCAGCATCTAATGAGGACGATATCTAGTATGTCGATTCCGGAGCATCCTCTCACATGAAAAAGGAATTTTTTGAAAGTCTTGAAGAAAGTACATATGGATCAAAGATTTATTTAGGTGATGATAGTGGATACGAGATTAGAGGTTATGGGGTTATCCCAGTCAAGTTACCAAATGGAAAAATCAGTCATCTTAAAAATGTTTTATATGTACCTGGAATTAAGAAAAATCTGATATCTGTATCCATGATAACTGATCAAGATATGCAAGTCGAGTTCTTCAAGAATCATTGTGTCATAAAGGATTGCAGGAAAGAAATTGTTGCAATAGGCGTGCGCGTTGGAAGCCGATACAAACTGGATGTAAAGAGTATATCAAAGCGAGCCATGGTTGCAGGTGGATCGACAGCTGAACAACTCTGGCATTAGAAATTCGGTCATTTGAATTTGCAGGACCTCATGTTATTGCAGAGAAAAGGTATGGTTGAGGGGCTCCCTATATTTTGTAATATTTAGTTAAATTGTGATGGTTGTGCCTTAGGTAAGATGCATAGAGAACAGTTTCCAATGCATGATAGGAGGAAGGAAACAAATATTTTAGAACTAGTGCACACTGATATATGTGGACCTATGCAGACAAGGTCGCTAGGTGGAGCGTATTATTTTCTGTTATTTACTGATGACTGCACTAGATATTCATGGGTTTATTTTATGAGTAAGAAAAGTCAGACTTTCCAGTGCTTTATAGAATTTAAAACCTTGGTGGAAAAACGGTTTGGTAAAAGTATAAAAATTCTCCTATCTGATCAAGGGGGAGAATACAAGTTAGGGGAATTCATGAAATTCTGCAAATCTCACGGGATTGTACAACAATTTACAGTGCCACACACACCACATCAGAATGGAGTTGCAGAGCGTAAGAACAAAACCTTAGTAGAGTGCGCAAGGAGCATGTTACAAGGTAAGGGTCTATCTAATAGTTTTTGGGAAGAGGCTATTAATACTGCTGTATATTTAAAGAACATAATTCCTACCAGGTATCTTGGCTTCAAAACTCCTTTTGAAGCTCTATATGGATTCAAACTAGTAGTAAACCATCTAAGAGTATTTGGCTCAAAAGCATTTGCCCATATACCCAAAGCTAATAGGAAGAAATTAGACCCTAAAGCTGTTAAATGCATCTTTGTTGGTTATGGCACAAAATTTAAAGCATATAAGTTGTTCAATCCTCAGTCTCATAAGATATTTGCAAGCAGGGATGTAGTGTTTCACGAATAGGTTTAGGAAGGGAAAGATGACATTGGTGATGATTGGCACATTCCATTGTTGATGGATGAAGGCAGCGAGGATGAAAGAGAGCTGGAGCAGAAACAGGAGCAGAAAGAAGAGCAGCAAGAAGGTGATAATGCAAGCCCAATTAGAGTTGAAGAAAAAAAACTTGAGGTAAGTCCCCTACTAAGGAGATCAAGTAGAAAGACTCAAATACCATTAAAATTGAAAGACTATGCTTTGATGTCAAATGTTTTGAACATTGTAGAGCCCACTAATTACAAAGAAGCTAGTCAATTTAAGGAGTGGAGAGCTGCAATGAATGAAGAGATAGAATCTATTCTTAGAGATGACACTTGGGACTTAGTTGAACTGCCTAAGAATAAAACACCCATAGGATGTAAATGGCTGTTTAAACCAAAAATGAATGCAGATGGAAGTATTGAAAAACTGAAAGCTAAGTTGGTTGCAAAGGGGTACTCACAACAGGAAGGTATAGATTTTGATGATACCTTTGCACCTGTAGCAAAGTTAAATACAATCAGAATGCTTATTTCTTTAGCTACTAAACATAATTGGCAGCTACACTAGCTTGATGTCAAATCGACATTTTTAAATGGCGAGTTAAAAGAGGAAATTTACTTAGTACAGCCAGAAGGGTTTGTAAAGCAGGGGCAGGAACATCTTTTTTGCAGATTGAAAAAGGCTTTATATGGCTTAAAGCAAGCACCCAGGTCTTGGTACGAAAAGGTTGATTCTTTCTTTTTAGAATATGGTTTCCATAGAAGTTTAAATGACCCAAATTTGTATACCGAGAATAAGAAGCAGGGGCAGATTATTCTGATTTCTTTGTATTTAGATGACATGATTATAACAGGAGATGCAGATAATTTAATCAGAGGAATCAAAAGGCTTATGGCACAAGTTTTTGAAATGAAAGATCTCGGAAGTCTTCATTACTGTCTAGGATTAGAAGTATGGAGAGATACTGGGAAAATTTTTCTTACCCAAGGGAAGTATGCCAGAAATCTGTTGGAAAAGTTTGGTATGGATCAGTGTAGATCAGCAGCGACACCTTTGCAGCAGAATTTGAAGTTGTGCAGTGATGATGGCACTAAGGAGGTTGATGCCACAATGTACAGACAGCTGGTTGGCAACTTGATATATCTTACAACAACCACACCTGACTTGGCATACTCTGTTAGTGTGTTGAGCCAGTTCATGTCAAAACCACTTGAAAGTCACTGGGTAGCAGCAAAAAGTGTGTTGAGGTATCTTTGTGGTACTGTTAATTATGGAATTTTATACACTGACACATCTGATGTTATTCTAGCAGGTTTTTCAGATTCAGACTGGGCAAGTAACCTGGATGATTGAAGGTCTATCACAGGTTACACATTTAGAATAGGATCCGGGGTCATAGCATGGAGCAGCAAGAAGCAGAGTACTGTAGCACTGTCTTCATGTGAAGATAAGTATCAAGCATTGTGTGCAGCAACGTGTGAAGCGATCTGGTTGAGAAGGCTTCTCAATGATGCAGGAGAAGAACAACATAACTCTACTTCCATCAAAAGCGACAACCAGAGCACTATAAAAGTAGCATACAATCCAGTGTTCCATAAAAATACCAAACATATAGACTCTCAGTTCCATTTTGTTAGAGAGAAACTACAGTCAAAAGAGATTATTGTTGAATATTGTAAAACTTGTGACAATATGGTTGATATCTTTACAAAGCCTCTTGCATGTGTGAAGTTTGAATTGTTTAGAAGGATGCTAGGAGTTCAAGACAATGCTTTCTCCATTAAGGGGGGGAGTTGAAAATAATTATATTATTTTGTATTAATGGAGAAAAGGTTACACAAGTTGTAACGTATCTCCTTAGTTTAAGATTTGTTCCTAGAGTTTAGGGGTTTGGTTGCAACTTCCTAATTTCTAGTATTATACTTAATGATGTAATATTTCATTTATGAATGTAGAGTGTACGAGAGTGATCTCTTAGTTCTGAGTGTAGTCTCTAGGTGCAGGCCTCACCTGTGAGCTACATCTCCTTTTCAATTCTGTTCATATTTTATCTTAATATTTATTAAAGAAATAAATACCAAAAAAAAACCTCAAACATATTGAATACAATTTTAATTATAATTCACAAATACATAAAAGGTGCATGAACGGAATATAATTCTCATTATGATTTAAAAATACATGAAACATTCTTATTTAAGAGAAGTAAATCCTAAAAGAGGCATTGTTTCACCTACACAAGAACACACGAGACCATTGTTTCTTTGTAATTAACAAAAACATGAAACTTACATAAAACCATAATATAATGTTCATTCTCATTTGAAAAAATGGGTCTAAGCCGAGAAGAGGCATGTTGAGAAAGCGACTAAAATCGTAAAGATATGCACATCTCAGTGAGTGATTAAAATTTCAAGACATGCACATCTTAATAGCCACACATTTTTTCAGGAAGTAAACTCTAATAGCGACTCGAACGAAAAATGACAAGAGGTATACATTATCTCTATAAAATATACAAACTGGGAATCACATTGACTCCACAAAACTAGACAAACTGGAAATATCAAGGCGTTGTGCCATGGGAAAAGGAGAAGGGACCACGCAAAGAGGATGCATGCTGAAAAAATGATTAAAATAACAATAAATTCACATCTTAGTAGCCACCAACAAGAGTCCCCACGATCTCCAGATACAACGAACCCTATTCTGTGTTTCAACAACAAATATCACCAACTCTTTGTCAATCTTCCATCTTGAACACAATTGTCCAGTGGCGAATTACGTTATTGTTGATGTTTCCTTTCAAGTTTGAGCAACTTGAATCACTCCACGAATTCATGAAGGACGATGGCTATGATCATTTTGGTGGAAACAATAGTCCAGAAAATAAGGGCAGACAAAATAAGTGCATTCCACCAAACGTCACATCCAATTATTAACTCCTTGGTTAGGCACGGAAAATAAAATATGAAACTAAAAGAGCTCCCTTGAAACCCACAAAAATTGTGGATTCCTTGTATATGGCATCGCCCCTGTTGTTATAGTCTTCTTGTATCGTAGAAAATGAAATAAATTGGGTAGGCATGGCTTTCTCGTGGAAATCGAGTACACCCATGGGAGGCGTTTGATTTTGCAGGGAGACAACACCATTGCCATCACTGTAAAAGGGTGCTGATTGTGTTGGAATCGAATAATAACTGAGGTATACATGGAGCTGAAGTGGGAAAAATTGTTATATTTCCAAAAAAACAAATGATGTAACCTCGCTTATCATCCAACGATCTCCGGTTATGTTAGCCTCGCATAGGTGGGGAAAGTAGAAACCTAAAAAAGTTATATATTTATATAAATCAATAATGGGATAAATTCAGGTATAAAATACATACATATATTCATAGTTACATGTATGTCTCATGTAGGATATCTAGTAAGTATACATCTGGCACAATATAGGTTACATGAATATGAGCCGATGCTCTGGAGCTAGTCTGAAATCCACCGAAATGAATAATGAAGAGTAATAAGTAACTTCTATAGCTACAAGATTGAAGTAGAGGTTGATGATGTTGGCACAATTGTTGCAGCAGCGGGGAAGACACAAATTATTTGTGAATCCATTGCAATTCTCTCCACCGCACAGGAATTCGTGCATTCACCTCAGGCATGGGCGGGCATGGACATTCATGTAGCGCCTACTAATTTCAAATTTTGAATTTAAAATAAGATTGTGTTGCATGCGTGCTTTAATTAAATTGTCCTGGCAGAACAGTGCGACAACCTGTTCATTGTTAGACCTAAGTCGTCTTAGCAGAACAATCTGGCGACCTGTTCATTGTCAGACCTACCAGAGATGCAAACGGGAAAATGAGTTGAAAAAGAGAAAAATGAGCTGCCAGGAATTCAAGATTCCTCTTAAATGTCACCATGCTATATATGACCATTATCCATGAAAACGTCACATCCATCACCAAAAAGTCGCATTATAGACCATTCTGATTTTTTGAAGACTATACAAATTTAAATTGATTTCCCGTGCCAGTTTGAATATGGATTTGAACAAAGAAATTTTATTTGATGTGTGTTGCTCTAGATTTGAATATGGTGGCCCTTTTGCAGAGATCCTTCTGAGTTATTGGTGTGAGATCTAGCGAGATCCGAATAAGGTGATGTTTCTTACCTACCAAGGTCTGCAAATCAATTGTGTGGGTTGTGTTAAAAAGCTTTGCCTTTTATTAGGTTTCTTTCCTCATTTCATGGAGAAGTTTTGGTTTTTGCTGTACTTAAGTCGTTGCCATTTTTAGCCACTAGCACCAAAATCCAAAGCCGCTATCACCATCATGAGCCCCTATAGTCTGTTTGCCCCAGTTCATTCAAAGGTTCTGACTAGTCATAGTGGCAGTTTGGAGAGTTGTGATGTTGCTACAGTCCAGTTTGCAGAGCCATGATGTTTCCACCATAACTCGATGCGTCTATAACTTTAAACTAAGCCATTAAGTGATGCAAGAGCATCTTACACTTGAAATTGGAAAAAAAAACAATTGAAATATAGAAGGAATTGGATTCTTTTATTTTATTTGTAAATTAGTTTTGTTTTAGTTTAAAGATAAAAAAGTTAGGATATGAATAATGCTAGAAAAAATCAAAAAATCTTAACCGCTTTTTTGGATAGAGATGTAAGTAGTTTTTTATTAATTTTGAAAAAATCTATTAGATTTGTAGAAGGGAAAAATTTGAAGAAAGCTAAGACCTTTTGGAGAAAAACAGGAGTTTGGATTCCTTTCTGGAAAATTCCAACTCATCTAAATTCTAGTAATTTTAGTAATGACAGAGGAGAAATCAATGATTTAATTATATGAATGTATGTACTCAGTTTCTGCAATTTTTTCAGAAGAAATAAAATAAAAAATATGTTAGACATTTGTTGAAGATGCAAAATATGACATCAATTTTGGTATTTGAGCTACGACATAGAGAAAAAAAAGTGTGTAATGAAATTTCACGTTCAATGGGGAAGATGAGTTTTAAGGGGAAGATCGACAACTGATGCTCAATATAGGGAGGACATGAGACGTGTCCAAGAAAGGCTAGAAGCCTTAGAGATGAATAGGCAAAGAGATCCAGAGATTGGAGACATCAACGAATCTGAGGAAGAGTCTCCAGTAGAAGACAATGAACATGTCAGAGAGTTTGCAGAAATTAAATTGACGAGGTTAATGATTGGAGCTATTTTAAGCCCTAAAACGAAGATACCTACCTATAGTCGTAGCTTGGAACCTAAAGAATCAATAGATTGGATCAATGATTTAGATAAGCATTTTGAGTACAAGGAGGTAGCTGAAGAAAAACAACTGAATTTTGTTGTTACTAGATTGAAAGGACACACAAATATTTGGTGGGATGGAGTTCAAGAAGAGAGGAGAAGAAAGAAAAAACATAAGATCAAAATTTGGAGCAAAATGGCGGTGAAGCTGAATGGTAAATTTTTGCCCAAAGATTATCAATTATCTTTATTCTGGAAAATGAAAAATTTGAAACAAAGGTCATTGACTGTTAAAGAGTATGATGAAGAATTTTACAAGATGAATATTAGAGCAGGATGCATCAAAGAAACACCTGAAAAGGTTTCTAGATATATTAATGGGTTGCGGTTCGAGATTCAAGATGAGTTTAATTTATTTTCGCCCAGAACTAAAGAAGATGCCTACCACTTTTCCTTGAAAGCAGAGGAAAAATTGGCTAGAAAGAAAATCCAAAGGAATAGAGGGAGGAGTCCTCTAAGGAGAAGAGGAAAAACCAGTTATCGAGAAAAAAATTAGTCTCCAAAGGAAGGGGAAGGTAGTTCAAGAAGTCAACCATCAAGAGGAAGAAGGCCTTTCTCAAGAGGTTGTGGTCGAGGAAGAGGCTACCAAGTTCAATGTTACAAATGTGGGAAATTCAGACATATGTCATGGGATTTTCCAGAAAATAATCCTACAAAACAAAGAGGAGAAAATATGTGATTAGAATCTGGATCAGGGACAAAAATTAGCTCAAAATTGAAAGTGCTCAGAATTACACCAAACTAGAATGACAACGACTAGCTCGTTGCAAGGAATCCAATGCAACTTGTTTCGTTGAAAACCGAGTTTGGATGAGGAAGTTACGGTCTACTGATCACTGTTTAGGACAGGAATTAAAAAAAAGAAATTGTAGAACAGGTACATCTGATGACATGGTAGTCCAGTGAGCATAAAGAGAATCTTCTTTAGTATTTAGCCCAATGGGACTGTTTCAAGTGTCACAATTGGATTCGCCAGTTTGGTTTATGAAGGTAAAAATTGCCCAATGTCCTGATGAATTGATGCGTTGGAATTATTTTTATTTTTAAAGGCTGAATATATATATATATATATATATATATATATATATATATATATATATATATATATATATATATATATATATATATATATATATATATATATATATATATATAGTATTTAGCCCAATGGGATGGCTGATGTCACAATTGGATTACTTGATTTGGTTGTGAAGGTAAAAATTGTCCGATATCTTGATGAATTGATGCGTTGAGTCCATTTTTATTTTAAAGAAATTTCGAATAAATATATATATATATATATATATATATATATATATATATATATATATATATATATATATATATATATATATATATATATATATATATTATAATTAGTTCCCAAAATTTATATTAAATCAAATTCCACATATTTTAAATCAGAGCCCAAAGTGTAAAGTTTATTTTATATGTAAAATGTTACATTGACATATTTATTTATGGCGGAGTTAAATATTTATGCCAAGTTTTTGGATAATCCAAAGTTTCAGATGCACATTCCAAGGTTCGACATTGGTTTGTGGGAACAAAAGAAATGTGTGGGGGTCGGGGTCAAACCATGACCACCCCCGCACTATCCACAC
This sequence comes from Pinus albicaulis, assembly GCA_034641835.2. NCBI lineage: Eukaryota > Viridiplantae > Streptophyta > Pinopsida > Pinales > Pinaceae > Pinus > Pinus albicaulis. Next base: position 110,592,399 of record CM076574.1, read on the forward strand.
GCCCTACCATCGAGCCATCAATTGATCCTTGTTTTATAAGGGTCAAAACTAATATTTAAGGCCAACCCCCTCCCATATGACCTCTCCACCAGAACCGATGGCGGGAGCCAAAAAATGCGCACGGATATTAAGAGATAATCTCGGATTAATTAAAACTAATCATTTTGGTTTAGTGTTAATCCACCTGTAATGCGAATTAACATAATTCGTGCTTAATGCACCATAACCTTGCTTATCTGTAGTTAATCACACTTATCCTCTAATTAATATTGCTACTAATTGGTGGCGCAATTAGCGGAATCACTATTTTTTGTGGATTCCACCTAATTTGTCGGAGTTGTATGGAGTCTTCTCCAGATTTGGAGGAGAAATTGGGGGAAATTTTGATTTTGTTGTAATTGAGTCAATTTTCGACCAAATTGAGTAAATAAATAGTCATTTCTAATAGATTTTGATATTTTTAACTCATTGGAATAGGTTCCAAGATAATTTGATACATGTAAAAAAAATTGAGCACAATTGAGATAATACAGAGGCTCAAGCTATGAAGCTCGACCAAGGAGATGTAGCCTAGGAGAGGTGAAATCCTTCATCAAAACTATGTTTTAATGGATTAGTTGTTATGGTTTTCCATTATTTATGTTGTTGTTGTTCAACCTTTTAAAATAATGCTTTATGCTTTCAAAGACACTCATAAATTCAGTTTTAATTACCTCTTTGACACACATAAGCAACAAGAGAACCTCTACATCAAGCATAAGATTAGTAAATAAGTTTTATATCTGAAAATGAAATTAGTACAACAAAACTAACATTCAAATTTAGATCAAATTGGTATCAAAGCAAAAGTTTAGCTCATTTTAGCCAAGGATAGCTATTGGTTGTTGAATTTGTGCCAGGATAATTTAACAGTTTACCAAGTTTATGTGTGAAGAAGAAGGAAAAGATTGAGACTTTAGATTCTCAAATCACAACAAAGAAATTTTTTATGCATTTCATGTGTGATGAAAAATTCATTAAGAACTGTTTCTAGTCAATCTTCCTTCGAAAAAATCTTTGATAAAGAAATGTTACAGAAACTCTACATCATGATTAATAAGATGCAAGAGAAGTATAAAGATAAGAGGGAGAGCATTAAAATACAAGAGCATTTGATTGCCATGAAGGATGAGAAGCAAGAGCTTCTTGAAAAGATGCATGAGATGGAGATTCAACTCCATATTGCAAATGAGAACCTTGAAAATATGCATGAAACAGAGACTCAACTCCATGATGCCTAGGAAACCTTATCCAAGCATGTTCTTGAAAAAGAGGTATGTAATTCAAGTTTATATTCAATTCAATATTAATGTGTAGGTTATTTTGAAAGACACACTAGAGGAATAGGGTTCAAATTATTTATGAATATGGGCTATGAAGATAAAGGATTGGGAAAACATGCATAAGGCATAGTTGAGCCAATTATTGTTAAGGAAAGACCTAAGTATTTGGGTCTTGGTTATGGACAACATGATGGAGAAAACTCTAAAGCCAAAGAGACACATGAAGGTGTTCCAAGAATGACTTTCATTTCATTTTCATTACCTCAAGCTTGTGAAGATTGTGTTCGTGAGGAATGCAAAAGTTTTGCACCCACTTTGCAAGAAGGTGCTCATAAGCATGCATCTAATGAGAATGGTAAACAAGAGGATGTTGAAAACTCTACAATTATTGAATGCATTGTTGCTATTCCAAAGAGAGCCAATACCTCATCAAATTCACCTCCTCAAGAAGGCGAAAAAGTTGAATATTCAAGTTATAAATCTGCTTTTATTCAAGTTTCTTTTGATTATGATAAACATGGAAAATTCTCACATAATATTTGGAGAAAATTTTCATGTTCCTTTTGCGGTTTGGATAACCATATTGTTTCTAGGTGTTGGTAGAAGATAGCCATGCATAGAAAACTTTTAAAGCAAAGGAGGCAAAAATCCAAAGACAAAGAAAACCATGCTGAAAAGAAGATGCAATTGTTTTGCACTCATTTCCATAAATAAGGTCAGCTTGTATGCAAGTGTTGGACTTTGTATCTAGCAAGTCATCCACGACATTTGAAGAAGGTGGAGAAAGAGAATGGAAAGAATGGAAAAGAAAATTCCATAATTGATGTGGGTCAAGATGATTCACATGATGATGATGTGCAGATGAAAGAAGCGCCATTGAAATGATTTGGTAAGAGATGGTTAGATTTCTTATCCAATTAAGGCTTTGCATGTCTTTTGATGTTGATGCATTTCCTTGCCAATGGAATGCATGTTGCATTTTTATGCCAAGAAGGTGATTGAAAGTGGAGTATGTTGAATCACTTTATTGCAGCAAAATTTGTTGATTTTAGCTTTAAGTACATGTACATATAAATGGGGTTCTTTTAGTCATGATTTTACTTGTGAGAGAGTTGAACAATTGTATACATGCATGAGATTTTGTGTCTATGAACAGTGGAATTTTTATGGTTTCATTGTGCTTGAACATGCATCAGTAACTGACTTGTGTTGGTCGATTTCTTTGTTTAACATGTATGTTGTCAACTTGAGAGTGTTGATCATTTGCACATGCATGAGTCTCAACTTGCGTTGGTCGATTGTTGTGTGTTGCATGCATGTCAAATCAACTTGGAAGAAAGTTGATTTTGTCTCCAAAGATGAGAGGAGATGTTGACGAAGTGTTTCATGAGATGTGAAATTCATTTTGTTTACACATGCTTATGCTTGACTTGAGAGTTAGTTGTTTGAAGAGGCATGTTTTTTTTGACTTGTGTTTGGTCGATAATTTTTACACCAAGATGTGAGAGTACATGGCGATGTTCACATGATGTGAAATTTGTTTCTTTGAAGGAGCAATAGGATATGTTGTCAAGTTGTTTCTTGCATGATGTGTTTATTGTGAAAATATGTAAAGAAAAGTTTGCAGCCATTGTAGATCATGTTATGTGTTGACACCAAGAAGAGAAGGAGATGGCGAAGGCATTCTTCTAGATGTGGAATTTCGAACCGTGGAGGTAAAGAATGGTCATTTATTTTCTTATTTTTATTGATTTTGGAAGCTATTTGTTGTAGTTCACTCATTGTGCAAAGGAGGAACATGATTCTCAGCGGAAAGGCACCAAGGAATCGATTTGGTACAGAAAAAGTGTTATATCAACAAGCAGCCAACAAGTGTTGGATTGGGCCAACAACAAAAAGAGAACAATGGTTGAAGAGCCAAGCCATTTGCAAGGCAAGGCAAGGCATGTCAGTGACAAAGTGGTTGTCATAGCGAATTTTCTAAGTAGAATCAAGATTATAAAACTTGGGAAAAAGAAGAGTGTTCAACACTCATGAGGTAACCAGATTTTGTGGGTCAAAAAGCATGTCAATGGGAAGGAGTGATTAGAATCTGGACCAGGGGAAAAAATTAGATCAAAATTAAAAGTGCTTAGAATTTCATCAAAATAGAATGACAACGATCAAACTGTCGCAAGGAATCCAACACAACTCATTTCGTTGAGAACCGAGTTCATATGAGGAAGTTATGGTCTGCCAATCGCCATTCAGGACACATAATTTAAAAAAAAAATATTGCAGAACATGTACAACTGATGACATGGAAGTCTAGTAAGCATGTAGAGAATCTTATTTATTTTTTAGCCCAATGGGACCATGACAAGTTTCACAATTGGATTCGCCAATTTGGTTTGTGAAGGTAAAAATTTCCCAATGTCCTCCAAGGCTGAGTGTGGGTTCATGATGAATTGATGGGTTGGAATTATTTTTATTTTTACAGGTTGGAGATACATACATACATACATACATACATACATACATACATACATACATACATACATACATATATATATATATATATATATATATATATATATATATATATGTATGTATGTATGTATCTCCAACCTTTAAAAATAAAAATAATTCCAACCCATCAATTCATCATGAACCCAAATTAATTCAATAATTTTTATTAAATCAAATTCCACATATTTTAAATCAAAATCCAAAGTGTAAAGTTTATTTTATATGTCAAATGTTACGTTGGCATATTTATTTATGGTGGATTTAAATATTTATGCCAATTCCGCAGATAATCCAAAGTTTCAAATGCACATTCAAAGGTTCGCCATTGTTTTATGGGAACAAAATAAATGTGCAGGGGTCGGGGTCGAACCCACGACCACCCCCGCACTATCCACACACCATACCATTGAGCCATCCATTGATCCTTGTTTTAAGGGTCAAAAAATAATATTTAAGCTTGCCTTCGTAATATGGTTGGCCTATGCCATATGACCTCTCCACCAGAACCGACGATAGGAGCCAAAAAATGCTCATGGATATTAAGAGGTAATCTCAGATTAATTAAAACTAATCATTTTGGTTTAGTGTTAATCCACCTATAATGCAGATTAACATAATCCGCACTTAAAGTGCCATAATCCAGCTTATATGTAGTTAATCACACTATTCCTCTAATTAATATTTCTACTAATTAGTGGCGCAATTAGCAGAATCATTATTTTTGGTGGATTCCACCAAATTTATTGAAGTTGTATGGAGTCTTCTCCAAATTTGGAGGAGAAATTGGGGGAAATTTTGTTTTTTCCATATCTGAGTCAATTTTCGACCAAATTGAGCTCAGAAAGAGTCATTATTGGCTAATTGGCATGCTATGAACACATTTCAGAGGCATATGAGCTCATCTACATGTGTTTTTGGTCACTTGAAGAATTTTTAAGTCTAAGGCCACCAAGAGGGAAAGCCATGCCTAGATCAGTTAAAGGTCGCTTTCAGTGAATGAAATTTTTTTATGTATTCGATGCTCTAAACATAGTGGTACAGTTTATAGAGGCATTGGAGAAAATATGAACGTTCTTTTGTTAGTTTGGAGATTAAACAAGCCCATGGCCACCCAGGTTGGAGGTCAAGCCTAGAGGAGCTGATAACCAAATTAAGAGATTGAATAGTCATTTTAGGGGTATTTGAGTATTTTGAAGCCAATGGATTAGTCAGGAAAACCATTGGAGTAATAATTGTGCTTGTAATCAGACATTTTACTCATAATATCAAGAGGGCCTATCTAGTTAAAGTAGGTCCATGGAGATGTAGCCCAGGAGGTGTGAACTCCATCATCATCCATTGTGTTATGCGATTGATGTGAGTTATTTTAATACACTTAATTCACTGTATATGAGTTTTTAATTATTAATTAACTCATAATTTGATCATTAACACACATAAAACTTGACACTTTAACCCCTTCACAAATGGTTAAATGAGACAATCCTTAAACACATTTTTAATACTGATGAGGGAGCTTGCATAGAAATAACACATTTGCCCTTATTCAGTTCAATATGACAGAAGCACAAGAAGAAAATGTAGCTACAATTGTCCATGAAGAAACACCAAAGGTAGGAGAATCATTATTGATGAAGAGAATCTTGATTAATTCTAAAAAGGAAGTCAAGGAACTAACACAAAGAAAATGATTATTTAGAACCGCATGCAAATCAAGAGGCAACCGTTGCAAAGTGGTGATTGAAAGTGGTAGCACAGATAATTTGGTCTCCACAAAAATGGTAGAGAAGTTGGGGTTGCAGAGAATAGTACATCCCACACCTTACAAGTGTCTTGGCTACAAAAGTCCATCAGATATTGGTGAATGGGCAGTGTAAAATGGAGTTCCAGATCGGTAATTACAAGGATGAGGTATTATTTGATATAATTCCAATGGATGTGTGTCATGTTTTGTTGGGAATACCATGGCAGTATGACAGGAAATCCATTCATGATGGTAGGAAAAACACCTACACTCTTGAGAAAAATGGCCAAAAACATCCACTATTGCCTTTAGAGGTTAAGGATCCGAAAAATGAAGCTGGACCTAGTATGCTACTTATGAATGGGAAGGATCTACTATAAGAGCTCAAAATGAAAGAAGAAATTAATTTTTCTTTGATTGGTAAGCCCAAGGTAATTCTTACTGGCACAAGTTTAAATGATTTACCTGAAGAAGTAAACATTATGTTGGATGAGTTTTCATATATAATTGTTGATGAGTTGCCAAATAAGTTGCCTCCTTACTAAATCGTTAGTCATCATATGGATCTAATTTTGAGGGCAAGTCTTACGAATAAAGCAACATATCTCATGACTCCACAAGAAGATGAAGAGATAAAGAAACATGTACATGAGTTGTTGAACAAATGATTAATAAAGGAGAGCTTGATGTGTTGTTCCCACGGTGCTTAGCCCAAAGAAAGATAGTGGATGGAGAATGTGTACTGATTCAAGGGCTATCAATACAATTACAATCTAGTATAGATTTCCACTTCCTCGCATTGAAGATCTGATTGATTGTTTGAGTGGTGCTAAGTATTTTTCTAAAATTGATCTCAAGAGTGGATATTACCATATTAGAATTAGAGAGGGAGATGAATGGAAAACAACTTTCAGAACAAACAATGGGTTGTATGAGTGGTTGGTAATGCCTTTTGGCCTTACCAATGCACCTAGCACATTTATGAGATTAATGAATGAAGTGTTGCTAAATTTACAGGTTAATTTGTTATTGTGTATCTGGATGATATTTTAGTGTTTATCCAAAAAAAATAAGAGCATCTCAAGAATCTCAAATTAGTTTTGAGTACCTTACAACAGGAAAAGTTGTTGATAAATTTAAACAAATGTAGCTTCATGAAGAATGAGTTGGTGTACTTGGGATTTGTAATTTCGGAAGAAGGATTGAAGATGGATCCAGATAAAGTGAAGGAAATCATTAACTGGCCTATTCCAAGGAATGTGTTTGAGGTAAGAAGCTTTCATGGTCTTGCAAGTTTCTACCAAAAGTTTCTACCGAAATTTTATAAATAATTTTAGTAGCTTGTATACACCCATTGTTGACACAATCAAGGAGAATAAGCAGTCATTTAAATGGACTGTAGTAGCTGATAGAAATTTTAAAATACTGAAGAAAAGGATAATTGAACAACATGTATTAGTCTTACTAGATTTTAACAAATGTTTTCAAGTTGAGACAGATGCAAGTGGAACTGTTATTGGAGCTGTCCTAAGTCAAGAAGGAAGGGAAATTGCATATTTTAGTGAAAAATTAAATGAATCAAAGCATAAATATTCCTCTTATGATAAAGAGTTCTATGCTATATTTCAAGCTCTAAAAAATGGAGGGATTATCTTATGCCCAAAGAGTTTGTTCTTTATACTAATAACCATGCTCTATAGTTTATCAACAACCAGACCAAGTTGAATCAGAGGCACGCTAAATGGGTGGAGTTCTTGCAAAATTGTACATTTGTAATCAAGCATCTAAGTGGTAAATCAAATAAGGCTGTTGATGCATTAAGTAGAATAAATTTGATTTTTCATGAGTTTCAAATCAACACTTTAGGATTTGATGAAATGAAAGAGATGTATAAGCAAGATGTTGATTTTAAAGATACATATGCTGCTTGTAAAAATGCAGATATTGGTAATAAAACTCCATGGTTGAGCTTTATGTTGTAGGAAGGATTTTTACTTAAAGATAGCAGATTGTTCATACCCAAATGTTCTATGAGAGAAAATCTTATCACTGAAAAGCTTAGTGGAGGATTATCAAGACATTTTTGGAAAGATAAACTTTTCTCAATTGAATGCTTTTTATTTTGGCGAGGCGTGAAAGCTTATGTGAAAAGGTTTGTTTCAAAATGTAGGATTTGCCAGTGTACGAAGGGAAGAAGTCAAAATACAGGTTTATATCAGCCATTACCGATTCCCACTAGGCCGCGGAATTCAGTGAGCATGGACTTTATATTTGGATTACCAAGGACTCAAAGAGGTAATGACTCTATCCATGTTGTGGTTGATAGATTCTCTAAAATGAAACATTTTATACCTTGTAGCAAAACCAATGATGCCACCAATGTTTCCAATTTGATTTTTAAAGAGGTGGTAAGGTTGCATGGATTACCTAGAAGTATTGTATTTGATAGAGACACAAGGTTTGTTGATCATTTTTGAAGAAAATTATGGAAGAAGTTTGGTACTAACCTTAATTTCAGCTCAACCTATCACCCACAAATTGATGGGAAAACAAATGTTGTGAATAGGAGCTTGGGAAACATCCTAAGAAGCTTGGTAAGTGAAACTCCCAAACAAAGGGATCAAGTTTTTGCTCAAACTGAATTTTCATACAACGATAAGTACATGTATGAGTCTCTTCCAAATATTGTATGGAATGCATCCAAGGGGAGTATATGAATTGAGGAATTTGGGAAAATAAGATATAATAAGTGCAGAAGGTGAATAATTTCCAGTAAGCATGCAAGAACTGCAAGAAAGAGTTAAGCAACATCGACAAGAAAGCAACAAAAAATACAAACAAAGGGTTGATTCAAAGAGAATGCAACAAAAATTTGAGATTGATGATTTAGTCATGGTACATTTGAGGAAAGAAATATTTCCTAAAGGAAGTTTCAACAAGTTAAAACTTAAAAATATTGGACCTTGAAAAATTTTAAGGAAATTTTCCTCAAATGCTTATGAAGTGGAGCTTCCAAGCAATGTTGGTATTTCACCAATTTTTAATGTTTATGATTTTTATTCCTTTTAGGAAACAGGAAAAGTTTCAGATGATTAATCTTCTAGTGAAGTAGATCAAATTATTGAATGGAAGAAGCAATTGCCCAAAGCAACTCCAAACGGAATTGAAGGTCTATTAGATCGAAAAGTGGTGAAGAAAACTAAAGGAAAAGAGTACTTTTAATATTTGGTGAAGTGGAGAAATCAACCATTGGAGGATGCTACTTGGATGACTGTTGCAGAGATGTCCAAGCATTGTACAAATGTTCTAGAGATTATGGACAGTTTCTTTCCCCAGGAGAAATTGGAATAAAAATAATTGAAATGTAGAAGGAATTGGATTCTTTTATTTTATTAGTAAATTAGTTTTGTTTTAGTTTAAAGATCAAAAAGTAGTTTGGTTTTAGTTTAAAGATCAAAAAGTTTGGATACGAATGATGTTAGAAAATAGATATGTCTGTAGTTTTTTTATTAAGTTTGAAAAAATAGATTAGATTTATAGAAGTGAAAAATCTGAAAAAAAAGAAAAAAAAAAAAAAAAAAGAAAAAAAAAAAGGCTTTTTGGAGAAAAAAAAGGAGTTTGGATTACTTTTTGGAAAATTCCAACTCATCTAAATTTTAGTGATTTTAGTAATGATAGAGGATGAATTATATATTTGATTATATGAATGTATGTACTAAGTTTTTACAATTTTTTAGAAGGAAGAAAATAGAAATATGTTAGACATTTGTTGAAGACGCTGTGAGTGAGAATTAAATTGAAAGTGTAATGAGTTAATGTTTTTCTGTGCACGCCAGCCATTAATCTTGTTGCAGGTCAGGAAGAATCTGGAATAAGTAAGTTTGGTCCATTGCCAATGGACCCACTGCCTCTGTAACTTCCAACGTAAGTTTGGTCTGTTGCCAATGGAATCAAGCCACTCTGCATAAGTTTGTAAATTAGGATAAAATGAGGTGGAGAAAGTATTTTAAAGTGTTTGTAAATTAGGATAAAATGAGGTAGAGAAATTCTTTTAAAGTGTTTGTAAATTAGGATAAAATGAGGCAGAGAAAGTCTTTTAATTTTTTTTTTCTTAAGAAAATTACAGTGAAAACATCATTCAAAGGAATTGATTTGAGGAGGTTGAAATTTAAGTATTAAGGTTTTTGTTGGAAATACTCCAAACCACTGCCATGAATGAACTGGTAGTAGCCCACACTCTCATTGAATTTTTTTTGCAGGGAAGGACAAGGCAAAGGATCCAAATCCATAGGCGTTTTCACGCAAAATCAAGAAACAGAGTTCCTGAGCCATTACTCTGCGTTATTTCCTTTCTGTCGTATTCACCTACCTCTTTTTCCTGAACATCGCAGCCCTCAAGTTTTAACCTTTACCTCTTAATATTTCACCGAAACTTAAGCTTCCACTGGTGCGATTTGGTGGGACCATCATACCTTTCCTCATTACCAATTCTGCCCACAAACCTTTGTATTTCACTTTTCCTTACCTTTTCACCATTTCACACTTCTTGCGATTTACTGCATCACATTTCGCACTTCGCATGATTTAACATTTATCGTTTAAGCCCCGCACCAAAACTTGCAATCTCGTGATGCGATATCGTCATCGCACATCGAAAAACTTAAATATCGCACTTCACACTTTTTATGATTTACCTTTTTTCCGCCCGCATTTCGCACTTCGCATACTTTATGACTTACCTTTAAGCACCTGCAATTTTTTTTGTTTAAGTTGTGATGTGATCACAAATCGCACATCACAAGCTCATGAGTTTAGCACACCAAGTACTTCGCAACTTATTTAAGTTGTGATGCGATGCAATCGCATATCACATACCGCAAGCTCAAATGGATAGTGCTTGCAGGTTAAAATATTTAAGTTGTGATGCGATCATGGCATCGCACATCGCAATCACAAGAATTTAAGTTTTCCTGTATCGCGGCTTGTTAAAAGTTATAATTGGTGAAATGCAATTTTCTATGAAGGGCGCGTACATGATGTGGTTTCAAATCTGAAACCCATAAAATTAAAGCCCGACAGTTTGTGTTTTGTACGTTGTTTCATGTAGAAAACAATAGAACAGAGTGGAAGGACGTTTTCATTTTTACCCGTCCATTCCTAGATTGAATTGCATTAAATATTCAGGCTCCGCCATTTTGGATTAAAATAATGTAATTTTCATATGTTTTTTTAGTTGAATGAAAAGACGAATTAAATTCCTCTCCTTTGTGTTCTCACTCTCTGTCTATGTGTAATTTTACTTCCACATATTGCATTTTCTGTGCAAACTATTTGTGCTTCTCTATTTTGTGTATCTTCTTGACATAGCATCAGAGCATACCAAAATTTCCAACTTGGTATCGAAGCAGGTCTAGGCTCTCAGTTAAAGAATGAGCTCTTTACTGAAGAAGCTGAAAGGTTGTTTTGAGAAGCGAATTATCTAGTAGTGAGAAGGTTTTGTTTACACAGTCAAGATGGCAGCAGCGGGCACAAGCCTGACTAATCCTTAACTACCATAGTTCAGTGAGAATAATTATGATTATTGGGCTATTACAATGAAGGCCTTTTTTGATTCACAAGATATTTGGGAGCTGGGGAAAAAGGGTTTCCAAGAACCAGTAGATGCAACAACATATAATGCTTTGACACAAGAAGAAAGAGATTTGTTGAGAGACAATAAGAAGAAGGACTCCAAAGCCCTCTTCTATATTTTCCAAGATGTACATGAGAGTATTTTCCCAAGGGTTGCAGCAGCAACGAATTCCAAGCAGGCATGAGATACCCTCTAGACGCCTACCAAGGCATGGAAAATGTGAAGACATCAAAACTTCAAATGCTGAGAAGAGATTTTGAAACTCTTTATATGAAAGAGTCTAATAATATATACTCATTATTTACACATGTGATTGGGTTGGTTACCCAAATCATGTCTCATGGAGAGACACTTGAAGAAAGGATAATACTTGAGAAAGTCTTAAGAAGTCTACCATCAAGGTTTGATGCCATATTTGTGGCCATAGAAGAGAGAAAGGATCTCTCACAATTTTCAGTGGATGAGCTTCACACATCAATGGTGTCTCATGAGCATAGACTGAATAGAGAAACAAGTTCCTCATTGGAGCATGCATTTAAGACACAAATGTCTTTTGGTCAACGTAGAGGTCGAGGAAGATCAAACTACCGAGAAAGAGGAAGAAGCCCACACAGAGGTGGAAGAAGAAACCCTACAAGCACAAGTGGAAGGGGCAGCAATCAGAATCCACGCCAAGGCTCAAGCTAGAATCAAGCACAAGGACAGAGGTATGATAAATCTCATGTCCAATGTCATTATTGAAAAAAGTATGGTTATTTTGCAAATGAATGTGGAAAGAAGAAAAATGACATGGGCAGGAAACCAAGTGTAAATTTTACAAAAGAAAATCAGAACCATAAATATTTGTTTTTAGCTTGTAATGTAGCACAAGAAAAAGAAGAAGACATGTGGTTCTTAGATTCAGGGTGTAGTAACCATATGACTGGAAACATAGCAATGTTTTCCAATCTAGATGGGAGTGTAAAATCTAAAGTGACATTAGGGACTGATAGCAAAGTCTCTATCATGGGAAAAGGGAGAGTAAATGTTCTGACAAAGAAGGGAGAGAAGAAGTCGGTGCCAGATGTTTATAATGTCCTTGGCCTGAAATGTAACCTTCTAAGCATTGGACAGCTCGTGCAAAAGGGCTACAATGTGTTTTTTAAAGATGATGTATGCACAATCATGGATAAACCTCCAAGTAGACAACTCATTGCAAAAGTGCATATGACAAGAAATATAATTTTTCCTCTCAAGATGAGATTAGACTTGAAGGAAAGAGGTGTTGTAGCAGCTGTCACACAAGAAATATTTCAAGAAGAAGTGAAAGATGAGAACTTGTTATGGCATTTGATATTTGGTCATTTCAATTTCAGAGGTTGGAATTTGTTGCATAGAAAAGGCATGGTAAAGGGATTCGTTAGCGCTCAAATCTACCTTAGGCTGAAATAAGGTAAAACTCAAGGCAACATCAAACCACACTCAGCCTCGTAGCTAGCCCTACGAGGACAGGAGAGGGCTCTGTCCGGGTCTATCTCGGCAAAAGATCTTCAAAGGGGCTGATATGACTTATAATGAATACTGATTTTAGGCTAGTAAAGAGATAGGAAAGTTTTATTTTGATTTTTTGGGTTTTTGTTGAAAAAATGGGAAAAGCAATTTTGGGCTCGGGGATGAGGCCAGATCTTTGCAGAATTCGAGTTGGGGCGAGGTAGGCAGTAGTCTTGATGCTTTTGATCAGGTGTATGGATGGATCAGAACGACAAGGAGCTGAAGATGGCAAGGCAGAACAAGGATCCTCTCCAAACTGAAGAAAACATATAAAACTAGACAAATGTAAAGGCGGAGCACTGAAATCAAGGGATTCTACCTCATTCACTCATTCATTTAGTTTTAGAAGCATAAGAAGGGAATGCATAATTAAACATGAAAGAACTTACAATAAACTGAGAGAAAACACCATCAAGAACTGAAAGCCACAAGAATCCCAATAGGTGCTGCAAAACCTCTGATCTTTCCTTAGCCAAAATATGAAAAATATGTACAATAGTGTGCCAAACTTTTCCCAAGAGTCCAACCTGTACAACCTCTGAAAATGATTGAGAAATTACATCATATAGACCATCCTAACCCCTTTCCATGCCTCTAGGGGTCGAATTCCTCCTTCTAGGAGCGATTTATTAATTCTAAACGAGCTAGAATATGAGCAACCAAACAACATCAAAGGAAGAAGGCGGTTAACTCGCCAGTTTTTACTTTTTTAGGGTAGATCATCTAGAATAGGTAAAAGTAAGTCCGAATTACATGCCCAACCATAAAATTACATCAAGATAACTCCAAAATTACACAAAGCAAGCGGTCCATTGCTTGAAATCTTTGGTGAGAAGATGAAAAATGGACAAAAAAAATCTCTATGCGTGACGCGCCTTTCAACACAGCACACACAGGGCACTTCCGAATTGATACCTGGATAGTGATAGCTGGAGTTGGAAATCCCATGGATGTTATTATCCAACTCAAATTAGATTTTCAATTTGGAGCTCATTTGACCCTCCAAAACTTCATTCTCCCAGAAGTACTTCCTGCTGGTGCAAAAGGTGGCAGAAAGGTGATTTTCATGGTGTTTTTTGCCCTTTTGATCATCCAGAACTTGATGAAATGATTTGGTCCAACTGGAGCATGCATAAATTACCATGAAAAACCCAAAAATATAAATTTTTCCTCCAGCAAGTGTCCCAATCATAAGCGAGCACGTCGACGCGCTACGCGTTGGGCTGAAAAATCTGTTTTGAGACTAAAATTTTCCAAAATGACAAAAAATTCTTCAAATTTGCTCAAATTTGGAGCGAAGAGCCTCCATCATGTATCATGCCCAGCCAACGAAGCCTCGGCCAAAATCCGGAGTGGATCATGTGTTTCACGTCGTTTCAGTATCCTCCTGGTGCATGCAGTTTCAGTAGTGATAACACTGTCTCTGTTGTGATGTGTCGGTCTCTGTCATGGTGTCACAATGTGTATGAAAAGTATGCTGATATGGTTATGATGAAAACAAGAGTTTGGTGTATGCTCCAATTTCAGATGTGTCACATATATGTCAAGGTGCTATAGGAAATATCACAATGGGAAAAGGACTGTCACAAGGAGTTTGAATGGAAAATAGCCACTCCTTGACTACATGGGGATTTGACAAGTGAATAGGAATGAGTGTAGTGTAGTGTAGGACAAAGAACAACCCTTGCAATGATAACTAGGCTTTGTCAATGGAGAATGGGGAATAGTGAATATGGGATTGTGCTATAACAAAAATGATAACAGTGTGACAATGGTATGGTAATGGCAATGACAACAATGATTTGACCATCGAGAAATTACCTCCAAAACCCTAGGAGAGGGAAATGGACCTTACCTAGGCACAAATAAAGCATGAACAAGCTGTAAAATGACCCAATGGAACTTGACATGATGATGAAAACCCTTTGAATGATGGTACACTCAGCTGAATGGTGACATGGACCGACATTTGGAAAAATTTGAAAAGAGTGAAAACAAACCCTAGACCTAATGCCTAGTGACCAAATTTTGCTTGAAGACTCATTGAAATGACAAAATTTGACCTTGACACCTTAAAATCACTTTGTAAGAGCATGTTTGATCACTGAAGGAAAGCTGCAAAGGCCGACACTAACAGGATTACCACTCATAGAGATACGAGACAACCTATGTGAAGGTTTTATCTTGGGAAAACAACATAGAGAATAATTTCTAGCAGTAAAGAGTATAAGAGAAAAGGCACCTTTGGAGTTTTCCCACTCAGATGTATGCTGATCAATGCAAATGACATCATGAGGTGGAAATCACTATATTTTGACCTTTATAGATGATTACAAAAGGAAGACATGGGTCTATTTCCTAAAACAGAAAAGTAAAATGTTTGAACAGTTCTACCACTACAAAGCTCTTGTTGAGAAGCAAAGTGGACACTACATAAAAGTGTTGAGAGCTAATAGAGGTGGAGAATATATCTCCAAATAATTCCTACGTTTCTGCAAGGAGCATGGAATTCACAAATAGTTTACTACAAGGCATACACCTCAGCAAAATGGTGTAGCAGAAAGAAAGAATAGGACCATCATGGACATGGCAAGAAGTATGTTAAAGGCAAAGCATTTGCCAAATGAGTATTGGGCAGAAGCTATCCATTGTGCAACATATATTATAAATAGATGTCCAACTAAAAGTGTTATGAACAGAGTTCTAGAAGAAGCATGGAGTGGGAAAAAGCAAATTTTCACTCACATGAGAGTGTTTGGATGTGTGGCATATGCACACGTACCAGATCAGTTAAAGAAGAAGTTGAACAACAAGGGGGAGAAATGTATATTTCTTGGATACAGTGATGAATCTAAGACTTACAAGCTCTATAATCAATCAAACAAAAAATTAATAATCAACATAGATGTTCGGTTCATAGAAGAAGAAGCTTGGGATGGAAGTTTAGAGAAGACAGTAAATGTGAAGACATGTATGTCTCATGAAGAGAAAGATGAATAGACTGCAACAAGAAACTCCTCAACGGTGGCTCCTCCTCCACCTACACAAGCTCAACAGAGCACACCACAAGCAAGCAATATAACAACATTGAGAAACCAAGGAATTTATTCTTCAAGCACACCACAAGGATCATCAACTCCCTCGAGTTCAAGTGAAACTCCAAGCACATATTCAGCAAATACAAAAATACTAAGATTCAGAAATTTAAGTGAAATTTATGAGAAATAAGAAGTTGATAATAGTGCTGGTATGAATTATTTATTTGCATTATTTTTTCATGTCGATGACCCAATCCATTGTGAATATGCAGTCAAAGAAGAGAAGTGGATTGAAGCAATGAATGAAGAAATATGAGCAATAGAAATAAATGACACATGGGAGTTAGTGGACCTCCCACAAGGAAAAGAAGTTATTGGAGTAAAATGGGTCTATAAGACCAAAAGCAACATTAAAGGCAAGATATAAAGGCACAAAGCAAGGCTAATTGTCAAAGGCTACAACAGCAGCGAGGAAGAGACTATGAGGAAACCTTTGCACCAGTTGCAAGGATGGAGACGGTGTGGATAGTGTTGTCTATACACACAACAAAAATGGAAAGTTTATCAAATGGATGCGAAGTCAACATTCTTGAACGGAGTGTTGAAAGAGGAGGTGTATGTTGAACAACCTCCTGGATATGAAATAGAAGGCCAAGAACACAGGGTGGAAAGCTCTTTATGGGCTGAAGCAAGCACCACGTGCATGGTACAACATGATTGATGCTTATCTGATGGACAATGGGTTCGACAAGTGTGATGGTGAATCCACACTCTACATCAAAGAAAATAACGGTAAAATTCTTATTGTTTTTTTGTATGTAGGTGATTTTATTTTTATAGGAAATGATGTTTCTCTCATTGTTGATTTCAAAGTAGTCATGAAAATTGAGTTTGAAATGTCTGACTTAGGTTTGTTAAGATATTTTTTGGGCATAGAAGTAAAGAAAACCGAAAAGGGAATTTGTATCTACCAAGCAAAGTATGTTGTAGAGATTTTAAAAAGGTTCAATATGTAAAACAACAAGCCATCATCAACTCCAACTGTCATGGGGTTGAAGTTGAGAAAGGAAGATTGTAGCAAGAATGTCAATTTGACATTGTACAAAAGCATGGTTGGCAGTCTAATGTATTTGATTGCAACTAGGCCTGATATAATGTATGTAGTAAATTTGATATCCAGATTCATGCAGACACCCAATGAGACACATTGGCAAGCAGCGAAGAGAATATTGAGGTATGTAAATGGAACAAAGGAGTACAATGTTTTATACTCCACAAATGATGATTTTAAGTTGATTACACTAACAGTGATTGGGCTGGAAGTGTTGATGACAAAAAGAGCACATCAGGGTATGTTTTTCATTTGGGATCGGGAGCCATTTCATGGGCTTCCAAGGAGCAACCAATAGTTTCATTATCAACAACAGAAGTTGAATATGTAGCAACAACAACAACATCATGTCAAGCAGTTTGGATGAGAATGATGCTGAGGGATTTATGTCATGAACAAGACAAAGAAACCACAATTTTCTATGATAACAACTCAGCAATTGCATTGTCAAATAATTTTGTTTTCCACAAGAGAACAAAGCATATTGATGCCAAATACCATTTCATAAGGGAATTAGTTAACAATGGTGAAATTATGTTGCAGCATTGCAGGTCAAAGGAATAGTTTGCAGATATCCTCACAAAGCCATTAGGACAGAAAAGTTTTGTTTACCTCATAAATTTTTTGGGAATGGTTAATAGCAGAAATTATGATTAAGTTGGAGTGTTGGAAATACTCCCAACCACCGCCATGAATAAACTGGTAGCAGCCCACACTTACATTGATTTTTTGTTGCAGGGAAAGACAAGGCATAAGATCCAAATCCACATGCGTTTTCATGCAAAATTAAGAAACAAAGTGCTTCAGCCATTACTTTGCATTATTTCCTTTCCGCCGTATTCATCTACCTCTTTTGCCTACACATTGCAGCTCGCAAGTTTTAACCTTTACCTCTTAATCTTTCGTTGAAACTTAAGTTTCTGCCGATGCGATTTGGTTCAACCCATCATACCTTTCTGCATTGCCAAATCCACCCACAAACCTTTGTATTTCGATCTCCATTTCGCACTTCCCACTGTTTACCGCGTCGCTTTTCACACTTCGCATGATTTGACATTTACCTTTTAAGCCCGGCACCAAAACTTGCGATGTTGCGATGCGACATCGTCATCGCACATCACAAAACTTAAATATCGCACTTCGCACTTTTTATGATTTACCTTTTTTTCTGCCCACATTTTTCACTTCACATACTTTATAACTTACCTTTAAGTGCCTGCAAGTTGTTTTTTTTAAGTTGTGATGCAATCGTAAATTGCACGTCTTAAGCTCAGGAGTTTAGTGCACCAAATACTTCACAACTTATTTAAGTTGCGATGCGATGTGATTGCATATCGCATACCGCAAGCTCAAATGGATAGTGCCCACAAGTTAAAAGATTTAACTTGCCTTGTGATTGTGCCATTGCACATCGCATTTGCAAGAATTTAAGTTTTCCCGTATCATGCCCATCTAAAAGTTATAATCGTCGAAATGCGAGTTGTGATGAAGGGCGCGGCCGCGATGTGGTTTCAAAGTCGAAACCCATAAAATTTCAAGTCCGACAGTTTGTGTTTTGTACGCTATTTCGTGTAGAAAACAACATAACACAGTGGAAGGACGTTTTGGTTTTTACTCATCCATTCCTGCATTGAATTGCATTAAATCTTCAAGCTCCGCCATTTTGTATTAAAAGAATCTAATTTTCATATGTTTTTTTTAGTTGAATGAAAAGAAGAATTCAGTTCCTCTCTTGTGTGTTCTTGCTCTCTGTCTATGTGTAATTTTACTTCTGCATATTGCATTTTTTGTGTAAACTGTTTGTACTTATTTGTTTCATATATGTTCTTGACATAGCATCAAAGCATACCAAAATTTCCAACTGTTTTAGTAGTGGAGGTTTGAATTATTTTTTAGTATAAGAGGCCACTCCCACCTTATAAATTAAATGAATCCGACTTGGAAGTATCATAAATTTAATCTAGTTCTACAATATTTGAATAAAATATTTGCACGTTCTTGCTCAACTGCATATGTAGTACAGGGATTCGCAGAGAGAAATTTAGGCACAAAAATAATTTTTTGTGTTGCCAATGGTATCCCATACTGCCAACAAATGTTGTACAATGGTTGGTTTTGCTTCTTAGCTCCAACTGTGCTAAACATAGAGATGGAAAGCATTCCAAATTTTCCTGTGATTATAAACTGGCCAGTGTAGCCGACAACACATGATGATGAAAGGCCTGTACTAGAAGATGCACTTCATGTCCGTTACCTACAAATGTCACCCATGCAGTCCTATCAGAATGTGGGCGATTGTTATTATGCCATAAGGCTTCCTAGCGTCTTAACTATGGCGATCAGACTATGAATTTCACTTAACCATTACCTGTCAAATCTTTTTAATTCCAAATTCATCCATCATTTGAAATTTTTAACAAATTTAAAAAACATCAGTTTTCTTTTCTATATGAAAATGCATTGAATATAAAAAAATCCATGATGTATCATTCTCTAATAAAGGCTAAACCAATGTTTCGTTGTCTCAATAGCCAAGAAATCTCCATTGTTTTTGTCACTGCATTGTTATTTTAGTGTTTCATTGCATTCTTCCACTGAACTTCTCTCCAATGGTGATTTGTATGTGACACTTCAAATTTTGTATTTATGTGAATTGAAAATTGTAATTTGTGCACCTAATGCAATATGAGATTTAGTATTTATGTGAATTGTAAATTTTAACTTGCACCCCAAATTTAATATGTTTAAAATTTTAATTTTTAAAAGGAGTTATTGAAAAAAATAAAGGGTAGATAAGGGGTTATTTTTGGTTAAGAAAAACAATAAAAGAAGATTTAAATGGAATCTTATACTTTGAACAAAAAGATTTTTTTTTTTTTTAAATGCAATTTTTTTTTAGTGATGTTTGGTAATTAATAACTAATAATATGATGTATGTACAAAGGATTTAATGTTAATTCTATAAGAGTGGGAGCTATCATCATCAATAATAAACTATTGTTCACTTTCAAGTTAACTTGGTTATGAACACGAACAAAAAGGAGGGTCTTTTTTTCAAGGAACAAATACGACTCATTTTATTCCTTAGTATTGAGTATCAACAATTTTCGAGTCTAAGGTTGTAGGGGAGCACTATCCTTCCTCCTGCCTCCCTCCCTCCTTGAATCTACTCCTGAAGCACGTTTTGAGCAGGAGCACATCGGGAGCGCGCTCCCTACCAATTTGGGAGTGGTAGAGGGAGTTATTGAATATTGGAAACAAGAGTTTTTGAGTGTGAAAAATTAATATTCAAGAATGTGGCCCTAGTATTGATATTCAATTCATGGTAATGTTAAATTCTTAAAGTAAAAGTGGCATTCTCCTTTATCTTTCATTTTCATCCATTTACATAAATTTTTAAGATTACCATGAAATGAATCACGGTGTTTGAGATTCGTTCTTACATCATTTTATTTTATATGGAGAAATTAGAATTTTAGATCTCACTCAAAATCTAGTGGACTTGTAAGTTCTTCAGGATTTCAGGATTGGGGGGATTGCAATGTTTCCATTAGATTTTGTCATGTACTAGGGTATGAAACTCGTATTTAATCAAGAGGACCAAGCCCTCTATGTACCTTGAAGTTAGTGATATTGGTTGTTGAAGCCCTTTATCATGACTCTACTAAAAGTGTACCCATCACTCAAAAAAATATTTACTTGACATGCTACGTTATTTCTATCTTATGTTAATGTTTAGAGGGTGATATTAATCACAAAGATCCGAAAATAGACAATGATTTTGATGATATGTAGGTATTTGTTGTAGCATTATTTTTTTAAACGCTAGAGGCCATCTAGAGTCTATTTGTTGATGTATTTTTTGTGCAAATATGGATTGCAGTCCAAACTATTTTGGTTATGTGCACCCTTAAATGATATATAAATGAGAAATTTTAATTTGTGGACCTGTGGTTGATAAAAATTATAACTACTAGATGAATGATATTATCTGATTTAATCTATGTTTTTATATTTTTTATCACTATTTCATCAATCTACATGCTTTTGTTAACATATATGCATTAAAATATATACAAATATATATTATATAAAAATAACTTCCAAAATCAAGTGATACACCTAGAAGATTTTGAAGATTATGAAAATATCGCTCCGACTCTCACTCCCAAGTAGCCTTGGTCAAGTCACACCCTTATCGAATAAAACTACTGACTAATTCCTCAAGTCATGCAGATTATTCATTCACCACCCTCTACCAATACAAGTGTTTATGAGTGTTTATGTTATCTAAGGGGGGTTTATTACCACCTTATATCCTTTCTCATGCTTCAGTTATGGAATTTATTTGGTATTGCATATGGCTTTTGTCCCAAGAATTTGTAGATCCAAAAAGAAGCTTGGAATATTGTCAAGTAGCTTAAATCTTAGAAAATGAGTTACAATATACTAACTAGCACAATCTCATTTACCAATGTGGTTGATATACGCTGATAGGCATATATGAAATATATTTACAACTACATTCACTAATGTGTTTGATATACGCTGATAGGCCTATATCAACCACCCACCACATGTATTTTACCAAAATAATCATTAAATATTTATGAATATAATTACCAATATATTTTATATATCTACTTGTAATATATTAATAATATAAACTATATTCATACTATATATTAAAATTATATATATATATATATATATATATATATATAATATTTTATTATTTGATAATAAAATATTATTAAATGTTTTCAATACATTAATAGTTATAACTCAAATTATACTAAAATTAAAATATAACATAATACTAGTATTTTATTACTATTTATAATAAGTATATATCTCTTACCAATATATCAAGGAATTATTAATATTATAAGCCAAATGAACTAATAAGCCCAAAGGAATTGGTGAACCCAAAGGATATATATTAAAGACCTATGTGATCAATAAGGCCAAGCAACCAATATTAAGAATGAAAGAGATTCATAAACCCTAAGAATTAATATTTTTAACTCAAAAACCTAAGAAATTAATAAACCCTAAGAATTAATATTTTTAACTCAAGAGATTTTAAGACCCAAGGGTGGGTTCATATTATAAATGAAAAGAACTAATAAACCCAAGGGTTTTATATTATAAACCCAAGGAATTGGTGAACCCAATGGATAAATATTAAAAACCTAAGGGATCAATATGAAAAACAAAAGCTATTAATAAATCCTACAAATTAATATCTTAAATAAAAAGGTCTAATAAAATCACATGATTATTAATATTATAAACTCAAGGGGAAAATATTAAACCTAAGAGATAAATATTATAAACTGTAACATAAACATCATTGAGCATGCTTGATTTAAACATTGAGACAATTGTTGTCACAATGCGATGTTGGACGAAGAATGACCATGGTTTGCCATGGTTGATTTTCATATTGATACAATCTTTGTCACAATGTGACATTCGACCGTGGAAGACCTCGATGGACTACAACTAACTATTATTAGCAATGGTAGCCCATAGGTGATTTTCATATTGACACAATATTTTTCATAATGTGACATTGGACCATGCATTAATATTAAAGTGTACGACTAATATTTAACGCCTAATATTACCAACCCAAAGAATTAGAAAACTTAAGGGATTAATAAACCTTAAGAATAAATATCTTAAACTCAAAACCTAAGGATTAATAATTTAAACTCAATATTAATAAACCGAATGGATTATTAATATTATAAACCAAAGGAATTGGTGAACCCAAGGGATAAATATTAATATTATAAACCAAGAAATTAATAAATCATAAGAATTATTATTTTAAACTCAGGAGATTAATAAACCCTAAGAATTAATATTTTATACTCAAGAGATTAATAAACCAAAATAACTAATAAACTCCAAGTGTTTAATATTACAAACCAAAGGAATTGGTTAACCCAATGGATAAATATTAAAGACCTAAGGGATCAATAATGCCAAGGGCTCAATATTAAAACGAAAGAGATCAATAAAACCTAAGAAACAATATTATGAACCAAAATATTATAATTTGTGTTTTTATAAACTCTAATATTAAACACAATATTATAAACCCTAATATTGAACACAAAATTTTAAACTCAAGAAATTATTATACCCTAAGAATTAATATTTTAAACTCAAGAGATTAATAAATCCAAGGGTTTCTTAATATTATAAACAAAAAGAACTAATAACCCCAAGGGTTTGATATTACAAACCAACGGAATTGGTGAACCCAAGGGATAAATATTAAAGACCTAAGGGATCAATAAGGCAAAGTGATCAATATTAAAAATAAAAGAGATAAATTAACCCTAAGTATTAATAGTTTTAAGTCAAAAACCTAAGAAATTAATAAACCCTAAGAATCAATATTTGTAACTCAAGAGATTTCAAGACCCAAGGGTGGTTTAATATTATAAACAAAAAGAACTAATAAACCCAAGTGTTTTATATTATAAACCCAAGGAATTGGTGAACCCAAGGGATAAATATTAAAAAACAAAGGGATCAATAAAGTGAAGGGATCAATATGAAAAACAAAAGATATTAATAAAGCCTACAAATTAATATCTTAAATAAAAAGGTTTGATAAACTCACATGATTATTAATATTATAAACTCACGGGGAAAATATTAAACCTAAGATATTAATATTATAAACCTTAAGCATATAAAAAAATTTAGATAAATATTATAAATCGTAACATAAACATGATTGAGCATGCTTGATTTAAACATTGAGACGACTGTTGTCACAATGCGACATTGGATGAAGAATGACCATGGTTTTCCATGGTTGATTTTCACATTGATACAATCTTTGTTACAATGTGACATTCGACCATGGAAGACCTTGATGGACTACGACTAACTATGATTAAAAATGGTAGCCCATAGCTTATTTTCATATTGAGACAATGTTTTTCATAATGTGACATTGGACCATGCATTAATATTAAAGTGTACGACTAATATTTAACACCTAATATTACCAACCCAAAGAATTAGAAAACTCAAGGGATTAATAAATCTTAAGAATTAATATCTTAAACTCAAATCCTAAGGATTAATAATTTAAACTTGATATTAATAAATTGAATGGACTATTAATATTATAAACCAAAAGAACTAATAAACCCAAGGATTTAATATTATAAACCAAAGGAATTGGTGAACCCAATGGATAAATATTAATATTATAAACCAATAAATTAATAAATCATAAGAATTAATATTTTAAACTCAAGAGATTAAAAAACCGTAAGAATTAACATTTTATACTCAAGAGATTAATAAACTCAATGGGTTATTACTATTATAAACCAAAATAACTAATAAACCCCAAGTGTTTAATATTACAAACCAAAGGAATTAGTTAACTCAATGGATAAATATTAAAGACCTAAGGGATCAATAATGCCAAGGGATCAATATTAAAACACAAGAGATCAATAAAACCTAAGAATAAATATTACGAACCAAAATATTATAATAAAATCTAATATTAAACACAATATTATAAACCCTAATATTAAACCCAAATATTATAAACCCAATATTAAACCCTAATTCTAAACCTTATATATGAGAATCTATATTATAACCCAACATATTATGCCATAATGTAAATCATAATATTAAAACTCAAAATATTAAAAAACCCAAGGGATTATTAATATTATAAACTAAAAGAACTAATAAATGCAAGGGTTTAAAATTATAAACCAAAGGAATCGGTGAACCAAAGCATAAGTATAAAAAACATACGTGATCAATAAGGCCAATGGATCAATACTAAAAACAAAAAAAAAGATTAATAAACCCTAAGAATAAAATTTTTAAACTAAAAAGCCTAAGAAACTACTAAACCCTAATAATTAATATTTTAAATTAAATAGATTAATAAACCTGAGGCATTATTAATATTTCAAACTCAAAAGATTATTAAACCCTAAGAATTAATATTTTAAACTCAAGAGATTAATAAA
This sequence comes from Pinus albicaulis, assembly GCA_034641835.2. Taxonomy (NCBI): domain Eukaryota; kingdom Viridiplantae; phylum Streptophyta; class Pinopsida; order Pinales; family Pinaceae; genus Pinus; species Pinus albicaulis. Next base: position 110,617,317 of record CM076574.1, read on the forward strand.
CCCAAGGGTTTATTAATATTATAAACAAAAAGAACTGATAACCCCAAGGGTTTAATATTACAAACCAACGGAATTGGTGAACCCAAGGGATAAATATTAAAGACCTAAGGGATCAATAAGGCCAAGGGATCAATATTAAAAACAAAATAGATAAATTAACCCTAAGTATTAATATTTTTAACTCAAAAACTTAAGAAATTAATAAACCCTAAGAATTAATATTAGTAACTCAAGAGATTTTAAGACCCAAGGGTGGTCTAATATTATAAATGAAAATAACTAATAAACCTAAGGAATTGGTGAACCCACGGTATAAATATTAAAAACCTAAGGGATCAATAAGGTGAAGGGATCAATATGAAAAACATAAGAGATTAATAAAGCCTACAAATTAATATCTTAAACAAAAAGGTTTGATAAACTCACATGATTATAAATATTATAAACTCAAGGGAATAGTATTAAACCTAAGAGATTAATATTATAAACCTTAATTATATAAAAACCTTTAGATAAATACTGTAAACCGTAAAATAAACATGGTTGAGCATGCTTGATTTAAACATTGAGATAATTGTTGTCACAATGCGACGTTGGTTGAAGAATGACCATGGTTGATTTTTATATTGAGACATTCGACCATGGAAGACCTCTATTGACTACGACTAACTATGTTTAACAATGGTAACCCATGGTTGATTTTCATATTGAGACAATGTTTTTCATAATGTGACATTGGACCATGCATTAATATTAAAGTGTAAGACTAATATTTAACGCCTAGTATTACCAACCCAAAGAATTAGAAAACTCAAGGGATTAATAAACCATAATAATTAATATCTTAAACTTGAACCCTAAGAATTAATAATTTAAACTCAAGATATTAATAAACCAAAAGGACTATTAATATTATAAACCAAAATAACTAATAAATCCAAGGGTTTAATATTATAAACCAAAGGAATTGGTGAACTAAAGGGATAAATATTAATATTATAAACCAAAAAATTAATAAAGAATATGAATTAATATTTTAAACTCAAGATATTAATAAACCCAAGGGTTTATTAAAATTATAAACCAAAAGAACTAATAAATCCAAGGGTTTAATATTACAAACCAAAGGAATTGGCGAACCCAAGGGATAAATATTAAATACATAAGGGATCAATAAGGCCGAGGGATAAATATTAAAAACACAAGAAATTAATAAACCCTAATAATAAATATTATGAACCAAAATATTATAATCCCCAATGTTACAAACTCTAAATATTGAACACAATATTATAAACCCTAATATTAAACCCAAATATTATAAACCCGATATTAAATCCTAATTATAAACTCTATATATTAGAATCTATAGTATAACCCAACATATTACGCCATAATGTAAATCATAATATTAATACCAAATATTATAAGCCCTATATATATTAAACGCTCAATATTATAAACTATAATATCAAACCCAATATTATAAGCCTTATTATTAAACCCAATAATACAAACCTAAATAATATAAACCTTAATATTATACCCAAATATTAGAAACCCTCATCTTATAAAGCACAAATATTATAGACCCAAATGTTATAAACGTTACAACACCCACATTAGTAAATGTGTTTCATACATGTTGATTAGTGTATATTAAGCACACTCATAACCACAATAGGCAATGTTCTTGCATAATTTATACTAAATACTCTATTACAAAGTGAACTATATTATAAATCTAATAACCCAAAGGATTTTTAAACTTAAGGGATCATATATATATTAATATTATAAAACCAAGGCATTAATAATCCAAAGGCATTAACATTATAAACCCAAAGTATTATTATTATATAATGAAGGGATTAACAAACCCAAGGGATTTTTCAACGATCTAGACGAAGGAATACAAGAGACCCAGATTACTATCTAGTTATTACATACAGTTTCACAATTAACAACCTTTTTAACTCAAAGTTGAAGTGCTTATTTCTTTCTCACAGGGCCAACACAAGTTTTTATCAAGCGAGCCAGTTTAATTTCTTTGCTTTTTTTTCCTTATTACATGGTCTTGAAGAGTTCAACAACAGACAACAACTTTTCTCCTCTTTAAATAGAGTTGCTATTTTAGTGTATCTTTTTGCTGGACTTGAAATTTGGTCTGGGTGTTTTTCCCCCAGTTATGTATGGTCACCACATATTTTCCATCTTGACTCCTTTCTTCCTTAGAAGTTGTCATTGGGGAAAATTTTGGTTTGGATCATGATTTTCTTATCAGCCCATGATGGAATGTAATGTTTCGATCTATGCACTGTTAATACAAACAACATTTTTTTCTTTCTGAAAAAAAAAACAAACCCAAGGGATTATATATACTATAAACCCAAGTGATTAATGAACCAAATGAAATAATATTATAAACCATTGGGATTAAAAAACCCAAGGGATTAATAAACCTAGGATGTGTTATAAACGCAAGGGAGATTAATAAACTCAAGAGATATTATAATGTTATAAACACATTACAACATTCAAAAAAATTCATGTTGATTATGGTTTATTATGGTTGACCATTTTCAACTATGATCTTGTTGATTATGGTTGATTGTGGTTAGTCATGGTTGACCATATTCAACCATAGAAGCCTTGATCATGGTTGATGATATTCAACCATGGATGATCATGGCTCACTATGGTTCACCATTTTTATCATGGTTTTCCATCGTTGACCATGGTTAACCATAGAGACAATGACCATGGTTAATCATATTCAACCACGGTTAATCATGGTTGACCATAAAAACATTAATTTAACATAATGACTGTGGTTGATGATGCTAGACCATGGTTGATGATAGTTAACAATTGTTCAAATTAAATGACCATGGCTGGTCATGGTTGATCATGGTCTAAAATCATTGTTTACCACAATCAAGCATGGTTGACCAAGTTCAATGAGAGAGACCTTAATCACGGTCGATAATGGTTGAAACATTTAACCACGGGTAATCATGGTTTACCATCACTGACAATGGTTGAAAATGGTTGATCATTGTTGAATTTTATTAATTGTGGTTGACCATGGTTGACAGTAGAGACATTGTCCATGGTTCACTAAATTTAGTCATGATTAACCATGATTTACTGTGGTTGACTATAAATATATGGATTAACCATGAATAGGGAATTGTACCATATTCAACCACAAATATGTGCATTTTTCACAATGGATGACCATAATCATGCATAGAAACCTTGGCTGACCATATTTGACCATTATAAAAATCCTTGACTATGGTTGTCGATGAGGATTCTATAGAACATGAAATGTTCTTTGTTAACCATGGTTGACCAAAGATGACCATGTTGATCATGGTTGACAAAATTTAGCCATACAGACCTTGATCTTGGTTTAACATAGTTCATCATGGTTACTGATATTCGACCATGCATGATGATGGTTGACCATAATCAACCATATGGACCTTGATCTTGGTTGACCATAGCAGATCATGGTTACCGATATTCAAACATGCATGATCATGGTTGGCCATAATCAACCATGATCGACCATGCTTTACCATTGTTGATCATGGTTGACTATTTTTATCATGGTCTATCATGGTTGGATGGTTAACCATAGAGACAATGACCATGGTTAAGCATATTTAAACACGGATAATCATGGTTGACCATAGAAATATGTTGGTTGGCCATTATATCCATGGATTATGATGTGTGAACATGGTTGATGGTGGTTCAACATTATTGTTCATCGTTGAAAATGGTTCACATTAAATGACCATGGCTGATCATGGTTGATCATGGTTAACCATGGTGATCGACCATGGTTGACCATGGTTGATCATGGTTGACTATTTTTATCATGGTCGATCATGGTTGTCCATGGTTAACCATAGAGACAATGACCATGGTTAAGCATATTTAAACACGGTTAATCATGGTTAACCATAGAAATATTAGTTGACCATTATATCCATGGATTATGATGCGTGACCATGGTTGATGGTCGTTCAACATTGTTGTTCATCGCTGACAATGGTTCACATTAAATGACCATGGCTGATCATGCTTGATCATGGTTAATCGTGGTTGACCAAATTCAACAAGAAATACCTTAATCATGGTTGAGGAAATTCAATCATGATTAATCATGGTTGACCATACTTGACCATGGTTGATCGTGGTTGATCATAGTTCACAATAGAGTCATTTTCCATGGTTGATCATGGTTGGTCGTAGATACAATGATTAACCATTAATAGGGAATTGTGTTTGACTGAACTTGAGGAGTGATGACTACCAAACATACGCGAAAATAGTCAATTGTATTAGTAAATGTGTTTGACTAATGTAGTAATATTGCATTGCGATGTTGGATAAATTGCAATATGTTTGTCACATTGCAATGTTTAATATATTTCTTTACCATTCGAACATCACAACATATTTAACTATCAATATTAATAAATAATATTAATAGGAAATTATTTCTCACTAAAGTTAAATATTGTTGATTGTTAAACACAGTCCAACATGGTCAAGGAGTCACCCACATTCTAAAACGTGGTTGACCAAATGTTGTAATGCTACATTACGATGTTAGAAACAATTGTTTACAATTCCAATTCTAATAAATTTATATTAATATTAATTAATATTAATAAATTTATTTAAAATTTTTTAAATTATTGGTGAACGTTATTATTATATGTGTGTGTGTGTATATGTGTGAGATCGTCTAGACTTGAGGAACCACGATCGAGGGACATCTAATTCGTCAAAGTCAGTTGGGGATCACACCAAGCATGGTCCATGAGAGCCCTTAGCTCACTTGATTTTTTAGCGAGAGAGAGAGAGAGAGAGAGAGAGAGAGAGAGAGAGAGAGAGATCCTCTAGACTTGAGAAGCCACAATCGAGGGACATCTAAGTGGTCAAAGTCACACGAGAATCACACCCGGAATGGGCCATGAAAATAGTAATTTAAAAATCTAAAAATTAATGTATATTGTAATTGAACATTTTTATATAAATGTTTTAATTAATATATAGCCAAATGTTTTAATTTATGTTCTTAAACATTTTAATGTCTTTATTATTGTTATCAATGTTTCATGTAATGTTACAAATTAATTAATTAAGATTAAAATTAGTTAATGTTAATGTTTTAATTAATTAATATTAATGTTAATTATTTAATTAATTAATATTGTATTAAATGAGCACTACTTTGATTGAATAAGGTCGATTATTGTGACATAAATTACACATATTGTTGATATAGATGTGGTAGTATTTGACTGTATTTGAGTAATGTCATTACCTATTTATAATTATGTATTAATGTTTTAATTACTATATCAATATATTCATGATAATAAATTGGTAAATTAATCTTATTATTAATTAACATTAATTCATTTCTTTGAACATGTTTAAATTAATGTCATTAAACATTTTAAAATAAATGTTTTAATTAATATATTGTCAAAAGTTTTAATTAACTTTTTAAAGTTAAAAACATTTAAGTACAATTCCAACATTTTATTATTATTATTAATCAAATCTAAATATATTTATGTTTAGATATATTTGAATAATATAGTTAAGTATAATAATTATGTATTAATGATTTAATTAATATGTCAATGTAATAATCGTAATATAATAATTATTTAACTTTATTATTAATTAATATTAATATATTTTTTACATATTTTTGATTTAATGTTTAATGTTGTTAAACATTTTTATATAAAAGTTTTAATTACATATTGTAAAACTTTTTAATTAATAATTTTTAATGCTCTAATTTATTAGTATTTTAATGTTTTAATTAATGAATTAATTAATGTATTTTAATTGAGGATTGCATTATAGTCAAATACAATAAATATAGGGTTGAGAAATTCTTAATGTGATTATATTTGGTTCTATTTCACTAATGTGAGTATTAATTAATACATCAATATATTAATTTTAATAAATAAATCAATTAATATTAAAATATTTGTAATCATATTTAAATTAATTTAATTAATTAATTAAATGAATGAAATTGATTAATTAATTAATTAAATTAATCATTTTAAATTTGTTTCATTAATCATTGTAGATTTGTTTCTGTACATGGATAGGTTATAGAAGGAATTCGAAATGGGTAGCATGGAGCTTTCAATACCCCATGAACAACACTTTTTTTAAAGTAATAATAAAAAAAATAATAAATCAATCCAAGAGAGAAAGAATAATTTAATAAAATAATATTTTTTTCTTTATAGTAAACTATGAGCGGGCATACATTTGAATGGATGTATGTGAAACAACTAGTGTAATGGAGTGGAGGAAAAGTTTTTAAATGCACACTTGCCAAGTGGTTGAAAGTTTTTAAATGCACACTTGCCAAATGGTTGAAAGAGGTATACGTTTCGGAATGCGAACAGTCAAAATTAACCCACGTTGCAATGCAATATTTTATAAGTTTTTTTTTTTTTTTTAAATTTCATTTCTAACTAAGTAGCATACGTGGTTATAAACAACAGGCACAATAAATTTTTAATCATGTTTTGTAAAAAAATAATTTAAGTATGGTTTAAACATGGGATTTAGATATGCAAGGAAGTTGTCACTTTTAATTAGATTCGTTGATGGAGTGGCAACGATGAGAATGTACTGGCATCATCCAATTCACACCATCCGATCAAAAAGATTAATTAGAAAAATGATTAAAGTAGCAAATTCCAACAAGGGGGGTGCCTATCGGTGTAATTATAAGGGTAATTTTCTAAAACTTACAACGTAATAAAAAATCACCAATTTCTGATAAGATTGCATGGGTGATGTTTGTAGGTAATGGACACAACATACATCTTCTAGTGTAACCCCTTCATCTCGGCTACACAAGCCTGTTCAGAATCACATCACAGAAAATTTGGAATGCTTTCCATCTCTACATTTAGCACAATTGGAGCTAAGAAGCGTGAAACTAAATTTTCGTATCAAAGCAGAACAAAAAATTGTACGAGATTTTTTGGCAGCCTCCGATCCCATTGGCAACATGAAAATTATTTTTGTGCCTAAATTTCTTTGTGTGAATCCTTGAACTCCATATGTAGTTGAGCGGGAATGTGTAAATATTTGAACTAGAGAGCGGGAATGTGTAAATATTTGAACTAGAGAGCGGGAATGTGTAAATATTTTATTCAAATATTGCAGAACTAAATTAAATTGATGATACATCAAACCTTCACTAATAAAACCTTAATAATTAAATTTCAACCTTCGCAAATCAATTCCTTTGAACGATGTTTTCACTGTAATTTTCTTAAAAAAAAGGCTTTCTCTGCGTCATTTTATCCTAATTTACAAACTTTTGCAAAGTGGCTTGATTCCATTGCCAACAGACCAAACTTACGGTGAGAGTTACAGAGGTAGAAACTATGGTGGCAACATCATGCTTTGCAAACCACGATTGCGACTAGTCAAAACCTTTGAATGGACAGCATAAAACAGATTACAGGGGCTCACGATGGTGGTAGCGGCGATGGATTTTGGTGTCAATGGCTAAAAATGGCAACGAATTAGGTACAAGGAAAGCCAAAACTCCTCCATGAATTGAGGAGAGCAACTCAAGAAAAGGCCAAGTTTTTTAATGCAACCCACACAATTGACTTGCAGATCCTTGTAGGTAAGAAAATGTAAGATTTTGAGATACAAAGATTTAGATTTGTAAAACAATGAACAAACTTGCAAGAGAAGGAAGAAATGAGCAATAATAGAGAAAAGAAAGAAATTAATTCAGCAATATTGGTTTTGGAATCAATACATAAAAACAACTAAGTTAAGCTTAGTTGTACATGCAATAACTATGGATAGTTAAAGCTAACTGAAGCTAAGCATGCTTTATGTTCTGCTAATGTGCACATGTACCACATGCAAGTAGTAAGTTAAATAACTAATCCAAGAGCACATCGCATGTAAGAAGTAAGTTAACTAACTAAGCCAAGTGCACATCACATGCAATATCTAGAGATGAAATAATGCTAATCTAGGTGCATGTATACCAACACCCACCCTTAAGCATAACTTAGGTGAGTGTGATGCAAAATGAATGAGTCTTGACAACACGGCCATTTTAGGTACTCATATAAAATGCATAAAAAGGAGGAAAGTTGGAAAACCCAATGGGAAGAAAACGCCCCTCAAAATATAATGCAAAAATAGAGAAAAGACAACTACTAGGCAGTCGTGTCCTTCACCCTGAGATGATCTCGCAGGAATCAAAACTTCTACTCAGTGAAAGCCTTGGTGAAGATATCAATAGTCTGCTCGAAACTAGGACAGTACTGAAGATCGATGATCCCATCATTAATGAGTTCTCTAATGAAGTGCATGTGGATCTTGATGTGTTTGGTCCGCTGCTGCTGCACTGGATCTCTACAAAAATTTACCATAATTTGATTATCGCACCAGATAACAGTTGGATGATGGACACTAATCGCAAGCTTAGATAGGAAATTTTGTAGCCAAATGGCCTGAATAGTGGCATTGACTTCTCCTCTATACTCAGCCTCTACTGATGATAAAGCAATGGCAGCCCGCTTCTTGCTTGACCAACAAACTAGGCCGAATCCCAAACTAAGTACATAACCAGAGGTGGGCTTACGATCAATGTTGTTGCCAACCCAATCTGAATTTGTGAACCCAATGAGATTCAAAGAACAATTGGCTGCATAATGACTCCCATAAGTGATTGTCCCATGGACATATCGAAGGATGCACTTTGCAGCGTTCCAATGTAACTCATTTGGCTCCTACATGTATCTGGAAACTACTCCTTTGACATATGAGAGATCAGGATGGGAGTGAGTGAGATAAAGAAGACTTCCAATAAGTTGACGGTACAATGTGCAATCAACCAATGGCTTGTCTTTTCCATTCTAAAGCTTTATCCCTGATAAGAAAGGTGTGGTTGTTGGCTTGCTGTCACTCATGTGAAATCGTGCCAAGAAATCTTTAGCATACTTTGGTTGAGAAATGGTAATCCCATAATCACTCTAATTGATCTCTAGTCCAAGGAAGAAATTTAGCAAGCCCATGTCTATCATAGAAAACCACTTATGAAATGTAGTTTTAATCTCAGTAATGACAGAAGCTGAATTACCTGTTATCAAAAGATCATCTACATAGAGTACTATGATCAACAAGGAGTCAATTTTATTTAAAAAATAAGCATTGGAGTCAGATTTGCAGCGTACAAAATTTTGAGATAACAAATAAGAATCCATATTTGCATACCATGCTCTAGGTTCCTGCTTGAGGCCATAGAGAGAATTCTTTAGTTTGAAAACCAGAGATGAATTGTGCATGTATCCCGGTGGCTACTCCATGTATATTTCCTCCTCAATATCACCGCGAAGAAAGGCATTCTTCACATCCATATAATGCACCTCCCATCCTCTTGTTGCTGCAATGGAGAGAGCTAGCCGAATGGAATCCATTTTTTCCACTAGAGCAAAAGTATCAAAATAGTCAACACCATGTACTTGCTGAAAACCATTTTCTACCAACTGTGTTGTATCGACTAACTTGGCCATTTGCTACTTTCTTGGTCTATTAAACCCACTTTCACCTCACAAGTTTACGATTGGAAGGTAGCAGAACCAAATCCCAAGTCTGGTTCTCAATGAGAGAGTTATATTCCTCATCCATTGTGGCTTCCCATTCAGGATGCCCAGTTGCTTTTGCATAATTTTGTGGATCAGATTCATGCATCATACAAGCATGCATGGGCATGCATGGCTCCATAGCTAAGAGTGCTTGCGGATCCTCCTCAAACAGAGGTATAGAGGAAGGATCATCAAGGATATCACTCATACTGTGCCATTTTTGTGTTGAAGGTGGTCAAGAATCTTCTGAACTACATGCGGAAGTATGATCTCAATGTTCAACAATTGGTGGTCCAAAAGGCGTCACAGGAAAAGACTCATCTTCATTAGAATTCTGATCTAAAGTTTCATCTGCATACTCATCAATGAGTGGTGATGGAAACTTGGTAACAAGTTCCTCCGCTAGTGCATGCAAAATATCTTCATCAAAATTTACACTTCTTTCAATAAAGAGCTCTTTAGTGTTGATATCAAGAAATCTGTACCCTTTGACTTCACCAGAATATCCTACAAACATGCATTCTTTACTTTGAGGCTCCAAAGCCTTTCTCTTCTCTGTAGGAATGTGGGCCTATGCTCGAGATCCAAAAATGCATAAATGACTGACTTCAGGTTGCATGCCAGTCTAAGCCTCAAAAGGTGTTTTTCTAGTAACATATTTATGAGGAGATCTGTTCTGTATGTATTAGGTACAATTGATAGCTTCAGCCCACAATTTTGATGGAAGATATCTTGCATGCAACATGCAATTGGCCATCTCTTTCAAAGATCAATTCTTCCTTTCAGCCACGCCATTTTGCTGTGGAGTGTAAGGAACTGTATGCTGCAACTGCATGCCTGCTTCATTACAAATATTCTTGATATATTTGTTGACATATTCCGTCCCATTATCTATGCAGAGTATCTTGATGTGTTTTCCAGATTGATTTTCCGCATGCACTTTGAAAATATTTACATGTTGAAAAGCTTCAAACTTGAGTTTCAAGAAGTAAACCCAAGTGAATCTCATGTAATCATCTATAAATGACAACACATATCTTTCTTTTCTCATTGAAAGCACTAGAAATGGACCCATGAGATCACTGTGTACAAGTCCCAAAGGTGAAGAGGCTCTCCATGCTTGCCCCTTCTCAAATTTGTCTTGTGGATGCTTTCCAAGAGCACATCCATTACAAACACCATTTGAAAATTCAATGGTTGGCAATCCTTTGACCATCCCTTACATGCTAAGTTGTTGCATATATATGAAATTCAAGTGCCCAAATATATCGTGCCAAATCATACTTTCTTCATTTGCATGCGTAAGTAACAAAATGGAATCTGATTGAGGAACAAAATTAGAAAATGTATACAGATGAGATTGATCATTTACCTTGTCAGATGCAATCTTCAAGTTGGTTTGCATGTCATAAATGCTCACGGAATCCAGGGTAAATTCCACTTTCCTTCTGCTACCTGTGTGTGTCATCTGATACACTGAGAGAAGATTCACATAAAGCCTTGGAATATGCAAGACATTCTCAAAAATTCCATCTTAGAATTGCACTCTTCCTTGTCCAGTTGCTGCAACTGCAGAATTATCCCCCATGAGAATAGGAGGTCCTGAGTATGCATGTAGAGAAGAAAATGATTCCTTTGAAGAAGCCATATGATGTGAAGTTCTTGAATCAATGATCCATTCTTGTGGTGTAGAATGAAGAGCAATCAAAGCATGCCCATTACCTCTTGGATCTGGTGCTTTTTCTCCAGACTTCTTCTTGGCATTCTCAGGAATGTGGTCTCCAAGATTGTGTTGCTGGAGTGTCTGCGCCATAAGATCTATATTCTTCTTCATGCATTCAGATTCAAGGTGAAAACCACGGTGGCAATAATTTCACATTGATTGCCCTTTCATTCCTTTCCTTTCCTTTGAGCCGGATGATCCATCAGGGGGTTTGGGATTTCCTCCCTTTCTTGGTTCAGGATCCTTCTTCCCTTTTCCTTTCTGATGGTTTTTGGAATTTTCCTTTCCTTTTTCATGCACAGTAAGTGCATGCGCTTTGGAATTTTTAAGTTTGCCCATTATGATGAGCTTATCTTGCTCATGAATCAAAGACTGAATAAAAGAATCCAGTGAGGGCATCTTCCAAGATGCATCGGTTGTAGATCTAACTGTGTGGAATGTAGAGACGAATACTGCATACTCTAGACCAAGTTTTGATAAAATGGAAAGAATCAATTGATTTTCTTGCTTGGATTTTTCAATCCTACATCCTTTCAGCTGAAGCAACAAGGCTTTGAACCTTGTGAAAAAATATTGAATGTTCTCAAAATTTCTCAAATCTAATGAGTTTAACTCATTTTCGAGAATGTGACCTTGCATTTCATCCTGTTTTCCAAACAATCATTCCAAAATTTTCCATACTTCATTTGGAGTTGAACATGATTCAACATGAAATAGAAATTCTAGAGAGATAGATAAACATAGGATGCCGAAGGCCTCTTCCATGCGATTGAAATATCTAGTTTTCTCCACCGCCGATGTTGGTTCAACTTCTGTTTCCATGGTTACTCGAAATAAGCCTCTACTTCTCAGATGAAGTAGAATCTTTGGCTTCCATTCAAAGTAATTATAAGAAGTAAGAATCGTCGATTTTGGAAACTCCAATTTAGAATCCATTCTTTGTTTTTTCTTCAATCTTCTGAACCTGCAAATAAAATTTTCTTGTGCACTGATTACAAATCCCTGCACTCTGATACAATGTAAGATTTTGATATACAAAGATCTAGATTTTCAAAACAATGAAAAAACTTGCAAGAGAAGGAAGGAATGAGCAAGAATAGAGAAAATAATGAAATTAATTCAGCAATATTGGTTTTGGAATCAATACATAAAAGCAACTAAGTTAATCTTAGTTGTACATGCAATAACTATGGATAGTTAAATCTAACTGAAGGTAAGTGTGCTTTATGTTCTTCTAATGTGCACATGTACCACATGCAAGCAGTAACTTAACTAACTAAGCCAAGAACACATCACATGCAAGCAGTAAGTTAACTAACTAAGCCAAGTGCACATCACATGCAATATCTAGAGTTGAACTAAAGCTAATCTAGGTGCATGTACACCAACAAAAACATCACCTTATTCAGATCTTGTCACCTCTCACTCCAATAACTCAGGATGCTCTTTGCAAATTGACCGCCATGTTCAAAACCAAATTAGAACACATCAAACACAATTTATTTTCTCAAATGTCCATTCAAACTGGCCCGGAAAATCAATTCAATTTCTAAATTCAAATTGGTGAACGACATAGGTTCATGATCTGTGTTGGGAGTAGCAATGAAAAAATTTAGAAAAGGTACAAAATTAATTCTTCGTATCGACAATAATCTCGATGCAGCCTGAAGCACATTCTTTGAATGACCATTTCCTCACCGTTATTCATTATCATAAATATATTTTTTCCCAGGACGACAATTTCCGGGTGAATTTGTGGCTTGGGTAGACTACTCTATTGGGAAGCTGGTGATAATTTTCAATCTAGAGACTCTAACACCTTGTTTCTTTTCACTATACTTCACAATGTGTATCCGTACCTTCTCCTCAATTCTCCCATTGTTCAACCTTTCACCAGCTCCCTTCCGAATGCTGTTAAAGCCTTCTAAATGTAGTACCTCTAGTTTGAAATTTGAAATTTGAAAACCTCGCACCCCACATGAATACCTGGCCAACTAGATTTTTAACAATATGTGCAGTTGTCTTTAGCTAGTTAACTCGAGTGCTTTACATATACATATTTAGCCTTAATTAGCTTTAGTTCAACTCTATATATTGCATGCGATGTGCACTTGTCTTTAGCTAGTTAACTCGAGATGTGCACTTGGATTTAGTTAGTTAACTCTAGTGCTTGCATGTGGTGCATGTGCACATTAACAGAACATAAAGCGCACTTAGCTTTAGTTAGGTTTAACTATCCATAGTTATTGCATATACAACTAAGTTTAACTCAATTTCTTTTATGTATTGATTCTAAAACTAATATTGGTGAATTAATTTCATTCTCAATTCTAAATTGTTTTCTTTTTCAACTTGAAAAGTTTGTGCAATTATTCTTCAACTAGATCTGTATTTGTGCTCTAATATTTTTATATGGTATCAAAGCTACAAGGGTTTCGAGAAGTTGCATGAACAATTTTTTGCAGGTTTGAAGAGCATAGAATTGAAAATTGTTCAAAGATTTGATTTGTAGACCAAAATATTGGAGAATTGCTGCAATGGATTTCTCATATTAAATTATTATTACTCTGTATAACTACTTCCAATGGAAGCTAGAGTTTTTGCTTCACCTCAGAGGCAAAGGCTTGTATCAGAGAATGCAGGCTCATATTCTTGAAAACAAGCTAAATTACTAAGATCCAAATAGCTTTGAGAACATTCAATATTTCTTTACGAAATTTCAATCATTGTTTCTGCAACTACATGATTGCAGGGTCGATAAATCAAAACAGGAAGGTCAATTGATCCTTTCTATTTTATCTAAATTAGGCCCTGAATTTGTTGTTTTCGTTCCACATTTCATACAGTTATACTTGCAACTGGAGAAAAATGGAAAATGCCCAAATTTGACGCATTTATTGAGTCTCTTATTCATAAGCAGGATAAGCTCATAAAAATGGGTTCATTAAAGTCTCCAAATGCACATGCACTTGCCATGCATGTGAAAAGAAATTCCAACATGAAACCAAATCAGCAATACAAAGGCAAAGGAAAGGCAAGAGATCCAGATCCAAGAAAGGGAGGAAATTCAAAACCTTTAGATGATTCTTCCATCTCCAAGGGTAAGAAGGGAAAGAAAGGAAACTTCAAGTGTCCTTATTGTAATAGAGGTTATCGTCCTAAATCCTCTTGCATGCATAAGACTATTGATTTGATGGAAAAGAATCTTCAACAAAACAATCTTGGTCATCACATTCCAGAAAGTGCCAAGAATAAGACAGAGGAAAAACCATCAGAAACAAGGGGTAATGCACATGCTTTGATTGCTCTTCATTCTACATCGCAGGAATGAATCATCGATTTAGGAGGTTCACATCATATGGCTTCTTCAAAGGAATCATTTTCTTCTCTACATGCATACTCAGGACCTCCTATTCTCATGGGGGACAATTCTACAGTTGAAGGAACTGGACAAGGAAGAGTGCAATTTGAAGATGGAAGTTTTGAGAATGTCTTGCATATTCCAATGCTTTATGTGAATATTATTTCAGTGTATCATATGACACACACAGGTACCAAAAGGAAAATGGAATTTACCTTGGATTCCGTGAGAATTTATGACATGCAAACCAACCTGAAGATTGCACTTGGCAAGGTAAATGATCAATCTCATATGTATACATTTTCTGATTTTGTTCCTAAATTAGATTCTATTTTTCTACTTACGCATGCAAATGAAGAAAGTAGGATTTGGCATGAGAGATTTGGGCACTTGAATTTCATATATATGCAACAACTTAGCAAGAAAGGGATGGTAAAAGGATTTCCGACCATTGAATTTTGAAATGGTGTTTGTAATGGATGTGCTCTTGGAAAACATCCACAAGAGAAGTTCGAGAAGGAGCATGCATGGAGAGCCTCTTCACCTTTGGAACTTGTACATAGTGATCCCATGGGTCCATTTCCAATGCTTTCAATAAGCAAAGCAAGATATGTGTTCTCATTTATAGATTATTACATGAGATTCACTTGGGTTTACTTCTTGAAACTTAAGTGTGAGGTATTTCAAAATCTAAATATTTTCAAAGTGCATGCGGAAAATCAGTTTGGAAAACACATCAAGATACTCCACACAGATAATGGGACGGAATATGTCAACAAATATGTCAATAATATTTGTAATGAAGTAGGCATACATTTGCAGCATACAGTTCCTTACACTCCACAACAAAATGGGGTGGCTGAAAGGAAGAATCGATCTTTGAAAGAGATGGCCAATTGCATGTTGCATATAAGATATCTTTCGTCAAAATTGCGGGCTGAAGCTATTAATTCTACCTCATACATCCAGAACAGATCTCCTCATAAATATGTTACTGGAAAAAAAAACCTTTTGAGGCTTGGATTGGCATGCAACTTGAAGTCAGTCATTTCCACATTTTTGGATCTTGAGCATGGGCCTGCATTCCTACAGAGAAAAGAAAGGCTTTGGAGCCTCAAAGTAAAGCATGAATGTTTGTAGGATATTCTAATGAAGTCAAAGGGTACATATTACTTTATATTAACACTGGAGAGCTCTTTATTGAAAGGAGTGTAAAGTTTGATGAAGATATTTTTCATGCACTAGAAGATGAAATTGTTACGAAGTTTCCATCACCACTCATTGATGAGTATGAATATGAAACTTCAGAGCAGAATTCTGATGAAGATGAGCCTTTTCCTGTGACACCTATTGGACCACCAGTTGTTGAACATCGAGATCATACTTCCGCATGTATTTCGGAAGATTCTCGACCACCTTCAACACAAAAATGGCGTAACATGAGTGATCTCCTTGATGATCCTACCTCTATACCTCATTTTGAGGAAGATCCACAAGAACTCTTAGCTATGGAGCCATGCATGCCCATGCATGCTTATATGATGCATGCATCTGATCCAAGGACTTATGTAGAAGCAACTGGGCATCTTGAATGGGAAGAAACAATGGATGAGGAACACAACTCTCTCAGCAAGAAGCAGGCTGCCATTTCTTTATCATCAATAGAGGCCAAGTATATAGGAGAAGTCAATGCCACTATTCAGGCCATTTGGATACAACATTTCCTATCTGAGCTTGGGATCAGTGTCCATCGTGAAACTGTGATCTGGTGTGATAATAAAAGTATGCTAAAGTTTTGAAGAGATCCAGTGCAATTCATTAGATAACTCAATCATGATGGGATCATTTATCTTCAGTACTATCCTAGTTCCGAGCAGACTACTAATATCTTCACCAAGACTTTCACTAAGCAGAAGTTTCGATTCCTACGAGATCATCTCAGGGTGAAGGACACGACTTCCTAACAATTTTATTTTCTCTACTTTTGCATTATATTTTTTTTTTTTTTTGGGGGGGGGGGTTCTTCCCACTGGGTTTTCCCTCTTTCCTCTTTTCATGCATTGTATATTGGTACCTAACATGGCCGTGTTGTCGGGACTCATTCATTTTGCATCACACTCACCTAAGTTATGCTTAAGGGGGGGTGTTGGTGTACATGCACATAAATTAGCTTTAGTTCATCTCTAGATATTGCATGCAATGTGCACTTGTATTTAGCTAGTTAACTCGGGTGCTTTACATGCACATAGTTAGCCTTAATTAGATTTAGTTCAACTCTAGATATTGCATGCGAAGTGCACTTGTCTTTATCTAGTTAACTCGAGTTCTTACATGCGATGTGCACTTAGCTTTAGTTAGTTAACTCTAGTGCTTGCATGTGGTGCATGTGCACATTAACAGAACATAAAGCACACTTAGCTTCAGTTATATTTAACTATCCATAGCTATTGCATGTACAACTAAGATTAACTCGGTTGCTTTTATGTATTGATTCTAAAACTAATATTGGTGAATTAATTTCATTCTCAATTCTTAATTGTTTTTCTTTTTCAACTTGGAAAGTTTGTGCAATTATTCTTCAACTAGATCCATATTTTTTCTCTAATAATTTTACAATATTACAAAAAATTGCAAATACGATGTGTGACTTGGATTTTTTTCTACATTGTGCCAAATCCACCACCTGCTTCCATCTTCTCCCTGACAAGACAAATCTAATTTTCTATACATGTACTCAAGGACCCTAGAAAGACCATTGATGAGGCCAATACTAAGTTTATTCCAAGAAAATGAGATAATCAAATCTAGAGTTAGTTTTAAGGGTTTACAGAAGGAGAATATCCAAGATGGGTAGATCTCCTTGCTGCTCAAAGGAAGGGCTCAACTGCGTGGTCTGGACTACAAATAAGATATGATTATGCCTTAATACATTATAATTCATGACGATGGTGGATGGAGAAATCTTCCCATAAAATTAGGTGAATCTCAAAAAATATCTATTAATGCCAACAAAAATATTTATTGATTGGATAACAACATTGCAATTATTTGTTTTGTAGGTATCCACTGGTGTGTTGACAATGTTGGACCCTCCAACGTTCAAGGGATCTCCCCGATATGAAGTACCAACTGGACCTCACCCGTTTGGAGTAGGGGTCCCAACAGTGGAGTGTTGGTGATTTTCCTTGGTTGCAAATACACATAGAGTGGTGCATGACGTATTTAGTGAAAACAAGTTTGTTACCCTGCGGAACGTCAAGTGTGATGCATGAAGGTTCCAACACACAAAGGGGAAATGAAGTGTTTCCCTTAAAATCTTGTAATAGTACACAACTTGTAAGCAATGCACGAACTAACATGCGAAATAGTCCACAAGTTAAGGTGATGAATTAATACATAAACACACATCCAACAAGATTCATAAAAATGCAAACAAAATAGCTCATAAGCATATGCGTAATTTAAACAACATATATTGCAAATACAAAAAGAATAATCCTACTATGTCCACAACATATGCAGGAAAGCATGTTGGCTTCAGGGAAAATTTTAAGGATGGAAATTTATCTTAAAGATTAGAAACCATGGTGAATCTTAATAATCCATAATATGAAAACTATAAAATGCTCGGTGATATTCTAGTAAAAATATTCAAATTCTAATCATTTATATAGTATCTATAAATTTTTGGCGATTTTTAAGGTAAAATAATTTTTTCTTATAAAATTTGGGCAAATCATTTTGAGAAACAAATGGGAATTGGCGAATCATTTTTTTGGAAAAATCATGGAAAATTAGCCCATCTACGAATATTAGCCCCTAAAATTTTCCCTGGTTGGCTTTGAGTTTTATTAAAAGTGAAAGTTCCAATCATACGTACACCATTGACGAACCACTTGCCCCAATAGTGGAATGTGAAGTCAACAACACGTTCTCCTCCAAATAAGTATACTCCCTCTACGCTATGGAGAAGCCAAGGCTCTCACAAAACTCCCAAGCTCTTCCTAAGCCTAAGCCTAGCCAAAATATTGGCTCCCAAAAATCCATTTACATGAGTTATGATGATATATTTATAACAAAGGGGGGTGAATCTTCACATGCCCCTTTATGACTATTGTACTCCCCTCATGACTCTTAAAATTCCTTACAAAATGACTCATTACATTACATTATGTCTCTTCACATTCCAATATGGGCACTTGGAATTTCAATTTTAAAAATAATTACAAATAATATTACATTTTCTACTAATACCCATATGAGACAAAATGGGGTATAGATAACTTGACAGCCTAACAAGGCAAAATACTATGATTCTTGAGTTTGGGAAAAATCTAGCTCAAAAACCTCTACTTGATTCTTGTCGGTCACATATTGATGCCAAGCTCGGTATTGTGCAATGACATTCCAAAATTGCGCGATGGTGTCTAATTGGAAGTAGAATCTAGCCTCCATAGAACTAGGGAACAATGATTTGGAACTAGTTTTAAATTCTTTCTCAAGCAGGAGCAACATTGTTCTAATCTAGACAGGACCACCAATGTAGTTCTTCTTGTTCTGTTTGTTCAGCTCCAAATCCTCCTTGGTTGCAATCCATTTCAGTTTCTCCAAGTACTCTTTGATCTTCTGCCTAACTTGATGTTTGCATTTAGTTTCGGTGAGTGATTCAAATAATGGGATATTTGGCATTCTCACCATGAAATCCAAACTATTGTATAACTGTGCATACGAGACCTCAATATTTCCAATGAATGAGGAAAGATGCTTATTGTTTTGAATCAACATTTGAAGTCTTTCTTTCTACAACACTTCCTATAGATTCATCTTCTTTACCAAGTTAAGTGGTGCCCATTTGTATCACATTGTCTATTCTTGCACGATGATGATGGAATCTTGCAAATTCTTGATAATTTTTTCAAATTCTTTGTTTTTCTCTGCAAGCCATGCAAACGAGCAAATGCCTTATGTAAGGTCATGAGCTCCTCATAGAGGTCCCACATGGTCTCTCCAAGTGTTGATACTTCACCAAGTATCATTGCTCTCCTTTAGGGGAATTTTGAGGTCTAAAAAGGGCCTCCTAAGTAAATTATAAAATAAGACTGGAAATAATAAAATAAGATTTGATTACATCATCAAATTTTAGAGAGAAAAAAGAATAAACTTCTTTTTCAACTCCTATTTTCAACTTATCTCCCAAATTTTTTACTCAAATTTCGAGTAGGAGTACTTTTTGGATGCAAAATTTAATTCCTCATCCAAGGAGTACCCATGTTGCATACTTTTGATGGGCCCTTCTACATGAAAAATGAGAAATACATGAAAAACGTGATTACAATCACGTTTTTTATGTATTTCTCATTTTTCATGTAACAGGTTCCATCGAAAATAAGTAACATGGGTACTCCTTGGATGAGGAATTAAATTTTGCATCTAACGAGCATATAAAATTTTAGGGGCGAATTTTCGTCCATGGGCGAAATTAAAGCGTTTTAAATTTTTAGTGGGCGATTTTTTTGTATCATAGTATATTATTTCATTATTTCAAATCGCCCCAAATTTATTTTATAAAAAAAATAGGTCTAGAGGTTAGCCCACCTTATTTTAAGGGAGAGGGGGAATTAAAAAAACTTATATACATCTTAAATCTAAATCTACTGGATCAAATCTCCTTTCAATGTAAAGAGGTTTGCATATTACGAGATTTGATCCCTCTCTCATATATATATATATATATATATATATAACATTAAAATAAAAATAATTTCATGGTATTTACCCATGGTATTGACACATCGTATGAGAACCCATGGTATTAATGTGAAACATAACATATTTAAAGGGTAAAATTAAACCAACCTAGATCCATCTTAACTTAGGAGTCTACCAAGCTGAGAGAGATATCAAATAGCTTGTGACGCAAACCTATTTTCACTGTGTGAAAAAAGAATTGAACCCATTTGATGTTTGGTGGATCCATAGTTAAAATGGATTTACACTAGTCATATTTTGTAAGCCTAGATGATGCTTCAGAAGTGAGTATGTTTTTTATGTTATACATTCCTAGATGAAGCTTTAGAAGTGGGTATGCTTTTTATGTTATACATTTTATTTTAAAATATTGTTAGGAGGGGTAAATAATTTATTTCCCCATTAAGCTATAGATTTAAAGATAATAGGGAAATTGACATTATGGATTGTGTGTTTGAAGATGATGTTTATATAAATAGTTTTTTTCTTTATCTAAGTGAGTTATAGCTTAGTGAGAATATTTTAGTATTTTTCTGTATCAATGCTTCAGATTAAAAATCACTTGTACTATTTTTCCAACACTATAATGTGTGGCAAATTATAATATCTCGAGGGTAGACATTTTTTTAACAAAATATTCTTGTAATTTGTTCAGAATGTTTGATTTCATGGAATATTTTCCTTCCTCCATGGAATTCCTACAAGATGAGACTCCTCCTTTAATTGAGCACTCTTCTCTGGGAAAGGATTCATCTTAACTTCAGTAAGTTCAAGTGACCTTTACTTTCATTTTAATACCTTTATTGACAATATCTAATATCAACACGTTCAACATCATTTTACCAAAATCTTATTGAAATTTAAACTAAAATGTTATATTTTCTAAAAAACAAATCTAATTAAAAATGAAGCTTTGGAAATTTATTTTTAGCAATGGCACATTGTTTTTCACCCTAATCTCTTCAAATTTTAATTGCATTGGCTTTAATATTTGCAGGTATACATTGTGTTTTTTTTGTTTTTAACTTTTAACTTAGATGAAACTCGTAAAAGGAAATGCTAAAAGTGATATGAAGGGTTGTTTAATAATGATATCATCATAAAAAAGTTCTATTATGGGTAGGGGGATCCGTCAAATTTAACCCCTGAAGCAATAGATTTTAAACCTTCAGAATTTACAACTTTCACAATTTCAGAATAAGTCTAGGTGGTGTTATTATACTTTAATTAAGTATGAAAAATTTTTCTTGAGAAGTAAGTAAATGATCTCTAATTATTTTATATATTTATTTTTTTATGAAAATTACAAAAACATTTCCTTAGAAAGTAAGGAAATGATGATTATATATATATATTATGAAAATTACAAAATACAATTCTAGCTATTTTTCATTTCTTGAAATGTATCTTTAAATCATACAAAGCTAGATTCTACAATTCCAAAAAAATTACTCAAAAACTAAAAAGTGATTTTATCATAAATAATAAAAAAAACAAACAAAAAAAATTATGGGTTCAAAATTAACAAGCTGGTTACTTTTAATTCAAATAAAATATAACCTGAATCCCACACATAAAGTTATCTGAAAAAATTTCAAAAATATAATAAAATATTTTAACCAATTCCACTAAAATTTGTAAGGAAAATATATAATACTTTTAACACATGACCTTAATATTATAAAAAAAACAAATAATACAATCAGAAAAGAACACTGACTTTCAAAAAACTAACCATATTTAAGGTTTTTGCCACTTCTACCTAATTTGATAACCAACATGGGAGGGAATGCCACATTGTCCTTCCAATAAAAAAACATCCAATACCATTGTAAAGTCTTACTAATATTTTTAGAGGTTATTACATTAACAAGCATGACTTTTTAAGGAATAATCTTCCAAATCCAACGAGAGTCTTATCATTCATACAGACACATTCTTAAATTTAAAATAATTACTCGACAAATGTTTCAAAATTTCATACAAAACTTCCCAGTTATTGCAAGATCAAACATAGGCATAAATTCAGTAATGAAGTTGTCTAGTTACACAAGAGATCTAAGTTATTACACAATCAAACGTAGGCATAAATTCAGTAACGAAGTTGTCCAGTTACACAAGAGATCTATGATAATACATAATCTCTGAATAACCGCATACTAAAGATTCATTGAACAAGGAAAAAATGAGATAGATTTAATTATCTGAGTCTTCACCACCTTCCTTGTATCTGAATATCTGCAGTACGAAGAGTGATTTATCCATCACCTCCCTTTCTTTTTAGCGTTGGTGGCCTTAGGTTCCCATCTGGGTGCAGAGGGAACAATTCGAGCAATTCTCCCCTCTTTTCATATTCTGTTGAAATTTCTAGTCCCTACTCATTAAATAAAATGTAACTAAAATTAGAATTTGAACAACGTATTTGAGAACTTTGAAAACTAGAATATGAACAACGTATTTGAAAATTTTGAAAATTGGTTGCTGAATGGGGCAAATTAATGTGCATATATGTTTGAAATCAATAATAAAAGCGAAGGAATTTTGATGTAAATGTAATATCTGACAGCTGAAGAAGAAAAGTATGTAACAAAAGAAAATATTTGATTTAAATTTTATTCACTGAAGGCTCATTGCATTTCTTGAATAGGTTGGAAATCTAATAAAGAAGAACTAGCCTAGCCAATTATTTGACTTGGCTTTTAATTTTAATTGTAGTTTTCTCAATATTTTGGTAATCCGATAGACATGAACAAAGTTAATTGTTAAATTTTTAACTCTATGCATATCCATCAAAATTTTGAGAACATTTCGAAACCTGAAATGAGTTATGCTCAAATCCCTTTGAAAACAACTTGGATCGCTTTCTTATGCATTTAACCAAATATTTCCTTATTAATATCCAAATCATAGAAATTGAGAATTGATAATATACTTACTTGAGATAAAAATGTAGTTATATTCATCGAAGTCTCGTAAGTAATGTTGCAGGTTGGGGCTGAACACAGACAACGACACAAAATAAGAATTTGTTAGGAAAATAGTTAAAATTATTGAAAAACATAAACAAATAATGTAGATTTTACAAGGGGTTGAAGGGGTGCAGGGTATCCCCAAAGAGAGCTATGTGATTTCCTTCTCATATTGAGAAGACTTCTGCATGGAATTTTTTTTTTCTTTCCATCTCTTGCTGCAGTCAGTGTTTTGAAATCAATAAAAAACACTCTTTTCTTCCACATCTTTGTAGGGTTTGAGTAAACTCATAATATCTGTGACCTCATCTGAAGTAGGGTTAGTACAGACACATTTTGCGCATAATTCTTCCTGAAGCTTCTTATGCTTTTGGGTTGGATTCTTCTAGAAGCTTCTTATGCTTTTTGGTTGGTCTCTAGTGAGGCAATACCTTTTCTTCATTTCTTCACTCTGAACTTCTAATATGTGGAGATCCAGTATTAAGAAAGCCTAACCAACTTTGCTGTGACGAACTTTGAGATTTGACATCGATGGGTGGAGGGAAGGAACGACATGCCATACTTATTTATATTTCCTTACTGAAAGATAATAAAATCCCCAACTCAACCAAAATTATCTTGCTATTGACTTATATCATATAGTCAATATATATAAGAAGTTTCAATAGCTATATGAGTGGGAAGTGGACGATTTTAAATGATTTTTTTGGGGCAACATTAAGAATCTGAAATTGGACTCATGATAAATTCTTTAATTAATGAGGGTATGTGGTAAGAAAATAGCATATCAATGTACTTTCCTTTCAATTATTTTATTTATTTTTCTAGTAAATTATATAACCAATGAAACGTTTTAAAACATTTTTTCCTTATTTTAAAATTGATAATTATTGTATTTTTTTAATTCTTTTTCTAGAAATTTCTATAACCATGCAATGTTTTAAAACATTTTTTTCTTATTTTAAAATTGATATTGGGTTTTTTCATTTTAAATTTGATATTAGAGTAAATTATTTGATTGTGATTTTGATAATATAATTTAATAAGTACATTGAGTGAGATTCACAATATTCACTTATTTATAATCATAAAAAATAAAACAAAAGTGTAATTTATTTATATTTATATTTATAGTTAATCCAAAAAAATTATTATCAATATACATCTATTTATATATGAGATAATGTAATAATAATTTTCTTTCTTTTTCTCTATATTTTCAATCAAATATGAAATTATATATGTGTGTGTGTGTGTGTGTGTGTGTGTCATGTTATAACAATACAGGCTTCCTTTGTCATAACAATGACCTTCCTTCCAGGCTTTCCATCTTCAATAACCATCATCTATCATGTATCATACACATACAGTTACAATATATATATTCATAATAATACAACTTATAAATTCCAAGTCTAATTCATAAATTTCATAAGTATGAGATTCCTTCTCATGGTGTTTGGCTCTTAGCGTAGTATATAATATTTCTTACGGAATTACACTCATTTTCATATTTCAGACTATTCCACCTACAACCTAAATTTTTTAATCAACCGAAAAAAGTGATTATCTATGCGTATAATCCTTTCTTTCAATATTTACTACCATCCATGAGGTGTTCTTAGAATAATATTAACAAACTAATAATTCAATCATTTTTAGTTGCTAATCATACTCAATTAAATGGAACTATGTTTCAATGTACATGTGTTACTTAGCATACCTACCATTACAATATGAAACTAAATATTTATTCCAATAAACCGATGTGCAGATACTCATGATCACATCTACTCAATCCGTCCTTGTCACTTGATTTCAAAATCATACATTTCTATATCATGTATTCCACCATCATCAATTGGAAGGTCTAACCAATACCTCAACACATCATCTAGTCACCCCCCATATGTACCTTGAACATACTACAAGTAAATTCCTTTCTCTACTATATATTACCTTAGGAATCCTCTCCTTTATAGGTGCTCCTCACTATTTTCCATAAGGTTATAGTCTATAATGGAAATATAAGCAGGGAGACAAGTGGACATTTGTGTAGTACTATATTCTTCCATATCCATCAACAATATGGTATCACAGATTATCTCTATTGGAATTCACTATCATGTGTTATACAAATTCATAACATGATTTTGTTACCCATTCACTCATTATAAGTGAATCAATCATGAGATACTAATTCATGGTTGAATCAAAAGGATTATAAAAACCTTGTCATACCAAAAGATTCTTCATTCATCATATCCAACCTAGGTATCATTATCATACATGCATTCAATCATAAAAACATAAATGAATATATAAAGTATGCATAAAGGAATTCTTACTCCAATCATTACAAGTCATATATATTGGCATGAATAATTTTCATATTTGGATAGTTTCCTTCAACATTCTTGATGCTAATTGATCATTTGATGTCTCATGGGAACTTAGATGATCCATTAATCAACCTCTTGACAAGCATCCTATCATCTTTATCCTTTTCACAATGTTTTATATCATAGGCTACTTCATAATCAAAATTTTCAACCATCGTTGAGATTTTTTTTTGGAATAAATTATGTGTCAATATTAGAAATATCCAACGTTTCAAGTGGACACTCCACCCATCATGAAGGAAAAAAAAAGAAATAAAATATGAGGTGGGTTTAGTAATGAAAATAAAATATCAACATAACAAAAAGGAGTTAACCATGAAATAAGAAAATGGGTTCCAAGGAATGGAAAAGATCTTTAAATAATATAAGGAATAAAATATACCTTACGAGAAATTTGAGGCATAAATTATTAAGAAGCCAACGAAGAAAAATATTTATAAACTAATTAAAGGTTTCAAAAAAATATTAAAATATGGATTAAAATATTAAATTATTATTTTTTAAATTCAAGGTATTTTGGATTCATCAAAATTGTTTCAACAAGCAATTCACTTTGCTCAAACAATGTGGAAACAATTTCATGTTTTGGAGAACCCTCTAGAATATGGTGCGATAACAAGATTATATGATATTTTAGATGCTAGCTAATACTTACAAGAAAACATATCATAATATTTCAAATTAGAATATTAGTGTCAAACCATGATTTTTTGATGAGTAGAGGATGAGAGGATGTTTAGTGCACTATCATATTTGAAGTCAAATTTGAGAAACAAACCTGATAAACATATGGATATATGCCTAAAATTATATTTAACAAAGTATGACATCAACTATTTTCCATATGAAAGAGCACTATCTCTTTGGCAGTCATATTTTGATAGAAGGGGCGAAGACAATACCACAAACTTCTCTAATAAAATTGATATGGAACATGATATTTTGGAGGATCAAAATTAGAGTTCATGTGGACAAGATTTTGTTCAGAATGAAGCAAATGAGGACAAAATTGAGAAGTGGAAAATTGATATACCACAATATTTTATCTATTCCAATATATATGAAGTCCCAAAGGACACTTATTTTGGTATAGATGTTCCATAAGTTGTGTAAGAAAAATTGAATGGAATAGTACAAATGAGTTGATTCCTTTTATTTGATTAAATTTATTGTTCCTCTATTTTTGGTGTAGGTTCTAAATTATTTATCACAACAACATTAATAATAATATATGCCAATTTGGCATTGCATTTGAGGTAATAACATGTTCTATACTTTCTATTCTTTATTGTGACATTGAATCCACATTTCCTTGTTGCAATGTTTTTAAAGATTGATGTCTTGATAATTAACTGTTACTTTATCCCTTTCTTGTATGTGATAGAAAATGAAGCAATAATTTTATGAGGTGAGGATATATATTTTGGCATAGGTAGTGTCCTTGTATTAAAGGATAAATAAGTACTTTAACAAGGCTTTTACTAAGCAAGAATGGGTTCATTTCCATTAGACGAGTTTTTTTTTTTGTAGCTCTAATATCCTGGTCACTCTTAATGGTTTGTTTCTTTGTTGCATTTGGATCATTTTTCCAAGTTTGAAAATTTTGGGTTTATTTTGGTTAAAAATGATGATCTCTTAAATTCTTCTAGTTTTTATTTGATTTTTAATTGATCCTTTTGTTAAGGCATGATTTATTTTCATCTTATTTTATTGATTTAAGGGGTTTGGTTAAAGTTAAAGACCTTTGTTGAGTAAAAATATATTATGTTCATTGTTTTTTCATGTTAATTTGAGACTAATATGGTATTAGAATTAATATATGACTTCAGTTATTATATAGGAATTCAATATGTTTTACATAATTATTATTATTTTCTTGATATATTTGTTTATCGAAGTATATGTTTTATTTTATTTTTATTTTTATTTCCTCTCACATTGTGCTATCACAAAAGAATATTCACCTTTTAGAATCTACTATTTTATTTTATATTTTCTTTAAAAATACTTATTGTCTGTTAAGAGAGGAAAATGATCTTTTCTTAGTTGAGTGAAGAAAAAAATGGTCTATGCACTAGGATCCTATGTGTTCATCATAGAAGTCATATTATCATGAGAAGGACATTCATCTAATGCAATTATACTTTGATACCAATACAAAAAAACATCACATGTAATTAGTTGAGAACGATAGATTGTTTAGTATAATACTATTCTTGAAATGAAAATCCCCTTGATGATCATTGTTTTGTGACATATTATTCCAAGTAATGAACATGCATAGACTATTTTTTATATTTGTGTTAGATTTTTTAACTCTTTTGTTGTAGCTCTAGAGACCTCTAGGTTGTGATAGACTAGTGCCTAGGACATGCCCAGCATAGCAAGGAGCGTATAATGTAATGTGCGAAGTTGTTAGCTTCAGCTCACATGCTATCTCCTGTAAACAGGAAAATAAAATAGAATGGGATCAAACTCTCAAAAACAGACACAGGAGAAGGGATATTGCAGAGGCAAGATGCAGAACTCTAATACAAAAGCAACAGACAATTCAGAGACAGTTTACTCCCATTAGGGGAAATTTTGAAGTCAAAAATGGGCCTCCTTAAGAAATGTACAATCAAAATTCACTTTATGAGAACCAATCACATTTTAGGGGATGACATCATCCCTAATGGTTGAGGTGGCATTGCTTGAGTTAAAGGTACTTACTTGTCACATTCTCAATGGTGGATAAAAACTCATGTCTAACCATGGTAGTTCTCCAAGTACTTTTAAAGTCAAAGTAAAGTACTCATAATAAATGTCATTTCACATTTTTTGAATAAAATTCAAACATAAAATAATATATTACGTTTATTATATTATTTTCATGGTTAACCATGGTAGTGCTCTAAGTACTTTTAAAGTCAAAGTAAAGTACTCACAATAAATGTCATTTCACATTTTTTGAATAAAATTCATACATAAAATAATATATTACATTTATTATATTATTTTTATATAATACATTAATTACATGTTATTATACAATTTAAGTAATATAAATTTTAATTAATAACATATTATATAATTAATAATTTATGAATTTATATTTATATTTTATTTTAAGTTATTTAAGTACAAAGGACAAATGCATTAGTTGTTAAATGATAATGACTTTTTCTTGAAAAACTCATTCTTATTTATAGTCACATCAATACAATTTTTTTATTAATTTTATTTTGGTACAAATTTTGAATTCAATTTAACCATGGTTACATTGATTGTGGTGAAAAAAGTGAATTGAAAATTCATAAATATTATTTTATTGATTTAGCTATTATTTTATTATTTCCTTAGGAGGCCCATTTTAGACCTCAAAATTTTCCTAATGAGTAGATTCGAAGTACTTCATGAGACATAAATTATCAGAAGGTGTATGTAATGAAAGAAATGTAGAGGAGATATTAGTTAACATTGAGCTGATACCCAGATATACAATACCACCATGAATGGGCTTACCAATATAAGAATCCATACATGATAATAGCATTTTAAAAGCACCCTCCCAAAGCAACTAATATAGCAGAATCACGGTTTAGATGAGTAATGAAACAAAATATCATGCATGAGCCATATTTAAGCGCTTGACTGACCCAAGTATAGGCATCAACTAGGATGAATCCTTACCAAGAGTCAGTGAGCCACTCGCATTCCAAAACATGATACAAGAAAGGTGGGTGAGATGAAATGATATATTAAATAACATATAAAAGAGAGTTACAGACTCTGAAATACCAAAGACCAGAATCCTCTTTGACAGACAGAACTCCTCCTCACTGAGACCCTATGGGCTATGAACCTTCATACAAGAGTTTTACAAATTGTATACAAAAATCCTTTCATAATTTTTAGAGTAAAAATGCGGAACCTTTACAATGCCTTTTTCTGGTTTTTATAGGAGAAACTATAACCTAGCGGAAGAGGTAGATGATAGACCTTTAATTGTATCATTGAAACAAAATGGTTGAAAAGTGCCCACCCACATGCGCTTGACGGTGTCGTAGTGCTAGATGTACTACGCGGGCCTGCTAAGCTGAAGTAAATGCTTTGGGTGAAAGTTTCTTCGGGGAGCACGATATGGGGATATCCATACTAACATCATGTCCTTTCACCTCAAGAAAAACTCAATTGAAATAAAACACAGGAGGGTATTTCTTCTTGTGCGTTAGCCACCCTCTGCCTTCTAAATCTTGAATTAAGATTCAAAATCTTCAATATTGGACAATTCTGGATCTTCTACTGGTACTCTTTGCCGCAACATTAATGTCTTCATCTGCAAAAATCTGCGCTTTGAATAACTCCGGAGGGTTTGATAGATTTTAACCCTGCTTCTTTTAATGAAAGCCGTGTCGTCACAGCTTCCCAAATCTTTCTTCATAAATTCTGCCTCTGAATCATTGTCCTTTGACGTGCTCGTGGGCTCTGTAATGGAGGTTGAGAGTAATAGCCACCTTCCATCGATGTTAATCTGCAAAAGTCACAAACTTGTTAAAGAAAACCATGCAGGGAGCGGTGAACACAGTGGGGATAATGGCAAGGTTAATGGAGACAGTCGCGTAAACTGTGATATGGTGAAACAACGTAGGGTGGCGGAAAAATGCAGCGGAGGAATGGCGGACGAGCTGGTCAGAGCTAAAATGCAAGACATTGAAATATAACGTAAGAATGGAGTATATAATTGGCGGGGGAAGAAACGTGATGACACGTGGGATGATGACGTGGAGGGAGACCGGGTCAATGGCGGGGATGATGAAATCTCAGCCGTCCGATTTCAGGAGGAGATCGACGGTGGAAAGGTCGATGGAGGCGATGGACTGTGGGCCAGGAGCACTGTTGGCTTGGGTTAAATATCGTGTAGCTTCAGAGTGCGATAACCGTTAGATGAAGGCCCTCAGATCTGACGGTCGTGATGAATATCGCTGCGCATCTTTGTTCGAACAATAACGCGCGATGGAGGGCGGTATTCGGGTCGTACGCGAGGACACGTGGTGAGCGCTGTATGGAATCGCTGGCCCAAGGAGAAATATCGCCTATCGCCGAAAGGCGGTGCGATGCATACCACCCGGTTTTGAACAGTGCTTTGGGCGCGGGGACCACCAGGACAGGCGCATCGCGAACCGTAGATTTATGATTTGATCGGACGGTGAAAAGGTGGGCTACGGGCGCGGCAAGGATGAGCAAACGCCGTTCGATCTGCACAGATCAACGGCTCAGGATGAGCCTGATATGTATTGGATAAGCGCCCGCCGAGCTAGCGCTTGATCTAGCGTCCAGGTTACATGGGGAAGAAGACAGAGGGGCTAGGGCCGAAGGAGTTGCGCCTTAAATATTTCAAATATGAATTTTCAGCCTTTTATGAGGTGTTTTGGAGGCGGGAAATGGCAACGATGGGCATAAGAATGGTTTTCCAAGGCTGCAAAGGGGGAATTTGATAGCTTTAAGACAGATTGCCTGTGGAATTTCTACAGGAAGCGGATTATGATCAACATTGGCTCCATCTGGGGATGGCACACTCATCCCTGAACGTGTCGAGAACTCGCAGACCCTCTGATCATCATGTATGCAGACTCTGCTCTCCAGCACCTCCATTTTTCACTTTATCATTCATCACAATACCAACATTATTTGAACAAAAACAAAAAGGAAACTATCATACAATATAATACATCAGGCTGCCCCTGCCTGGATTAGAACTGGAAATAGGGTTTAAGAGATTGACCATTTACAGGGGCATCCAACAAGACGCCCTGTAAATTCTCCAACCTGAAAGTATTATTGCCCCCCTGTTCCACAATTTTGAAAGGACCAAACCAGAGGGGGTCGAATTTACCATGTTTTCCCTTCTCGGCTCTCCGGACATCCCATCTGAGCACCAAATCACCAATCTGCAGTTTCCTGTCTTTTGCGTGCTAATAAAACATGTGTTTCATTTTCTCTTGATATTCTATTAACCTCTGATTCACCTGGCCCCGTGTTTCCTCTAATTCCACCAATTGATTGATTCTCCTGATCATATCATCAGGCTCCTCCTGGCTTTCTTGCATGAAGCGGGCCACCGGTAAAGCCAGCTGTACAGGAAAAACTGCTGCTCGTCCATACACCAGTTCATAGGGAGATTTCCCAGTTGCTCTCTTACTAGTGATTCGATTAGCCCATAGAGCAAATTTCAATTGAGAATCCCAATTCTTCTGATTTTCATTGATAGTCTTCTTCAAGGCCCTCACTAGAGTTTTATTTGAAGACTCTGCCAAGCCATTTCCTTGTGGATAGTAAGCTGTAGAGTGACTGAGTATGATATTGCATTGCTGGCAGAAATTTATAAATTTTGCAGACTTGAAGGCCTGTGCATTATCAGTCACTATCCTAGCAGGACAGCCAAACCTGGATATGATGTTTTCCTCCATGAACCTTATGATCACAGTATCTGTTGCATTCCTTGCAGGTATGGCTTCCACCCATTTAGTGAAATAATCAGTGGCCGTTAAAATCCACTTATGTTGGCTACTTGATGGAGGATGTACCTCACCTATAAAATCAATACCCCATTGTTTGAATGGTTCATCCACGTGCACTGGAATTAGGGGAAACGGTGCAGACTTCTGTCTCTCAGCAAATTTCTGACATTTATTACATGCTCTTACCTTGGCAACGACATCTCCAAAAAGCTTCGGCCAATAAAAGCCAGCCTTCAAAATTTTATGAGCCGTGGCCCTCCAGCTGTAATGGCCTCCACAGATCCCTTCATGGAATTCTGCTATAATATTCTCGACTTCGTTCTCTGTGAGACACAGGAGTAAGATACCTGAGGGATCTCGCCAGTATAGCCGGCCATTGGCGACTATATACTTCTGTGAGTTCAATCTCAGTGCTCTGTATTTAGTTTTGTCACAACTTGGAGGGCAGCTGAGTGTAAGGAGATATTCTACTATCTCTTTGTACCACGGACTGGTGAGGTACTTTAGATGTGTCTCTGGAGTAGCTACTCCAATTCCATGTCGTTCTTCTTTCTCCTTAGATTCCTCATCTGCTATAATGGACAAATTTATGCCCAAGGCTTGATAGTTTGATTCCGATAACATTTTGGCAAGCCCTTGTCCTTTAATTAGTTTAGTAGGGCGGATGTCCAGGTCATATTCCTGTATTTTAGCAATCCACCTCCCTCTTTTTCCTTCACTATCGCCCTGAATAAGGATATATTTTACAGCAGCTGCAGGAAAAAATACAATGATGTGGGATTGTAAGATATATACATGGAATTCTTTGAGGGATTTCACTAGGGCGTATTCCTGCTTTTCCAATATGTTGTATTTTAATTCTGCATCACGGAGCACCTGACTGAAAAAGGCAATAGGCTGCTCATACCCCTCCTCATTTTTCTGCAATAAAACTCCTGCTATGGTATGAGGTGATGCAAAAGAGAAAATCATGAAAGGTTTATCATAATCTGGTCTAGCCAACACAGGGGCTTCTGCAAAAGCATTCTTTATTCTGGTAAATGCCTCCCGTGATTCTTGTGACCACTTTACCTCATTATTCTTCTTCAACATATCTGTTATATCCCTAACTATCTCAGCATAGTTAGGGATAAACCTTCTCAAGAAATTTATGCACCCAAGGAAAACTTGCACTTCTTTCTTATTTCTGGGAAAAGCAATACTGTTTATAACTTCTATCCTCTTCGGATCTATCTTCACCCCATCTTTAGTCACGATATGGCCCAAAAGCTTTCCCTCTTCTAATGCAAATAAAGACTTTTGAGGATTCAGAGAGAGGGCATACCTTCTGCACTTCTCAAAAGTTTTCCGCAGATGTTCAATGTGCTCAGCATCATTCTTGGAAAATACAGTGATATCATCGAGGTAGACCACCAAGAATTTGTCTTGCTCTCCAACAAAAGCAATGTCCATTGCCCTTTGAAAAGTGGCCCCTACATTAATCAATCCAAAAGGCATCCTGGCATACATAAATGTATCCCATGGTGTGGTGAAAGCAATCTTCTTTTGATCCTCTGGAAGTACAACCACCTGATTATATCCAGAGAATCCATCCATCATTGACATCCTGGAAGATCCAACCACTTTCTGCAGGATGTAATCCATTTTGGGAAGTGGATAATTATCCTTTAAGGATGCTCTGTTTAAATTTCTGAAATCCACACACAGCCTTATTTCTCCATTCTTCTTTCGTACAGGGACACGGTTTGCCACCCATTCAGAGTACCTCAATTTAGCAACTTCTTGATTTCTTTCTCAATAGAAGGCAGCAGCAGGGGATTGATTTGTCTGAGCTTCTGCTTATGGGGCTTTGCAT
The DNA here is from genome assembly GCA_034641835.2 of Pinus albicaulis. Classification (NCBI taxonomy): domain Eukaryota; kingdom Viridiplantae; phylum Streptophyta; class Pinopsida; order Pinales; family Pinaceae; genus Pinus; species Pinus albicaulis. Next base: position 110,651,570 of record CM076574.1, read on the forward strand.
CTACCTTCAATGGAATTTTGTGCTACATAATACTGATATCAAAAGTTTTCAAGTCCTGATAGGACCATGCAAACACATCTCTGCAAGACTGAAATAATTTCTGATGTAGCTTTTTATATTCTTCAGGGATTTTCTTGGACAACTTAACGATTTTGGGTTCAACCTCAGTACCCAAATCCAGGTCTTCCACTTGATTCTCTTCTACCACTTTGCTTGGCTGTAGTGGGACATCATTCTTATCAAATAATCTTTCTAGAGGCACCAACCCTCTAGGTATAATATTTCCCTTTAGCTGTAACACTTTGCTTCCTGCCACTTTCTCATCCCAATTTCTTTCTGAAGTATTTTTAGACTCAACCTCTTACTGTTTCCAGGAATCGCTTCATCTGTTCTTCATCCTCAAATACCTGCCAGTGCTTGATATTGTCTGAGATTGAAGGCCGATAACGCACCTCGACTTCATATCTTAAAAGAGGGTTCTGAGGTGGTCGAAATGTACTAGCAGCCACAACAAGGGAATCAGCCATGCTATTCTGTTCTCAGGGCATGAATTGTACATTGAATGCCAAGAAGAAGTTTTCTATCATGTCCCAAACTTCATTTCTATAAGCCCTTAGCCTAGGATGCTTGGTCTGACACTGATTCCTGACTTGTCTGACTACTAATTCTGAGTCTTCCAGAACCTTTAAACTTTGTATACCCATATTCCTGGTTGTCTGCAATCCTAACATGAGTGCTTCATATTCAACCACATTGTTGGTGGCTTCATATTCTAGTTTGAAGGACAGAGGGACCCATCTGCCCGAAGGAGAAATCAATAGCACCCTAGCTCCATTTCCCTCTCTTGAATTTGCTCCATCAAAATGGAGTGTCCAGATTCCTGCTTCTATGTTTTCTGAGGGCTGCTCATTCTTGATCTAGCAGAAGGATGGTTCATGAGCATAATTTTGATCTTCTTGCAGCATCAAGCATGAAAAAGCTCCTTCCTTACTGTAAACTGGTGAATTAACTGAGTTGTCAGCCTTTGTCACTATCTTGACAAATCTAGTCTCCCTGTATAACCTCTTCTCTTGGCCACCAAAAACTGGGATCGTGGCATATGTTAAATCCATTTTAATTGATCTGCCAATTTTTGTTCCCCAGGACCTTAACAACGACATACCAAAACGAGCTGGAATGTCAGCTACCACTATATCCATTACCACACTTTTTGCTGGGATTTGGGCCAAGTTGACCACCAAATCCTTGATCATCCCCAAACATTTAACTCTTTTGGAATCAAATGAGTAGAGGTCTTTATATGGATGTGTGATTTGTAAACCTAGTTGTTCCATGACTGACAGAGGCATAAGATTATGGGAAGCCCCGAAATCTAGCATACAGTTATGTAATAGCAGGTCATGGATTACTAGAGACACATAGAAGGGAGGAGTAGAAGGGTCTATCTCCTCAACATGTGGGCCAAAAACTACCATGGGTCTCTCTTATTGAAGGTTGAGACTATCTGGGATGATTGGTGCCTCTAGAGGGAGCATGAAAGAGGTGACTTGAGACTGATATGCTGGTTGTTTCAACAGTTCAGTCAAGGGGACTGGGATTTTGACCTTTTCAAGTTCCTTTTGCAGACTGAAAGCAGGAGGGGATTTTTCTATCACAACCTCTTTGGGCTCTTTATTTTCGACTGGGGATTTGACTTCTTTTGACACAGATTCATTATTAGGAGGAATGACTACCTTTGAAGAAGAGGGAATTTGATCACTAGATTGGAAAGGTTTGTTTAGAGGTTGCTTACCTTTGTTTGTAGCTATCTGCACTGTAGACTCATTCTGAGCAGGTGCTTCCTTTTGGGGTAGCTCTTCTTCTTGCTCTTGGGTACGAGTCCTCTTCCTAGAAGATCTGAGATCATATCTTCTTTTGAAATGTGCTTGCATGAAATCATCAAATTGTTTACAATGATGATCGAATTCAACTTCTTCTTGCAATGAGCACCCAGCTTCATCATTCCCCTGTAAAGGGCATTCTTCTTCATCACTATTTGAAAAGGCAAGATTTGCATCCTCCAGTCTATAAGCAGCATCTTCAGTAGAGTCATCTACTGGACCTTCCAGGTACAATGGGTGTGGCACTTGATCTTGTTGCTCCTTTGCTTCCCTTGGCAATATTTGCAAGGGTGGTTTCCGGTACTGAGGATTGTATCCTCTGTTTGGAGCATTATGAAAATTTCTGAAGGCTGAATTCTTGGCTTCCAATTCAAGCTTGACCATTTTCTTAATCAATTTGCTCATTTATTCCATTTTGTCCGAGTCTCTGTCTTGGTTAGAGGTAGATACCTCTTCCTTGCCCCTTCTCTTAGTATCTTGTTCAGATTTTCCTTTTGATTTACCAGTGGAGGAAAAGTTGGCTTCCAACTCTAGTGCATCTGCCTGAGCATAGTCCAGAGTAGCAGGATTTCTTTCTCTGAGAGAGAAACCAAAATCTGAATCAAATGTTGCTACAAAAACAACTTTAGCAGCAGTTTGATGGGGTTTCATATCAGCAGGGAGACTCAGATACAATTTATTAAATCTCTTGATAAATTCAGACACCCCTTCATTGTGTATTTTCTTTAGTGTATTGAACTCAATGAGACAATTTCCATGATCTTTCTTGTCTCCCCATTTCTTGAGAAAAGTGTCTTCCATGTTATCCCAAGTGGTAATAGAATGACCAGCCAATGTCCTAAACCATTTTCGAGCTTCACCATCTAGAGATTGCATAAACAGTCTTAGGACCACATCTAAATGTTCGACATTAAAGTTCTCTGCAAAGGAGCAGAAAGTCTCAAGATGTTTCTGAGCATCGATTTCATTTTCTCCATTGAATCTAGGCAAGACCTTCAGATAATCCTGGGGCATATCATTCAGCACTTGGGGTAATGCCAGGGGAGCATATTTATTCATCAAGAAAGTCGGAACATTGGCCATTGGAGGAGGTGGAGGTAGTGCGATAGTTTGGTGAGTAAGAGGAGGATGAGGAGGAGGAAGTGAAGTATGAATAATAATAGGAATATACTCAACTGTAGCTTAAGGAGTTGAGGGGAACAAAGGTCTATTAACAGCAGATACTTCGGTTACTTCCTTGACCTCTTCAACCTCAGGAGTAGGATGAAGACTGTTTTTATTTCTGATACCCTCTCGGGGTGGACTGTCTCAATAATAATAATCAGTATCTCCCACAGTGGAGTTGGGATTTGGCACTTGAGTTTATTGAGAGGAAGAGGATGGAAAGTCTTTTGTGGACCCTTCAGGGATTTCAGAACGAGTTGACCTCCTTCCCTCCAATTTCTTCTATGTATAATCTGGTTAGGGTCAGACACTGAAGGTGTCTTTGCCTTAGACGAATCTGACCTCAGGTGTGGCTTGCGAGGAGCCAGGACTGCAAATAGATATATCAAATAAAAAACGTGGAGTCGCCAAGGTGAGGGGTATACAACTCTCAACTCTCTGTGCTCAACTATTTAGAGAGTGAATAGGGTTTTTTCGAGGCATAGGGATTCTGATTTTCTTAAATTCGTGGCCGAAAACAATGCCAAAAAGATGTTGTAGCTCCTAGAGACATCCTAGAGTTGTGATAGACCAGTGCCTAGGACATCTTAGCATAGCAAGGAGTGTATAATGTAATGTGCGAAGTTGTCAGCTTCAGCTCACATGCTATCTCCTGTAAACAGGGAAATAAAATAGAATGGGACCAAACTCTCAGAAACAAACACAGGAGAAGGGATACTGCAGAGGCAAGATGCGAACACTAATACAAAATCAATAGACAATTCGAGAGACGAGTTTACGCAAGCGGAGCCGATTCGAAGTACTTCACGGACATAAATTATCGAAAAGGTGTATGTAGTGAATGAAATGTAAAGGAGATATTAGTTAACATTATTTGATACCCAGTCTCTGATACCACCATGCATGGGCTTACCAATCTAAGAATCCATACATGATAATAGCATTTTAAAATCACCCTCCCAAAGCAACTAATATAGCAGAAGTATGGTTAGCTGAATAATGGAACATAATATCATGCATGAGCCATATTTAAAGCGCTTGACTGATCTGAGCATGGGCATCAACTAGGATGAATCCATACCACAAATTAGTGAGCCACTCATATTCCAAAACATGATACAAGAAAGATGGGTGAAATGGAATGTTCTATTAATATAACACAAGAAAGAAGATTACATACTGTGAAATACCAAAGACCAGAATCCTCTTGGATAGATAGAACTCCTCCTCACTGAGACCCTATGGGCTCTGAGCCTTCATACAAAATTTCTACAAAATGTATGAAAAAAGCCTTTCACTGCATAATTTTCTGATAAAATCTGGAACCATTACAATGCATTTCTTCATGGTTTTTATAGGAAAAACTAAAACCTAGCAAAAGAGGTAGGTGATGAACATTTAATTGTATCATTAAAACAAAATGGTGGAGAAGTGCCCGCCCATACTGCTTGACGACGCTGTGGTGTTTGTACTCCGTGGCCTGCTAACTGAAATAAATGCACTGGGTGAAAATTTCTTCAGGAACACGATATGGAGATAAAACCGTATGAACATTTTGTCCTTTTCTGAAAGAAAACTTAGCTGAAATAAAACCTGGAGGGTATTGCTTCTTGTGCGTTGTACCCTCTGCCTTCTAAATCTTGAATTAAGATTCAAAATCTTCAATATTGGATACTGAATTCCTGGATCTTCTACTGGTACTCTTTGCTGCAACATTAATGTCTCCATCTTCAAGAAGTTGCGCTTTGAATAAACTTGGAGGGTTTAGCAGTTTTTTTACCCTGCTTTATTAATGCAAGTTGTGTTGTAACAGCTTCCCAAATATTTCTTCATAAATTATGCCTCTGAATCATTGTCCTTTGACGTGCTCGTGGACTCTGTAATGGAGGCTGTGAGTAATAGCCACCTTCCGTCGCTGTTTCGATGATACAATTAAATGTTTTAATATTGCTGAATTACAAGAAAACATATCATAATATTTCAAATTAGAATATTTGTGTCAAACCATGATTTTGTGATTAGTAGAGGATGAGAGGATGTTTAGTGCACTATCATATTTGAAGTCAAATTTTAGGAACAAACTTGATAAACATATGGATATATGCCTAAAATTATATGTAACAAAGTATGACATTAACTATTTTCCATATGAAAGAGCACTAGCTCTTTAGCGATCATATTGTGATAGAAGGGACGAAGACAATACAACAAACTTCTCTAATAAAATTGATATGGAACATGATATTTTGGTGGATCAAAATTACAGTTCATGTGGAAAAGATTTTGTTCAAAATGAAGCAAATGATGAAGAAATTGAGAAGTGGAAAATTGATATACAACAATATTTTATCTATTCCAATATATATGAAGTCCCACAGGACACTTATTTTGGTATAAATATTCCATAGGTTGTGTAAGAAAAATTGAATGGAATAGTACAAATGAGGTGATTCCTTGTATTTGATTAAATAGGTTGTTCCTCTATTTTTGGTGCAGGTTCTAAATTATTTATCACAACAACATTACTAATAGTATATGTCAATTTGACATTGCATTTGAGGTAACAAAATGTTCTATACTTTCTATTCTTTATTGTAACATTGAATCCATATTTCCTTGCTATAGTGATTTTTAAGATTGATGTCTTGATAATTAACTATTACTTTGTCACTTTCTTGTATCTGATAGAAAATGAAGCAATAATTTTATGAGGTGAGGATCTATATTTTGAAATAGGTAGTGTCCTTGTATTAAAGGATAAATAAGTACTTTAACAAGGCTTTTACTAAGAAAGAATGGGTTCATTTGAATTAGATGAGGTTTTTTTCTTTTGTAGCTCTAATATCTTGGTCATTCATAATGGTTTGTTTGTTTGTTGCATTTGGATCATTTTTCCAACTTTGAAAATTTTGGGTTTATTTTGGTAAAAAATAATGATCTCTTAAATTCTTCTATTTTTTATTTGATGTTTAATTAATTTTTTTGTTAAGGAATTATTTTTTTCATCTGATTTTATTGACTTAAGGGGTTCGATTAAAGTTAAAGACCTTTGTTTAGTAAAAATATATTTTGTTTTTTTTTTTTTCATGTTCATTTGAGACTGATATGGTATTAGGATTAATATATGACTTCAGTTATTATCTAGGCATTCAATATGTTTTCCATAATTATTATTATTCTCATTATATATTTTATTATCAAAGTATATGTTTTATTTTATTTTTATTTTTATTTCCTCTCATGTTGTGGTGTCACAAAAGAATATTCACCTTTTAGAATCTACTATTTTATTTTATAGTTTCTTTAAAAATACTTATTGTTTGTTAAGAGAGGAAAATGGGCTCTGCTTAGTTAAGTGAAGAAAAAAATAGTATATGTACTAGGATCCTATGTGTTCATCATAGAAGCCATATTATCATGAGAAGTACATTCATCTAATGCAATTATACCTTCATACCAATACAAAAAAACGTCACATGTAATTAGTTGAGAACGATAGATTGTTAAGTGTAGTACCATTCTTCAAATGAAAAGCTCCTTGATGATCATTGTTTTGTGACATATTATTCCAAGTAATGAACATGCATAGACTATTTTTTATATTTGTGTTAGATTTTTTAACTCACCTATTGTAGCTCCTAGAGACAGCCTAGAGTTGTGATAGACTAGTGCCTAGGACATCTTAGCATAGCAAGGAGCGTATAATGTAATGTGCGAAGTTGTTAGCTTCAGCTCACATGCTATCTCCTGTAAACAGGAAAATAAAATAGAATGGGATCAAACTCTCAAAAACAGACACAGGAGAAGGGATATTGCAGAGGCAAGATGCAGAACTCTAATACAAAAGCAACAGACAATTCAGAGACAGTTTACTCCCATTAGGGGAATTTTGAGGTCTAAAATGGGCCTCCTAAGGAAAATGTACAATCAAAATTCACTTTATGAGAACCAATCACATTTTAGGGGATGACATCATCCCTAATGGTTGATGTGGCATTGCTTGAGTTAAAGGTACTTACTTGTCACATTCTCAATGGTGGATAAAAACTCATGGTTAACCATGGTAGTGCTCTAAGCACTTTTAAAATCAAAGTAAAGTATTCATAATAAATGTCATTTCACATTTTTTGAATAAAATTCATACATAAAATAATATATTACATTTATTGTATTATTTTTATGGTTAACCATAATAGTGCTCTAAGTACTTTTAAAGTCAAAGTGAAGCACTCATAATAAATATCATTTCACATTTTTTGAATAAAATTCATACATAAAATAATATATTACATTTATTATATTATTTTTATACGATACATTAATTATATGTTATTATACAATTTAAATATAAATTTTAATTAATAACATATTATATAATTAATAATTTATGAATTTATATTTATATTTTATTTTAATTTATTTAAGTAAAATGGACAAATGCATTAGTTGTTAAATGATAATGATTTTTCTTAAAAAACCTCATTCTTATTTATAGTCGCATCAATACAATTTTTATCAATTTTATTTTGGTACAAATTTTGAATTGAATTTAACCATGGTTACATTGATTGTGGTGGAAACGATTGGTGCAAATGCAATAATATTATTTTATTGATTTATCTATTATTTTATTATTTCCTTAGGAGGGCCCATTTTAGACCTCAAAAATTCCCTAATGAGAAACGGGCCGATTCAGAAATACTTCACAGACATAAGCTATCAGAAGGTGTATGTAGTGAAAGAAATATCGATAAGATACTAGTTAACATTGAGTTGATACCCAGATATACAATACCACCATGCATGGGCTTACCAATCTAAGAATCTGTACATGATAATAACATTTTAAAAGCACCCTCCCAAAGAAACTAATATAACAGAAGTATGGTTAGTTGAATAATGGAACAAAATATCATGCACGAGCCATATTTAAAGTGCTTGACCGATTCGAGCATGGGCATCAACTAGGATGAATCCATACCAAAAATCAGTGAGCCACTCGCATTCCAAAACATGATACAGGAAAAGATGGATACAATTATTAAATAACATATAAAAGAGATTCTGATTGTGAAATACAGGAAAACACTCTTGTCGGATAGAACTCCCATCTATTGAGACCCTATCGGCTCTGAGCCTTCATACAAAGTTCTACAAAATGTATACAACAAGCCTTTCACTGCATAATTTTCTGATAAAATTTAGAACCTCTACAATGCGTTTCTTCATGGTTTTTATAAGAGAAACTGAAACCTAGTAAAAGAGGTAGGTGATGAACATTTAATTGTATCATTAAAACAAAATGGTGGAGAAGTTCCCACCCATACTGCTTGACGGCACTGTAGTGCTAGATGTACTATGCTGCCTACTCTCCGAAGTAAATGCACTGGGTGAAAATTTCTTCAGGAGCACGATATAGGGATATCCATACTAACATCATGTCCTTTCCTGCAAGAAAAACTCAATTGAAATAAAACCTGGAGGGTATTTCTTCTTGTGCGTTGTACCCTATGCCTTCTAAATCTTGAATTAAGATTCAAAATATTCAATATTGGACACTGAATTCCTGGATCTTCTACTGGTACTCTTTGCCGCAACATTAATGTCTTCATATGCAAGAAGTTGCGCTTTGAATAACCCTGGAGGGTTTAGCAGTTTTTTTACCCTGCTTTATTAATGCAAGTCGTGTCGTAACATATTCCCAAATCTTTCTTCATAAATTCTGCCTCTGAATCATTGTCCTTTGACGTGCTCGTGGACTCTGTTATGGAGGCTGTGAGTAATAGCCACCTTCCATCGCTGTTGATCTGCAAAACTCACAAACTTGTTAAAGGAAACCATTCATGGAGCGGTGAACACAGTGGGGATAATGGCAAGGTTAATGGAAACAGTCGTGTAAACTAGGCTATGGTGAAACAACGTAGGGTGGAGGGATAAATGCAGCGGAGGAATGGTGGGCGAGCTGACTAGAGAAAAACATTGGAATATAACGTATGAATGAAATATATAAGCGACGGAGGAAGAAATGTGATAACACGTGGGATGATGACGTTGAGGGAGACCGGGTCAATGGCATGGACGATGAAATCTCAGCCGTCCGATCTCAGGAGGAGATCGACGGTGGGAAGAGCATCGGGGGCGATGTGTAGTGGGCCAGGGGCATGATTGGCTCACGTTAAATTCCATGCAGCTTAGGGGCACGACGATCGTCAGATGAAGACCTTCAGATCGGACCGCTGTGGTGAATATAGCTGCACGACTTTGACCGAACAATAATGCGCGATGGAGGGCGGTATTCAGGCCATACGTGTGGACACGTGGTGAGCGCTGTATGGAATCACTGGCCCAAGGAGAAATACCGCCTCCCGCCGAAAGGCGGTGTGATACATACCACTCGGTTTCGAACAGTGTTTTGGGCGCGGGGACCACCAGGACAGGCGTATCATGAACCGTATATTTATGATTTGATCGGATGGTGAAAAGGTGGGCTACGGACACGGCAGGGATGAGAAAAGTCCGTTCGATCTGCATAGATCAACGGCTCAGGATGCACCCGATATGTATTGGATAAGTGCCCGCCAGGCTAGCGCTTGATTTAGCATCCAGGTTACATGGAGGAAAAGACAGCGGGGCTAGGGCTGAAGGAGCTATGCCTCGAATATTTTCAAATATGAATTTCCAGCCTTTGATAATGTGTTTTGGAGGCGGAAAATGGTAACGATGGGCTTGGGGACGGTTTTCCAAGGCTGCAAAGGGGAAATTTGAGAGCTCTGAGCCAGATTGACTATTGAAATTTTATGTAAAACTGATTATGATCAACATCGGCTCCACCTGGGGACGGCATGTTCATCCTTGGACATGTCGAGAACTCGAAGACCCTCTGATCATCATGTATACAGACTCTGCTCTCTAGCACCTCCATTTTTCACTTTATCATTCATCACAATACCAACATTATTCAAACAAAAACAGAAAAGAAACTATCATACAATATAATACATCAGGATGTGTTTGCCTGAATCAGAGCTGAAAGTAGGGCTTGAGAAATTGACCATTTACAAGGGCATCTAGCAAGTCACCTTGTAGATTCTCCAACCTGAAAGTATTATTTCCCCCCTGTTCTACTAGTTTGAAAGGACCAAACCAGAGGGGGTCGAATTTACCATGTTTTCCCTTCTCAGCTCTCCGGATATCCCATCTGAGCACCAAATCACCAATCTGCAGTTTCCTGTCTTTTGTGTGCTGATCAAAAATGTGTTTCATTTTTTCTTGATATTCTATTAACCTTTGATTCACCTGGCACCGTGTTTCTTCTAATTCCACTAGTTGATTGATTCTCCTGATCATATCATTGGGTTCCTCTTGGCTTTCTTGCATGAAGCGGGCCATTGGTAAAGCCAGCTGTACAAGAAAAACTACTGCTCGTCCATATACCAATTCATAGGGAGATTTCCCAGTTTCTCTCTTGCTGGTGATTCTATTAGCCCATAGAGCAAATTTCATTTGGGAATCTCAATTCTTCTGATTTTCATTGATAGTCTTCTTCAAGGCCCTCACTAGAGTTTTATTTGAAGACTCTGCCAAGCCATTTCCTTGTGGATAGTAAGCTGTAGAGTGACTTAGTATGATATTATATTGCTGGCAGAAATTCATAAACCTTGCAGACTTGAAGGCATGTGCATTATCAGTCACTATTCTAGCAGGACAACCAAACTTGGATATGATGTTTTCTTCCATGAACTTTATGATCACAGTATCTATAACATTCCTCGCAGGTATGGCTTCCACCCATTTAGTGAAATAATCAGTGGCTGTTAAAATCCACCTATGTTGACCACTTGATGGGGGATGTATTTCACCTATAAAATCAATACCCCATTGTTTGAATGGTTCATCCACATGCATTGGAATTAGGGGAAATGGTGCCAATTTCTGTTTCTCAGCAAATTTTTGACATTTATCACATGCTCTTACCTTGGCAAAAACATCTCCAAAAAGCTTTGGCCAATAGAAACCAGCTTTCAGAATTTTATGAGCTGTGGCCCTCCAGCTGTAGTGACCTCCACAGATCCCTTCATGGAATTATGCTATAATACTCTCGACTTCATTCTCTGTGAGACACAGGAGTAAGATGCCTGAGGGATCTGGCCAGTATAGTCGTCCATTGGCGACTATATACTTCCGTGGCTTCAATCTCAGCGCTCTGTATTTATTTTTGTCACAACTTGGAGGAAAACTGAGTGCAAGGAGATATTCTACTATCTCTTTGTACCATGGACTGGTGAGGTACTTTATATGTGTTTCATGAGAAGCTACCCCAATTCCATGTCGTTCTTCTTTCTCCTCAGATTCTTCACCTGCTATAATGGACAAATTTATGCCCAGGGCTTGATAGTTTGATTCTAATAACATTTTGGCTAGCCCCTGTCCTTTAATTAGCTTAGTAGGGCGGATGTCCAGATCATACTCTTGTATTTTAGCAATCCACCTACCCCTTTTTCCTTCACTATCCCCCTGAATAAGGATATCGTTTATAACGGCTGCGGTACAAATGTGGTAATGTGGAAATTTGTAAGATATATACAAGGTACTTTGAGGATTTCACTAGAGCGTATGCTTGCTTTCCAATATGTTGTATTTTAATTACGCATCACGGAGCACCTGATGAAAAATAGAGTTGCTCATACCCCTCCTCATTTTTGCGGTGAAACTCCTGCTATTGGATGAGGTGATGCGAAGAGACACTCATGAAAGGGTTTATCATAATGCAGTCCCGGCCCGGCAAAGGGGCTTAAACTGCAAAAGCTTCTTTTTATCACAGTAAATGCCTCTAGTGATTCTTGTGACCACTTTACCTCATTGTTATTTTTAAGCATGTACGTATGTGCCTAACTATCTCAACATAGTTAGGGATAAAAATTACGAAGAATTGATGCGTCCAAGCAATACTTGTGCCTCTTTCTTATTTCTGGGAAAAGCAATACTATTTATAACCTCTACCCTCTTAGGATCTATCATCACCCCATCTTTAGTCACAATATGGCCCAAAATATTTCCCTCTTCCAATGCAAATAAATACTTTTGAGGATTCAGGGAGAGACCATACCTTCTGCATTTCTCAAAAGTTTTCCACAGATGTTCAATGTGCTCAGCATCGTTCTTGGAAAATACAGTGATATCATCGAGGTAGACTACTAAGAACTCGTCTTTCTCCCCAACAAAAGAAATATCCATTGCCCTCTAAAAAATGGCCCCTGCATTAATCAATCCAAAAGGCATCATGGCATACATAAATGTATCCCATGGTGTGGTGAAAGCAGTCTTCTTTTTATCTCCTGGAATTACAACCACCTGATTATAACCAGAGAATCCATCCATCATTGACATCCTGGAAGATCCAATCACCTTCTGTAGGATGTAATCCATTTTGGGAAGTGGATAATTATCCTTTAAGGATGCTCTGTTTAAGTTTCTGAAATCCACACACAACCTTATTTCTCCATTCTTCTTTCGTACAGGGACAAGGTTTGCCACCCATTCAAAGTACCTCAATTTAGCAACTTCTTGACTTCTTTCTCAATAGAAGGCAGCAACAGGGGATTGATTTGTCTAAGCTTCTACTTATGGGGCTTTGCATCTGCTTTCAGTGGAATTTTGTGCTGCATAATACTGATATCAAAAGTTTTCAAGTCTTGATAGGACCAAGCAAACACATCTTTGTAAGACTGAAATAATTTCTGATATAGATTTTTATATTCTTCAGAGATTTTCTTGGACAATTTAATAATTTTGGGTTTAGCCTCGTTACCCAAATTCAGATCTTCCACCTGATTCTCTTCTACCACTTTGCTTGGTTGTAGTGGGACATCATTCTTATCAAATAATCTTTCTAGAGGTACCAGCCCTCTAGGTATAATGTTTCCTTTTAACTGCAACACTTTATTACCTGCCATTTTCTCCTCCCAATTTCTTTTTGGAGTATCTTCAGACTCAGCCTCTTCTACATCATCAATCACCATATTGGAGAATTCTCCCACTGCTTCCAGGAATATCTTCATCTGTTCTTCATCCTCAAATACCTGCCAGTGCTTGATATTGTCTGGGATTGAAGGCCGATAACACACCTCGACTTCATATCTTAAAAGAGGGTTCTGAGGTGGTCGAAATGTGCTAGCAGCCACAGAAAGGGAATCAACCATCCTATTCTCTTCTCGGTACATGAACTGGATATTGAATTCCAAGAAGAAATTATCTACCATGTCCCAAACTTCATTCCTATAAGCCCTTAGCCTAGGATGTTTGGTCTGACACTGATTCCTGACCTGTCTGACTACTATTTCTGAAGCTCCCAGAACCTTTAAACTTTGTATAACCCTGTTCCTGGTAGTCTGTAATCCTAACAGAAGTGCTTCATATTCAGCCACATTGTTGGTGGCTTCATATTATAATTTGAAATATAATGGGATCCATTTTCCTGCAGGAGAAATCAGTAGCACTCCAGCTCCATTTCCTTCTCTTGAATTTTCCCCATCAAAATGAAGAGTCCATATTCCTGCTTCCATGTTCTCTGAGGGTTGCTCACTCTTGATCTGGTAGAAGGATGTTTCATGAGCATAATCTTGATCTTCTTCCAGCATCAAGCATGAAAAATCTCCTTCTTTACTGTAGATTGGTGAATTCACAGAATTGTCAGCCTTTGTCACCATCTTGACAAATCTAGTCTCCCTGTAAAACCTCCTTTCTTGGCCACCAAAAACTGGGATAGTGGCATATGTTAAATCCATTTTAATTGATCCACCAATTTTTTTCCCCAGGACCTTGACAGTAACATGCCAAAACGAGCTGGGATGTCAGCTACCACTATATCCATTACCACACTTTTTGCTGGGATTTGGGCCAAATTGACCACCAAATCCTTGACCATCCCCAAGCATTTAACTCTTTTGGAGTCAAATGAATAGAGGTCTTTATATGGACGTGTGATTTGTAAACGTATTTGTTCCATGACTAACAGAGGCATAAGATTATGGGAAGCCCCAGAATCCAGCATATAGTTATGTAATAGCAGGTCATGAATCACGAGAGACACATAGAAGGGAGGAGTAGAAGGATCTACCTCCTCAACATGAGGGCCAAAAACTACCATGGGTTTTTCTTCTTGAAGGTTGAGACTATCTGGGATGATTGGTGCTTCTGGAGGGAGCATGAAAGAGGTGACTTGAGATTGATATGCTGGCTGTTTCAATAGTTCAGTCAAGGGGACTTGGATTTTGACCTTTTCAAGTTCTTTTTGCAGACTGAAAGCAGGAGGGGATTTTCCTATCACAACCTCTTTTGACTCTTTATTTTCAACTGGGGGCTTGGTTTCTTTTGACACGGAATTGGTATTAGGAGGAATGACTACTTTTGAAGAATAAGGAATTTGGTCATTAGACTGCAAAGATTTTTTTAGAGGTCCCTTACCTTTGTCTGTGTCTTTCTGCTTTGTTGACTCCTCCTGAGTAGGTGCTTCCTTTTGGGGCAACTCTTCTTCTTGCTCTTGGGTACGAATCCTCTTTCTAGAAGATCTGAGATCATATCTTCTATTGAAATTTGCTTGCATGAAGTCATCAAATTGTTTACAATAGTGATCAAATTCTGCTTCTTCTGCGTCTCTGATCTTTTCTTCTTTTTGTAATGAACTTCTAGCTTCATCATTTCCTTGCAAAGGGCATTCTTCTCCATCACTATTTGAAAAGGCAAGATTTGCATCCTCCAGTCCGTAGGCAGTATCTTGAGTGGAGTCATCTACTAGACCTTCCAGGTACAATGGGTGTGGCACTTGATCTTGTTGCTCCTTTGCTTCCCTTGGCAATATTTGCAAGGGTGGTTTCCGGTACTGAGGATTGTATCCTCTGTTTGGAGCATTATGAAAATTTCTGAAGGCTGAATTCTTGGCTTCCAATTCAAGCTTGACCATTTTCTTAATCAATTTGCTCATTTATTCCATTTTGTCCGAGTCTCTGTCTTGGTTAGAGGTAGATACCTCTTCCTTGCCCCTTCTCTTAGTATCTTGTTCAGATTTTCCTTTTGATTTACCAGTGGAGGAAAAGTTGGCTTCCAACTCTAGTGCATCTGCCTGAGCATAGTCCAGAGTAGCAGGATTTCTTTCTCTGAGAGAGAAACCAAAATCTGAATCAAATGTTGCTACAAAAACAACTTTAGCAGCAGTTTGATGGGGTTTCATATCAGCAGGGAGACTCAGATACAATTTATTAAATCTCTTGATAAATTCAGACACCCCTTCATTGTGTATTTTCTTTAGTGTATTGAACTCAATGAGACAATTTCCATGATCTTTCTTGTCTCCCCATTTCTTGAGAAAAGTGTCTTCCATGTTATCCCAATTGGTAATAGAACGACCAGCCAATGTCCTAAACCATTTTCGATCTTCACCATCTAGAGATTGCATAAACAGTATTAGGACCACATCTAAATGTTCGACATTAAAGTTCTCTGCAAAGGAGCAGAAAGTCTCAAGATGTTTCTGAGCATCGATTTCATTTTCTCAATTGAATCTAGGCAAGACCTTCAGATAATCCTGGGGCATATCATTCAGCACTTGGGGTAATGCCAGGGGAGCATATTTATTCATCAAGAAAGTCGGAACATTGGCCATTGGAGGAGGTGGAGGTAGTGCGATAGTTTGGTGAGTAAGAGGAGGATGAGGAGGAGGAAGTGGAGTATGAATAATAATAGGAATATACTCAACTGTAGCTTAAGGAGTTGAGGGGAACAAAGGTCTATTAACAGCAGATACTTCGGTTACTTCCTTGACCTCTTCAACCTCAGGAGTAGGATGAAGACTGTTTTTATTTCTGATACCCTCTCGGGGTGGACTGTCTCAATAATAATAATCAGTATCTCCCATAGTGGAGTTGGGATTTGGCACTTGAGTTTATTGAGAGGAAGAGGATGGAAAGTCTTTTGTGGACCCTTCAGGGATTTCAGAACGAGTTGACCTCCTTCCCTCCAATTTCTTCTATGTATAATCTGGTTAGGGTCAGACACTGAAGGTGTCTTTGCCTTAGACGAATCTGACCTCAGGTGTGGCTTGCGAGGAGCCAGGACTGCAAATAGATATATCAAATAAAAAACGTGGAGTCGCCAAGGTGAGGGGTATACAACTCTCAACTCTCTGTGCTCAACTATTTAGAGAGTGAATAGGGTTTTTTCGAGGCATAGGGATTCTGATTTTCTTAAATTCGTGGCCGAAAACAATGCCAAAAAGATGTTGTAGCTCCTAGAGACATCCTAGAGTTGTGATAGACCAGTGCCTAGGACATCTTAGCATAGCAAGGAGTGTATAATGTAATGTGCGAAGTTGTCAGCTTCAGCTCACATGCTATCTCCTGTAAACAGGGAAATAAAATAGAATGGGACCAAACTCTCAGAAACAAACACAGGAGAAGGGATACTGCAGAGGCAAGATGCAGAACACTAATACAAAATCAATAGACAATTCAGAGACAGTTTACTGCAAAGCGGGCCGATTCAGAAGTACTTCACAGACATAAATTATCAGAAGGTGTATGTAGTGAATGAAATGTAAAGGAGATATTAGTTAACATTGAGCTGATACCCAGATATACAATACCACCATGCATGGGCTTACCAATCTAAGAATCCATACATGATAATAGCATTTTAAAATCACCCTCCCAAAGCAACTAATATAGCAGTAAGGTTAGTTGAATGATGGAACGAATATCAAGCATGAGCCATATTTAAAGCGCTTAGTGATCAGGATATGGGCACTTCCCACAGAGAATCCTTACCGAAATCAATTTTACACTTGCATTCCAAAACATGATACATGAAGATGGATGAGATGAAATGATATTTTGAAAATAACATATAAGGAATTTACGGTAGCAGAAATACCAAAGACCAGAATCCTCTTTGACAGATAGAACTCCTCCTCACTGAGACCCTATGGGCTCTAAGCCTTCATACAAAAGTTCTACAAAATGTATACAAAATGCCTTTCACTGCATAATTTTCTGATAAAAATATGGAACCTTTACAATGCCTTTTTTCATGGTTTTTATAGGAGAAACTATAACCTAGCAGAAGAGGTAGATGATGAACATTTAATTGTATCATCGAAACAAAATGGTTGAAAAGTGCCCGCCCATACTGCTTGACGGCGCCGTAGTGCTAGATGTACTTTGTGACCTGCTAACTGAAGTAAATTCTCTGGGTGAAAGTTTCTTCAGGAGCACGATATAGGGATATCCATACTAACATCCTGTCCTTTCCTGCAAGAAAAACTCAGTTGAAATAAAACCTGGAGGGTATTGCTTCTTGTGCGTTGTACCCTCTGCCTTCTAAATCTTGAATTAAGATTCAAAATCTTCAATATTGGATACTGAATTCCTGGATCTTCTACTGGTACTCTTTGCTGCAACATTAATGTCTCCATCTTCAAGAAGTTGCGCTTTGAATAAACCTGGAGGGTTTAGCAGTTTTTTTACCCTGCTTTATTAATGCAAGTTGTGTTGTAATAGCTTCCCAAATATTTCTTCATAAATTATGCCTCTGAATCATTGTCCTTTGACGTGCTCGTGGACTCTGTAATGGAGGCTGTGAGTAATAGCCACCTTCCGTCGCTGTTGATCTCCAAAACCCACAAACTTGTTAAAGGAAACCATTCATGGAGCGGTGAACACAATGGGGATAATGGCAAGGTTAATGGAAACAGTCGTGTAAAATGGGCTATGGTGAAACGATGTAGGGTGGCGGAAGAAATGCAGTAGATGAATGGTGGGCAAGCTGACTAGAGAAAAACATTGGAATATAACGTATGAATGAAATATATAAGCGGTGGAGGAAGAAATGTGATAACATGTGGGATGATGACATGGAGGGAGACCGTGTCATTGGCATGGATGATGAAATCTCAGCCGTCCAATCTCAGAAGGAGATCGACGGTGGGAAGAGCATCGGGGGCAATGTGCAGTGGGCCAGGGGCATGATTGGCTCACGTTAAATTCCATGCAGCTTAGGGGCATGACGATCGTCGGATGAATACCTTCAGATCGGACGGCTGTGGTGAATATCGCTGCATGACTTTGACCGAACAGTAATGCGTGATGGAGGGCGGTATTCGGGCCGTACGCATGGACACGTGGTGAGTGTTGTATGGAATCTCTGGCCCAAGGAGAAATACCGCCTCCCGCCGAAAGGCGGTGCGATACATACCACCCAGTTTCGAACAGTGTTTTGGGCGCGGGGACCACCATGACAGGCGTATCATGAACCGTAGATTTATGATTTGACCGGATGGTGAAAAGGTGGGCTACGGGCGCGGAAGGGATGAGCAAACGCTGTTCAATCTGCACATATCAACGACTCAGGATGCACCCGATATGTATTGGATAAGCGCCTGCCGTGCTAGCGCTTGATCTAGCGTCCAGGTTACATGGAGGAAAAGACAGCGGGGCTAGGGATGAGGGAACTATGCCTCGAATATTTTCAAATATGAATTTCTAGCCTTTGATAATGTGTTTTGGAGGCGGAAAACGGTAACGATAGGCTTGGGGACGGTTTTCCAAGGCTGCAAAGGGGAAATTTGAGAGCTCTGAGCCAGATTGACTGTTGAAATTTTATGTAAAACAGATTATGATCAACATCACCCAATGTAGATTTTTAATGAGTTTGTGTTATTAGCTTTTTTTTTCATTGTGTAGGAAATTAAGTTTCAATGCATATTCATCTTCCATTCATTCTCATTTTTTATTCTTTGTGATTTCAAACAATTTTTTACCAAGTCAACATTATTAGAGTTGTTAACTGTAGAATAAACTGCAACAACAACTACAATAGTTATTATCCAAAAGTAGGTGAAAAACCTACATATTATGATGAAACACAATATTTTAAAGTTGTTGGTTTATTTGAACTTGAGGAATTAGAGAAGTATCTACCTCTTAGAAAAGTGATGTATAAGAAAACAAAAGAATTTTATGTAAATATTCATGATTTTGATATATCTATTTATAGACCTTATTTTCATGTGAAGCCTATAGAATATGAATTACATGGAATATGGCAAGGTTATCTAGATGCGTAAAGACCAAGTTTGAGAAAAAGAATTTATTTGGTTCAACATTACATGCCTTTGGGGGTGCCTTTCCAATTAATTTCCCCTTAGGATGTGATAAGACATTTGTGGTAAAACATAATAAAAACATGAAAAAAGATTTGCAATAGTGTATAACAAGAACCTAGAGCAACATTACCTGTGATTTTTCTTTTCCAAAACATGGAAAATTGTATATCACAGTTTTTAAATAAATATTTTTCTTATTATTAAATATCTTTCTATACATTGGTAACGAATCACTAATATTTTACAATTTTTTCTAATTTTTTTTTAATATTAATCAATAATTTTCAATACTTTATAACCTAGTGAAAAATTAGCCAATATTTAAGAAAATTTTATAATTTAGTGAAATATTCGCCAAAATATTATATATGTATATTATATTAATGAAAAAATAGCCTATACATTTTTCTATATACATTGGGGATTTGCCCATTTATTATACATATATATTTGGGGGGTTTCTTAAAATTTTCCTTGCCAACGAGTACTCCCACATGAAATTTGAGTAAAAAATTTGGGAGATAAGTTGAAAATACGAGTTGAAAAAGTAGTTTTATTATTTTATTATTTTTTAATATTTTAACCCTTTTACTTAGAAAATGGTGAATAATCCCCCATGGTTTACATCATCATCTTGAATCCTATTGGTTGTTATAAAGTTTATTTTGGTTGTACATTTTTCTTAGGAGGCCCATTTTAGACCTCAAAATTCCCCTAATGCATCTCCTCTAAGTATACCCATGTGAAAGTTGTGTTTTGTGTTGTTGTGCAGAGCTGTTCTATCTCTTGTCGAGAAGCCTGTAAGTTATGTGACAATTGCTTATTATCGGTCATCAAATATTGAGTGTTCAATATTGCTACTCCTACAAAGGCCAAGTTGGATTCAACAATATCATTTGGATTCTTGCTAGTGTCTACCACTATCACCCTCTCTTTATTGAATGCAGGTGATGCATGATCATCCAAAAATTCTTTCTCCACGCTTGTACAAACCTCTTCAAGAGTTCGTCATATGACAAATTGTACACATATATTATTGGTTCATCATCAAGAGGAACTGTGTCCCCTTCCTCACACAGGGCTAACTCTGTGGCTGGAGATCGTGGAGACTGAATGGTGACCTATGGTGTGTTGGGAATCAGGAAAATATCTTCATCCTATGACTTCCTTTCCAACTCCATGTCTGCAACTTCAATCAAGTCTTTAATCTGCTGAGCAAGCTCCCGATCCTGCATCTTCTCACCCTCTTCCTCTACTACTAGTTGGTTTGGATCTTTCTCTTCAACTTGAATCGACATTGTTTCTTATGCTATGTAACCTTGAATCTATTCTTATTCCTGCTTATGCTTCTCCTCCTTTGCTCTCGTTCTTCCCTTAGCTCTTGTTATGCTTTCCGCGCCCTCGGTTCTGCTTCCTGCAAGCTCTGATTTTCTCTCTTCCCCTGATCTTCTCTTTGTTTCCTCTACTTTCTTTTTTCCTCTATTTCCAAAGCTTCCTTCATGAGGATTGGTTCCACTTTCATCTTGAAACTTTTTTCCCCCTCAGTATTGTTTGCAACCTCTCTTTCCTTTATCTTGTATCAGGTTGTTGCCTTTTGCTGCTGCTACTTCTGGAGTTGCTTCCATCTATGAAGTAGCATGTGAAGTCTCTGTTATACTGAATGAATCACGGAGTATGGAAGAATTGTAACAATTCTTCCATGGATCCTCCTTTGGCCAATGAAATGTCCCGTTGAGCCACCAAAAGTAAATTCTCACACAGTGGTTTTCACAAAACTTACGGGGATCATACATAATAAAGCATCGTGTATCAAATGCAAACCTCAAAATCTCCTTTCACTTAGTATAATCTAATTCACATAGGAAGGGCTTTCCAAGGTGTCTTCTTATTATTATGCAAGGATGCTGACAACCCTATGGTGAGATGATATGGGACTTATTGCATGAAAATCTTGTCGGTGGCATAGCTTGGAAACACATGCAGCAACTTCTCTCTATTGAACACTCTAATGAGGGTGCTAAAAGGTGAGGCAAACTGGTCTCTGATATCTTCTATTGCCTCCATTACTTCACGTCACATGTACGGAGGTTATTACTCAAAAATTAGCTTGTAAAGTGGGATGATGAAATGGTCAACTAGTTTCTCCATTACTCCTCGATGACTGAAATCCAAAAGTGTTTTGCAATAAATATGCATGGAAGTTTCTCATGGTGTCCATGTCCAATTCATGCCAGGAAACTGATTCTGTGCACAGATTGTATGTAGTAAGTATGAAAAAATATAAAACCTTTATTCCTTGCCCTTGGGAGGATCTCGGGATTGTACTACATGGGATCTCAACTGATGAGCTAATAAATATAACTAGTTGAATGACTTCCCCCATTCACTAATTGGTTCAATAATATTTCCCACCCTTCGCGAAAGGTCTTCGTGCATTGCTGACCATAGATTCTGCAAGATAATATAACCAAGATATAGTAGGCCTTTCGAAGAGACTTTGTCTTGTATGAAT
This sequence comes from Pinus albicaulis, assembly GCA_034641835.2. NCBI lineage: Eukaryota > Viridiplantae > Streptophyta > Pinopsida > Pinales > Pinaceae > Pinus > Pinus albicaulis. The sequence goes on from CM076574.1 coordinate 110,673,279, forward strand.
GGGTGGGTGTCTGTAGAAAATTTGATGGCTGTCTCACCCAACCTTTGAAAATATATCTTGTGCTCACATATCTGTTGGTGGCATAGAAGTATGAGTCCATGAGCTTTACTGGATCTAAAATATGGTACATACATTGATAATCTTCTGCCAAAAAGGTAGCAAGATTTTATCTGCTGGAACTTCTTAATTTCATGGTCTTCTCATCAATGCGTGGAAAAATCCAGTTGATGAAATTTTCACATGGGAAGAATGGATATCTACATGCAAACATGTGTATTAGTGACTTATAGATTTTGAGATAAACCTGTCGGTCATTTAGATCTGCCTCGAGGTTCTTTGATGAAAGAGCTTCATTAACTTGCAACCATGTTAGTATTGACCCATTTTCTATTAAAATTTGAGTGTCTACATATACTGGTAAGTTTAATAGCACTTTCTCAATTGCTTCCCATACACTACTTCCATTGGTCTCTTTTGAAGAAAATCTCTTTGGTGCCATGGTAACAGTGACTACTCGAGAGAAGTGTTCAACAACTGTGGTACTTGTGGGACAAAAAATATATTCATGGCAAGAAAACATCAGTCTTCAGCAAATTTACCTTCAAAACATGATCAAGTAGCTCCACTATGTTGTTTAAAAGCTTTATTTTTTGTTGCACTAATTTTGGGAAGTAGACATTCTTGAAATGTCCATGAATTCTGGTTCCAATTAGGTGAAAGGAGGCTTGAATGAAATGGCGATTCACCTAACTGTTCTCTAGGGTGATCAATTGGGGGTTCCAAATAATTGCTAGGCCTCTCGAAGCTCCACATGCGTTGACGACTAGGGTGCTGCAACCTTTACAGAGTCTGTTGAAGACGGTATCCAGAGTTGAGCTGAAGCATTTGGTTTCTTGCATAAAGAAGATCGTGGGGTTTTACTCGGTGATTATTTTCTTGATTAACCTGTGCTTAGAGGGGTTGTTTAGCCCTCTGATATTCAATGAGATGAGATTCATTGAGAGGTGTTGGGAATGACTGAGTAGAACCTGGTTAACTTGGGATAACACCTTGATTCAACTAATTCTTTGCCCATGATGACTAGTCACTACAGTTCTATTCTTCTTCCCTATTTTCGAGATTATTTCAGAAAGAGTTTGGTGTTTAGGAGAGTGCCACCTTGAATATCGAGGGAGGGTAGTTGTTGTGCTCTGATGAGGACTTCCTCTAGTTTCTGGATCTACTGTTGGGAGATTGAGAGAAAGTCTTTCCTCTTGCTTGCATCTTTGAGCCCCATAATGTCTAGGTCCTTGTAGTCAATACTCTCTGGTTCTTCTTCCATTACTTCTGGAATTGTTTCCAGGGCTGCACATTTGCCTTTTTCTGAGTTGTCCATAATGTGCATTGAGGACTGGGGTTGTAGAAATGATTCCAATTGGATTTTGGTCTGCTAGACCTCCGGAGTCTGGGATTTCTTCTGCGGGGGCAGATTTGACTCTCTTGGGATTTCATTCTCATCCTCATTCTCTAGAGCTAGGGCTTCAAAAATATTGCTTGTGGCTGGAGATTTTTTTCTCTAGTTCGTGTTTGGCTTCCTGGTATGCCTTTTTCTTCCAGAGACTTTCGTGAACCCTTCAGTGTCTTTGTCTGTGGAGGCATTATTCAGAGTGGATCTTTGCCATTAGCGGGCAGTCTTTGAATAGGTGCCCATTCTAGTGGCATTTCTTGTACTAAACGATACATGTTCATAATCTACTATTTTGATCTGTTTATAGTCATCATGAAGCAGGCTTACCTCATCAAGGAGAGACTGTGTGATGTGCATGTACACGCATATCCTTTCATAGGATGCATGCTTATTGATATTTTTCTCTTCTGCTATTTTTATGAATTCTCCCAGAGAGTTTCCAATGTCTTGAAGGGTTAGCTCATACCAATAGTCTTGTGGTAGGGTGTAGAGCCCGACCCTTAATGGAGCCCAACTGAAATATTTTGTGTCCAGATTGAAGCTTTTGACCTAGTTGTGCAGATAAATACCTGCAAAGTTGAAGAAATATGGGCCGCCGTCTAGGATACAGTTCTTATCTTCAATGCATGTGAAGAGAAAATTGAAGAAACCCTTGGCACACAACTGTAGATCGATATGGAACTTCGGTTTCCATTAGGAGGCAATCCAGTCCTGAAGAGATTTTTCTGTAGGCCAGAATCCCATGAACTTTCCTATCAGGGCAAGGTCATTCATATACTGGATCCTTCAGTTGATTCGAAGAGCTGGGAGCTCAATCTTGGTTCTTGTTGTTGCTTTGGGTATGCATGTGAAGGATGTGACTGTTGTTGCTTATTTAGCTATTGCAATTGGTGGTTTCACTGTGGGTGACATCCTAGATGGGTTAGGGAGTGCGCCAAAGTTTTGCTGACGGTCATTGTCAGCCCCTACTGTTGCTCCATTAGAGGGCAAAACAGAGGAGGGGAGAACCACCATCCCCCCACTGCTATCCTCCACGTGTGAGCCTGTCTACGCAGCAGGAGATGAAAGGGGCCCCGAGGCTATGGTAGAGGGTCTGCCTAGGGAAATCTGCCCAAATTACTCCAAACCCTAGTTGATGGCTATAGGAATCAAAGCGCTCGGGGATTCTCTCTTCCAACTTTGGAAGGTACTCTTAATCATTAAGCTCAAAAAGAAATCATTATTAATTCTTATATGTTTTCAATTATATTTAAAAGCATTTTATAAAAGTTAATTTAATGTATATAATAATAAGTTTTTTTTTGGTAAGTTAGGCTATTCTATATTAATTCGAGAAAAGAAACATTACATATGCTACAGGCAGGGTTGGCAAGCTGCACTTAACCAATCCCAAACTTAGTTTCTCGGTTTCGGGGCTGCCTAAGTGGAGGAAACCAGCCCGAAAAGTACTTGAGACAAAAAACTACAAAATGCGCAGCAACGCTAATGATCCAGGTGGATATTGGTGGTCACCTGCGTCTCTTTTAGTTTTTCAGTTTCGGCATGACTTACTATTTTTTAGAATTTTTTCTGGTCCTGAACTTCCAGAGTCGTTTTGTGGCCCTAAAAAACATTTTTTGGGAAACCCGGGAGCAAAATGGGTCCATGGACCGATGTTACTCACATCAAAAGTTTTAGTCCTCGGATAGATATTTCTAACGAGGTATTGAGAGTGTCAAACATAGATCGTATGCCAAAGTTATGTCCCTGGGAAGTTGAAACATCAATTTACCCAAACGAGGCCCATAGTTTTGGTGCTTCATCTCCTAGGGTTAGGGTTTTGGATGTTTAGGGTTTTCCATTATTTCTAAATAATAAATATGCCCTCAAGCCTCATTGTAACACAGTTCAGAGACCTGTAGTTGCCACATCTCTTCTTAGAGATAAGCTACCAGTGCCCTAGCTATTTTATTTCCATTCAGTCTGTAAGCAACTTTTAGTTCTTTGATATTAATGAAATGAAGTGTTATTTCCACTGCATCATTTTATTTATGGTTATATGTTTATTCTATTGTGTTCCTGCATAAATCTGGAACAGTGGTATTAGAGTGGTATGATTTTTTCTCGATCCTTCTTTGCATGTCCCCAACGAGGTCGGGGTATAAGGAGTTAGGGCTTGATCTGGTGGAAACTTTGCAAGATCAGCCTCATAAACCCTGATGGCCGCCCATGGGGGATGAAAATAAATATGAGGGAGCAGGAGATACTATCAAAATATTTATTAAGGAGGCCCTCGAAAAACAAAGGAACGCGATGATGGATAACTTTTCCTAGATCCTTCAACGACTGCCCACCGACGGCGCGACTCCCTTTAAGGCACAAGTAAATTTTGGCATTCCCATATTTGAGGGTCAAATAGATGCAGATGCCGTAGATATATGGTTGAATCTATTAGAACGATATTTCTCAGTTCATGACTTTTCCAACTGGGAGAAGATTATTTTTTAACTTCTCAAAGCTACCCCCCATGTCAAGGACTAGTGGAAAACCTACTATGAGAAAAAGGACGAGACAAAACCCTCTCTGTTATTAGCCGTACCCACTTGGAATTTTTTCCAAGACACCATCAAGGAAAAATAATATACCATGAAGAGCTATGAGGACAAGTACATACAATGGACCACGCTACAGCAACAAAGGGATCAAGATGTGCATGAGTTGTCGAATCTGTTCCATACCTTGCGCACAAATCTGGGTATCAAAGATTCAAAGAAACATTCGGTGATAAAGTATCGCAGTTGTCTGCACAGATACATTCAGGAGGAAATGTAATTCCTTGACATCTCCTCGCTTGGTATGGCATATCGGTATGCTACCAAGATTGAGTAGAAATTCAAACAAAAGAAGCAAGAATTTGGATTTATGATTCAAAATCAAGGGCAAGGTGCTCCCAAACCGTAGAACAAAGAACATATCCAAAGCATGGCAACCCAAGACATCCTGTCAAAGCCACAAGAAAATAAAAACACCACAAAGCCAAAGAAAGACACGAGAAAGTGGTGTGAGTTCCATAAGAGCTCCACTCACAACACAAGTGAGTGTCAGGCCAAGCAATCGTTGGTGGCCGAGATGAGGGCTTTTGAGTTAGACGCATGCTCCAACTCTGAATCAGAACCTGACAAGGGGAATGAAAAAGGGAAATAGATTATTGATGCGGATCCCATCGCCACTGTTGCACTGCGAAGATCTAGAAGGAGGAACCAGAAGATCCAGAGGAGGAGGAACGTCTCTTCCACTCCCAGATGTGGGTAAAGGGCTCCCCGGCACAGTTCATTGTCGACAATGGGAGACAAAAGAACCTTATTTTAGTAGACGTCATGAAGCGGTTGTGCTTGCCAACCACAGCCCACCCACATCCATAGACCATCGGTGGCTTCACGAAGGACATGATCTCTGCATCAGCTAGTAGTGCCACCTTCCCTATAGAATCAAGCCCTTCACAGATGAGGTATTATGTGAAATTTCTCCTCTTGATGTTTATGATGTATTATTAGGCCAACCATACTTATGGAAGCAACATGCTGTGTATGAGTCCCGACCTCGCGTTGTTATTGTTACTTAGGGTAATAAGTTGTACAGGATACCAAAGGTACCACCCCCTCCCACTATCTCTTTGGTTACTGCAAAAAAATGCAGTAAGCTCATTTCCCAAACCAGGAAATTTGTTTAACTGATGATCCACCCCCAGGGTAAAAATAAGACTGTGGCCATGACCTCCAGACAGGGCTCCTCTGCACGACAACAACAAATGGACAAGATTGTGGAGGAGTACGGGGACATTTTCACCTCACCCATAGGGCTTCCTCTGCACTATCAGGTCAAGCACCCCATTGATCTGACCCTAGGTGCACCACTACCCAATGGATCTATCTATCGGCGCTATTTTCTAGAGAACGATGAAATCAAGAGGTGGATTTAGGAGTTGCTGTAGAAAGGTCACATCCGTCCAAGTTCGTCGCCCTATGGGAGCCTGATCGTGTTGGTATAGAAGAAGGATGGGACATGGAGAATCTATATTTACTATCGGGCACTGAACAAGATCACTGTATGGAATAGGTACCCAATCCCATGGATTGATGACCTTCTGGACAAACTCAAAGGGGTGAAATATTTCAGCAAGATCGACTTGAAGTCTGGGTATCACTAGGTACAAATTGAACCCTCTGATGTGTGGAAGACTACCTTCAAAGCCAAGGAGGGATAGATTCGAATGGTGGTCATGTCTTTTGGGTTGACGAATGCTCCCGAAACCTTCATGAGGTTGATGGATGACATCTTGCGGCCATTCACCAACTCATTTGTAGTGGTGTACTTGGATGAAATTCTAATCTTCAGCTAGACTTGGGAAGAGCACCTCCACCACATCTGACAAGTCCTCCAAACACTATGGCAACACAAGTTGTGTGCCAATTTGGAGAAGTGCACTTTTGGCATGACCCAGGTTCAATATCTGGGATACATTATTGATGAAAGGGGGGTGCATGTGGATACAACCAAGATCCAAGTCATTCGGGATTGGCCAGCCCCAACCACTATAACAGAGCTTCGCAACTTTCTGAGTCTTGCTAATTTCTACCGCAAGTTCGTGTTTGGATTCTCTCATATCACTCGGCCCTTGAGTCAAGTCACCAAGGGAGGAGCGAGAGAAAAATTATTTTGGTCAGAATCTCAAAAAAAGGCATTCACAGAACTGAAAAATCGCCTCTGTTCTGCCCTAGTGATCACCAAGGAAAATTTTAAGGATGGAATTTTATCTTAAAGTTTAGAAACTTGGCGAATATTACTAGTCCCTAGTATGTCAATTGTAAAAGCTTTAATGATATTTTTGTAAAAATATTTAGGTTTTTAATTATTTTATATTAGTATATATAAAATTTGGTGATTTTTAGGGTAAAATAATTTTATACTATAAAATTGGGGCGAATTAGTTTTCAAATAAATGGAAAATGGCGAATCTTTTTTTGGAAAAAGCATGTGATGCAGGGGCATTGGATACTAGCCAGCAATGTGAGAAAATTGTCCACATGTTGTGGCTAGAAGGGTTTGAAAATGTTCAAGGAATGTACCAGCCAAGGTGTCAATACCTTAGCTGTCAGTTACACTTAGGTTAGATAGGATTAGTCTAATAAGTGAGGAAGCTGAATAGTTGATTCGTGTCAGCCTATTTAGTTTCTGTTGATAGAGTTATAGTAATATTATGTAATTAGTCTTTTATGTTAAGAATAAACCGGTCCTCAAGAAGGAGCCGAAGAGTCATGTAAAGGATTATAAAATGTAACCCCTGATACAGAGTAAGGGGGGGATTTGGCAATGAAAGATTGAATCGAGAAGCATTGCTCTCTGTTGAATAAATTTTAGGGTCATTGGCTATCTGTGTGTGCTATTGGAATTTTTCCTAAAGGACTCATTCCTTCGATTTGAGAACTCTGTGTATAACTTGAATGAGAACCAATTATGTGTGGAATGTCCTTATTTCCATTTGATTGTCTTTGAACTCATATTCTCAGTGAATAATTTGAAATATGTTTAATCTGCATAGGAATTTTAGAGAAGGTTGAATAGTGGCTTTGTTGGAAAAGCGAAACCATATGTCAATCCTCTGTCTATTGGAGCAATCTCAGTTGAGATAGAATGTTGGTGGTTTTTGTTTTGATTGAATTGAATTGATGAGATCGAGTTCAGTGCCAAGCGGAGAAGATGAATTGAAGAAATGAACTAAAATGCAGTAAAAATCCCGAGTTAACACTGTTCAAATACCAGATTACCAGAGAGCGGTTTTGGAGGAGGATACCAGCGGTATCACACGGCATTTGGGCTCAAGGCAGTTTTTTCCTTTATCAACGCGATCCAATACTTTTTGGACATGTCATCGATCCAATACTTTCCATTTCACATTTTTTTTTAGCATTAAAGTTTCGCCCTTGAAAAAACGTGATTTCAATCATATCCGTCTGATCTGCTAAGTAACGGATCCAAGGGTAATCACTCGCAAAGCTGCACGGAGTTTAGTTTGAGGTATGGCCCAACAGTTTTGGTATTATTAAATGTTTATTTAATATATGAAAATTGAACAGTGGATGCGTGGGGCCCGTGGAAACGTAATGTATAATAAAAAGTCGCGTTCCTAGAGTTAGCGTGGTTTAATATCGTAAGCCAAATGGTTGAGTAGTTATTCAAAGGATCTGAAACATTTGTTATAGTATTATAATACTATGATCTGGGTAGTCAATTCCCTATGTGTAAGTCGGGGCAGTATGTTTCCAAAGGGTTTGAACTTGGGTTTTAATTGAAATCGAATAAAGGACTTGTAGTGTTGTTGCAAGGGTAGGTATTTTATTGGAGAACTTTTAATCTATTATTTATTTCATTTATCAAATTCATGGAATTTTATTAATGAAATGGATCCAAGATCTTGAAGTAGACTCCCTTGGTGAAAGAAAATATCGAGACAAAGAAGAGTGAACAGCTCTCCTTAACGCCTGCACCCCAATTTTGCTATCAGTATGAAAAATTAGCCCACTTGTGAATATTAACCCCTAAAATTTTTCCTGCCACTACTCACATTACCAGACTTGCAACAACCATTTGATACCAAGACAGATGCCTCTGACTATGCTATTGGGGCAGTTCTTACTCAATAGGGACATCCAGTGGCATATCACAGTGAGACATTGTTCGATAAAGTTCGAAATTATTCCACTTATGAAAAAGAAATGTATTCCATTGTGCAAGCTTGTCGACAATGGAAGCATTACATTTTGGGGAAGGAAACAATCATCCACACAGACCATCGGCTCCTGCAGTTCATACAGACACAAGGGAAGTTGCAGAACGATCGCCATCATAAGTGGTCAACATATCTACAAAAATTTCATTTGAACATCAAGTACAAGAATGGTAGCACCAATAATGTTGCAGATTGCCTCAGCCGACCACCGATCATGGCACTCACCACCGTTCTCAACTCTTGTGGGCACGAGACTTCTGATTGGCCGCTTCTCTACGAGAGTGACCCAGAATCCAGCCACACATACAAGGCACTCTTGGGGGGTACACAAGTTCCAAATTTTCACCTCCAAGATGCACTTTTATGTCACCTGGGACACCTTTGTGTTCCTTCAAGTGAGCGTGCCAAGATGATATGGGAAGCACACTACAGTCGAGTCACTGGGCATTTCGGGGTCGATAAAATAGTGGTAGTACTACAGAAGTATTTCTATTGGCCGAACCTTCGACAAGGTGTCGAGAAGTACATCAGATCCTGCACTGTTTGCGCCATTTCCAAACCAACTATCAAGAAGCAAGGCCTATATACTCTGCTACCTACCCCTAGTCGACCCTGGGAATCCATCTCCATGGATTACATGTTGGGCCTTCCTTCTACTAAGCATGGAAACGACTGTGTTTTCATGGTCGTCAACAGATTATCAAAGATGTCAATTATGGCGGCCTGCAAGAAGAATATCACAACAGAAGCCACTGCTAAAATCTTCTTTGAATGAGTGTGGGTGCACTTTTGGATCCCATAGTCTATCATATCATATCGGGAAAACAGGTTCCTTAGCACATTTTGGTCCAACCTTTGGTCAATGTTGGACACCAAGCTCACCAAGTCCACAGCTTTCCATCCCCAAACTGATGGCTAGACAGAGGTCATCAGCAGGATGATTGTACACATTTTGCGCATGTACAATTCAAAGCATCCATGCACATGGGATGAGAGCCTCCCCTATGTACAACAAAGTTATAACCGAGCTCTCCATAGCTCAACCAGACACATCCCCTTTCAGGTGAGCTTGGGATTCCAACCACTCTATCCCATTGACGTAGCCATGCCATGTGTAGCTACTCAGGCCGAGTCGGCTCATGTCCAGTCTGAAGCTGACAAAGCAAAAAACTTCATCGAGCACATGCATAACATCTGCCAACAGGTTCATGACATATTGGACAGAGCCAATGCTAAGTACAAGCAATGACATGACCAACATTGGGTGCCACACAACTTCCAGGTGGGTGACAAAGTGTCGCTACATTTGCAGAAGGAGCGCCTCACTGGACCCCATGGCAAGCTTCTCCCACTCTGATATGGGCCTTACACCATCACCAAGGCTGTAGGGAACAATCCCTTTGAGCTCAGTATTCCACCATTTCTTGGTCTGCACCCAGTATTCAATGTGGACTGCCTTCGTCCCTACTTCCCACCTCTACTGGACACCTCTGACATTGCAGAAGAACTCACACCAAAAGAGTTAAACACATACTGCATGGAACATGCCACCACAGATTGTATCATGGACATGCAAATCAAAAACACTTGCCAATAGAAGATCCAACTATATTGGGTTGTCAAAGCTGGCCAACTCCTACACCAAGGCAAGTGGTTCACTAGGGACCAAGTTCAACAGAAGTTTCCTCATCTCATGGAGGAACTCAATGAAATGGGGACTATTTCTTCCCAAGGGGAAAGGAATGATCCAGGTGGATATTGGTTGCCACCCACCTATTCCACTTGGGGCCCCATCATTGTCTCTTTCATTTTTTTAGTTTCGGCATGACTTACTATTTTTAGAGTTTTTTGAGTCCTGAACTTCCGGAGCCGTTTTGAGGCCCTAAACGACGTTTTTTGGGAAACCCGAGAGTAACATGTGTCTATGGACTGATGTTTCTCACACCAAATGTTTTATTCCTCGGATAGATCTTTCTAATGAGGTATTGAGCACGTCAAACGGAGATCGTATGCCAAAGTTATGTCCCCGGGAAGTTGAAACACCAATTTACCCAAATGGGGCCCATAGTTTTGGCGCTTCATCTCCTAGGGTTAGGGTTTTGGATATTTAGGATTTTCCATTAATTCTAAATAATAAATAGTCCCTTGAGCCTCATTGTAACACAGTTCAGAGGCCTATATCTGCCACATCTCTTCTCAGAGATAAGCTACTAATGCCCTAGCTAGTTTATTTCCATTCAGTCTGTAAGAAAACTTCAGTTCTTTGATATTAATGAAATGAAGTGTTATTTCCACCGCATCTTTGTATTTATGGTTATATGTTTATTCTATTGTGTTCCTGCATAAATCTGGATCAGTTGATGTGTCTAGATATTATAAAATATGTAGAAACAAGGTTATAGCTTGAGATGCACTCATGGTAGCATGCTTGACAAAAGCCATGGAATAATTGTGCAGCATCGCAAGCCTCAATCTTCATCTTCATCATCACTGTCAGGACTTCCTCCTCTATGGGGCAAGCGTGTGCTTGCACAACCACTTCCTCAGAGTCTGCCACCGGACGCTTGGGTTTGGGGACAGGTGCGCAGAGGATGGTGGACTCCGGATCCCCTGCATTAGGGATGCACATCCAATTGCCTTCAAAGTCCATAACCCATAAATTTGATTCATCGTCTTCCTCCACCTAATCCTACAATGGATCAGTCTTGTGAGGTAGGGTATGCTCCTGGTGTGCAATGGTAGACTTCCACAAGGCGCGCCTACCTCTCTGCACAACTCGCACTGGAACTTCTTCCTCCGATCATGGATCTGTCTCGCAAAAATTCCAGAGGAGGAGCCTTCTTCAGACTCCATATGGTTGTCCTCTCCATGGTGATAACTTCTGGAGAGAGCCCCTCTCTTTCCACCTTGGATGGTTCTCTGGCGCAATCTGGGATCCATTGCACAATGAGGCAAAGGAAAGGCTTCAATGGAAGGGTGCGTAGAAGGGGGACAAAAAATATCGAAGACAAGGGGAGCGGAAGGGCCAGGGAAGAGGTGCAAAAACTGGGTATTCACAACCTAGAGTGGACTACGGAGCGCAACGCTGAGTAGAGGGTTGTGCAGCAGTCTGGAGTCGGGGGAGTGCCAAAGAAGAATCAAAAGGAAAGATAAAGGGAAATTACTGTGAGTTTCTCGGGGCTGAGGGTTCATCCTTTTATAGGGTCTTAGACACATGCGAGGAGGATGGAAATGAGAAAGCCTCGCACAAAGCTGTGTGCCATAACCAATTTCCTGAGTAGGCTTGAGGGAAGAGTGATGGCTGATAAATAGTTCAATCATGTTAATAATTTATGGTGATTGTTGCAAGGGGGTACCCTGGAGAGGGTAACGTTGTACTCAATGTCTCATCATCATACCTTATCATGTTTGTCTCATGAGGGTGGCTAATGGTTTGAGGATCCGCAACAGGTGAGGCTCTGCACAGAAGATCTCCATCCTCAGGGGTGTGGGAGAGATGATTTTCAATCGTGCCAGTTTTGTCACCTACATCTAGGGGTATATAATAAGAAGTTTCGTGAAAATAAAAATTAGGAAAAAAATAATTAATTATATAGCAATAATTCATGTTAAATTATATATATCAAATTATGGTGCATGTTATTAGTAGATGAATTTATAGATAAATGTATGATTTTTCTTTTTAAATAAAAAATAGGAAATTTTATCTGAAAATAATTTTAATCAAACAAGGATTATAATCATACAAGGAGGATTACAAAACTTGATAGTTTGAAGATTCAATAAAATGGCCAGAGAAAACATGTAGGCATACAAAATTATTATAATTATTATATGTATACAATTTCAAGAAATTATCTAAAATTTTAATTATTTTGCACCATGTAAATTTTAGTGGAAAACATGGTGACAGTTAGCCTTTTCTATGGCTAAGTTTGTAGGATGCGATTATTTGATTCCTATGTCCATCTCTTCAAGCATTTTTTGGACAATGCCATTTTCTTGGAGCTTTGGGTAGACATAATTTGTTGACATCCTATAGTTTTAAGTTGTTGACTAAGACCCCTTCTTAGATTGTGCACCTAATTTCTGAACCTATTACATCAAACTTAGGGAGACAATTTGTTGCTTTTTTGTAGCAATCTGTTCATGATATGACAATTTAAGATGTATGACGGTGCTCATTTTCATGAAATTTTTAAGCCTTATAGAAAATGAATGTCGAATCACATTAAATGAATTCTTCATACCTATAAAGAGCTCTCCTAAATTCTTGAGTTTCTCAATGATTCATTGAGTTAGAGGACAGAGGATAGCAAAGCTACGAACTTCTTGAATTCCATAAATTAAGAACCCTTTTCTAATGTACCAAAACCCATTACATAACCAACCATGCAAAACCAATATACCATTATCAACAACCATTATTCCATAATTCCAATGATAAAGCTTACAACAAGGCTCAAGGAGAAAACTAAAATGAAGTTCATGCATGTAATTACATGGTGCTAATGTTCCTTTATATATGCAAATCTTTTATTCAATTTAGGTTATTGTATATAATGGCATATGTTGCATTAATGAGACATTACATGCCTCCATTTGAATGATAATCAATTAATGAGTTATTTGGAAGGATAATTCATTTTTTCTCTTAAGCACTCTCTTATTTAAATAAGCGGTTTTATTTGCTAGTTCATCTACTTGGAAATTATGTTCCCATAGGACGTAATAAACAATATGTTTGGAATTTTATAACATTTTTTTAAGCAAGTATAATAGAATTTATCTTGTTGTCCAAAGATGGAGATTGTGGGAGCATCAATTTGATATTGGTGCTTGAATCACCAATTACAATCAAACACTTGAGACCTAAGTCAATTACTAAGTCAAGATTCAAGAAGGTTCATAAGCCTCAACTTGTTTACAAATTATCCTAATCCCCAAACGAACCTTGCTTCAAGATTGATTCCAGGATCTAGAATGATCCATTCCCCACACTTTCCATCCCTAATATAATGTGTGGATTTAATCAAAATGGATAACAATAATAATTTACATGTGATGCTATCATGTGTCGATTTATATCAGAAAATATGTGTTACTAATCCATGGATTTAATACAAGTATATTAATTCAAAAAGGATATCATGTAGGTTGGCATAAAGTGGATTTACATAAGGGCGATTTTGAATGGATATAATCAGAAAATGAGAAGGATTTACAAGTTGCATGCTATAATCCATGATTTACATCAAAGTAACATAACATATTTTTATATAAGGACTTGGATTTACATAAGAAGCATATAATGCACTTTTTTTAATGCATGGAATTGTGGATATATATTTTGATTATTCATGTGTGGATTTGCATAAAATGGATATTTAAACTCATTTGCATGTTGTGTATATTAAATTAAAAAAAACAATTATAATATATGTTTGCATAATGTAGATTTACATGAAGATGTTATTATATGGGTTTAGTGATAATGATTCATAATTTTCTATTACATAATGCATGGTTTACATGAAAAAGGCATAATACATTGTTACATGATAATTTAAATTTCCATACACATTTTATATTATATGTATATTAACTATCGTTACATAATGTGGATTTACATGAACATATGCAAGTTATATATATATACATAGAGAGAGAATCACGTCTCCTCGTAACATTGAAATTGAAAATTAAAAAAAGGTAATGGGAGAATACGGTATGAGACATTAGAAGAATGAATCACTTCAAAAAATGGAATAATAAGAAAACAAGATCCCAAAATACATGACTTACAAAAAGGACACGTATCTCAACATGTGACTGGAATAAATGGGAAAACAAAGAAGACAAATGGAATAATAAGAAAACAAGATCCCAAAATACATGACTTACAAAAAGGACACATATCTCAACATGTGACTGGAATAAATGGGAAAACAAAGAAGACAATATGGAAATAAAAGAAGGAAGCAATAATAGATATATAATTATGGAGAAATTATCAGGGGATGTCATGGGTATTAAGAAGTATTACTTGATCAAAACTGTTAAACATGTCCTTGAAATTGAGTGTCTTTATGAGAAGATCCTTTTTCTTATTTTGGAACAACAAATGTTACAACATTCAACATATCTATATCAACAATGAACTTTGTGTTTCACATAGTAAGGAGGGACATGACTAATTTATAAGATACCTTTGAATGGATTAGAATAGAATATAATACATACCAAATATACCCACAATATATCATTATAGATTAGATACATTCTATAATAAAAACATCGATAATTAAACAAAAACATTGTTTAACTTTATCAAAGCTTTATTTAAAAAATGCATGTGTTCCTTTGGAAGGAATTTACTTATATTGGTTGGTCATTTATGACAATTATTTTTATGTGAACTAAGTTTTGGCATAATCATGTGCGATTGGAAACGATGTAGATTTATCAAGTGTAAAGAAGAATCGAATCTCTCAAGGTACAAACATTTTCTTAATTTTTTTCACTCTAAACAAGTGTTTCACCTCAAGGAATTTGATCATTCTAATTTTTTGATAAATTCAAAGTTATAATGGATCTAATCCTATTACATTAAACACAATATTGAACATTTGAATACATTACTTTTATTTTTTACAATTCTAAATACCGATTATAATTGCATATACCATAATATTATATAATTTAGAAAGTTTGTGAATTATTTTTCAGCAACTTAAATCATAACATAGCTAGATCATGTTGGTGAAATAAGTATGAGGGAATATTTTTCTATACCAAAGGAAATCAAGAAGTGAATTTGAATTGGGTTTGAGTGGAGCTACCAACAATCAATTCGAAATACTTGTGTTCTATCAAAGGTTAAATATTCTTAGCTGAAGACAAATAAGATAGTTATTTTTTATTGGATATTCAATAATTATTATTAAACTCTTGCGTTAATCCACTTTATTTCATGGTAATTTAGCAAGGCTCATTTTCCAAATCTAAAAAGAGTGCAATTGCTTTGAATCAATAGACGTTTTTCATGCTCTAAGAAAACAAATGAATCAATGACCTTTGGTCAAAAGATCCTCACATTTCGAATGTGGAACCTTGAGGGAAAAAGAAATGGGAGTTGCTTTCTCCAATTCCTTAATTAATATCTTATAATATATCCTAAATTACACACACTACCTATTGAATGAAAGTGACCTATAATATTTAATGAGGGAGCACTGAAGCTAAGGATCACCATAATCAATATATTATCACATAATTAAAAAGTAATGGGGGATCGGGTCTACCAACTCAACTCTAGTTCCACTTTGAGTGAAGGTGGGAAAATGGAGCTTTTAGTAGGTTTAGGTGCATAGCTCATCAAAATTCCTTAGTTTGCACTTGTATAATCCATGGACGAGTATATTCTATAAGTATTTCTCATAACCCATGTATGACAAATTCTTGGATCAATATCTCAACTTGGCCAATAATTGAGATGATTAGCTTTATCTATTTCCTTATGTTCCTAAGCATAAGTTTCATGAATTCCTAAAGGTGTCTTTCAATCATGTTATCCATTGAAGTGAGTTATTTCATTAATTCCCCAATAAAAAAATGTTCCTATACATTCTACAATATTAAATTGGCGGTTGAAGGTTTATTTATAGTGTGTAATTCCCCTTACCAAGGACTCAATATTTTATGATTGTAACTCAATTTTTATTGTGTAGAAGAAAATTATAAAAATGATCATTTGTTTTGTTTACAAAAGTATAAAATTAACACTATAATAATCATATATCAATTTAAAATAATGAACTTAGAATAGACTAGGAATTACTTCAAATGTGATTCTCATCCAGTACTCATTTACCCCCCACTCCAAAGACCCCATCAATCTCCTCCCCCTTTCATTTATCCTCGACGAATCTCCAAAAATATTTGTCCGCATTAATGTCTCGCATACCATATCATAAAGTCTTCTCAACCGAAATATCTAACCCCATTATTTTATTGTTAATGTATTAGTTCTCCCCCACCTTATAACATAATACAAGACATTGAATTTACCAAATGATAAATACACAATAAAAATAAATATAAAAACCTCAATGGTCTAGTCAATATCAATTAGTTAGATAGAACCTTATTTAATTCAAATTAAATTAACATAATTTTATACTTGAGGTCTACGAAATTAATGAATCATTAATAAATCTTAGGAATAATCATAAATTTGTATTACCTAATCATTAATCAAGTTTAAGGGTTAAATAGTGTTTTAATATAGACTCTATTTAAGATTCAATTAGCATAGCAAACCATAAAGATACTAATGTATTTGTGTGAGGTGTGGGTATGTAGCTAACATATGCATACCTCATACATATACTAATATCACCCACAAGAATTACACAACAACCAATATTTTAGTAGGTAGGAGCTAATAACTAATCATAACATAATAAGCTCACAAAGTGGGCATTACATAGTGCCAATAGAGAATTTTATAAAAATATTTTGGAATTGGTGATTTTTTTGGACCTTCCAATGGATATTGTATTGTACGACAAGCCACAATGACAGAGACTGATGCCCCTAATGTGAAAATGTTAACATTCTCCACATTGTTCTGAATGTTAACAAACCCTTATTATGAATAATAATATCTCCATTTTCACTATTATAGGTAAAATAATTCATATGAGGAAAATCATAGTAATGAATCAACACTAATAATGTAAAATATGTTGTAGAAAAAGAAAAAAATGACTACATAGAGGTCGAGTGAAATGTATTGTGCCACAAAGTATTAAATTTGTCAAGAGACATTCTGTCAAATACTTCCAACAATGGAATGTTCATTGATTCAAATGTTGAGGAGAATATTTTTTTATTAAAGGCCCAAAGAGGTGGAGATGGATGGCATGGATTAAAACCCCAACCTCCTTCAATGGAACAAGAAGAAGCTTAAAGAAACATTATCTATAATTAGTTGTAGGTTTTCTCATATTTTTGATGTTAGTCTTTTTTTAGGTGTATTTTTCAAGATTTATATTAGTAGAATCTTCTTAACATATTATGTGAAGGATTTTATTGTCTTTAATATAGTTAATTTGAAAATTTTTGAACTTTTCCTAAATTGTAGAAAGAGGATTTCTTCTTTTCTATATTATTATGTTATTGCAAAAACTTTATAATTCCTTAAAAAAAACAAAAAAAAATCGGGAAACATTTTATTGATCAAACAATATTTTAGTAGAGATGAACAAAATTAGTATATTAAACTTGAGTTCTCCAAAATTGGATAAGCATAATAGATCTAAACCCAAAAATCCAAGCTTACAAATTTCTCTTAACAAAAAATTCAAGTCTCTACTACCATGATAGATTTTGTAGAAATTGTTATATATATATATATATATATATATATATATATATATATATATATATATATATAAAATGTGCAGTAGTCCTAGACTCTAGATTTTGAAAATATGATATTCACATGTCGTATATGTCTTCAAATTGGACATCTACAAAATTCGTGTCCCTGGGCAAAAAATCCTAAATGGCAAAAGAAAAAAGATTAATTAGAATATATTGTAGCAGGTAGCTTCATTTGGTCTTTGATCAAAAGCTTTACCTCTTACTCATTGATTTATAACTTCAAGAGATATTGCACAATATCTTCCTCAAGGTTTCCTTATACTATTTTTTTTGGATTTATTTGATTTTCCCTTATGTTGACATTCTGACTTACGACCAGAACAATCAAATTTCTTAGCATAATGAATTTTATTCTAGTTGACTACCTATTATTTAAATTGTTCCAAAAGCCCCATGATGGAAGCTACCTATGAGACTACTTGTCACTTTTTATCCCAGAACTTCATTGAAACAATGCAAATAGTGGATTTGTTATCATTGATCATCATCTCATATGCTTGCAAAATTCTGTTCATTTTTTGTTTCTCTTAATATTCCATAACTTCAATTATGAAATAAAACAAACTCTGGGATTAAAAAAACTTGACATAAGGGGTAAAAAGGGTATTGAAAACCAACAATATCTTTTGGAGGAACAAAGCACCCAAAATAGAGACCATTATAACCAATTAATGTACCAAAACACAAAGAATCATCAAGTATTGCATCTAACAAGATACCAAGGTATGAGAAGAGAGAGTGTGGTACACACAAACTCAAAGGAACTCAAAGTCAGAGTAAATCAAACAAAAAACACGTAGGGATGACATAAAATAAAATTAGGAATACACCAAAGAAGTTTGGATAAACCAATGCAAGTTTAAAGCCTCTCCTCAAAATGATTATCGAATAGTCTCAAAATTTTCACAACAAAAAATTGAAAAGCACTGTTGATAATTCTTCCCCAAACATTGACAGTATCCCACATTTACAAAAACCTAAACGTCTTGCAAATTCAATACCACATTTTTACAATAACTTTAACATAATAAGATGAAAAAAAATCTTGTCTTATTAATACGATTCTTAATAAATAGTTTATACTCATTAATTTCTAAATTATAACATGGTATGGAAATGGGTCATTCATACTTCAAACTCCATTTTTTCATTTTTCCTCCTAAAAGCTTCATTTGCTGATCAAACTTATCAAACTAATAGAATACTTGATACATATTTTAAGACCCCAAACAACTTCCATCATTATAAAAAATATATATATTTTTTTTAAATGCAAGTTTTTAGATTGATTAACATTTTTTTTTAAGTGATTGGAGACTTCCACAATTATTCATATTGTTACTAAGAATTTCTAGATTAGAATTGTGTAATATTTATCACCTATCATTTTTTTTTACAAATTTATCTTTTTAAAATGTCAACCATGAATATATAAGAAAAAAAATATTAAAAAATTAATCATAAAAATCGACACTTTAATTTACATAAATAACATTTTTTTCTTTAAAAAAAAGGAAGAAGCTAAAGTTGGGACAAATCGAAGTTGATTTGACACCTTTGGTCTGCCCCTTTCCAACACGACTCTGTTTTCTGGCAAATTCGTCTTTCCCCATTTTTGAGGGCCCCACTAACAGTGCACCACCTGCGACCCTCCTCCCCTCCTAACCTCCACCACCCTCCTCCCCTCCCGTCCTTCGCCACCCTCACCTGCCCCCGAAACCTGACCCCTACAACATTGAATGCGGGTGGAAATTCAATTCGTGAAGCGTGGGAGGGATAATTCCCATTTCATTGCGAATTAGTGAAGCACGCAGGAGGAGAAGGTAGATAGCGATTTACCCAACAACATTCGGAGTGAAAAACCTACATCTTTGTCTTTAGGACCAGGCAAGAACCGTTTGTCATCAATCCTCGTTGAATTTTCTTGAATTGTTACCAATCTTAGTGCGAAATTTAGTTAACCAAAAAATTAGGCTTTTGTTTTTTTTTTAGATCCCCTGCTAACTAAAGGCTTAGTAGTTTGAGAAATAAGTTGATGCAAGCTGAACAAATTCTAGAGTGTAATTCAAAATTTTCAATTGAAATTTGATAGTAATGATTTAGCAGTGATTTCACTGTACATTCATAGGAAAACGATGAGAATGGAATAACAAATTCAACCTTTCTATAATTTCATTTTAGTAATATGGATTCTGCATTCAATGATTACTAATGCCAAATATTACATATAGAGTTTGTAATTCAATGAAAAAAACTTTGCTTACCTTGTTGGGACCTTGCTGCAAGGTTTCTTAATGTAGTGGATACTAACATAGAAAACAATTCCAACATTTCAAAACAAATTAGAGTAGTGGGCATGGCGAGTCCAATGGCTGACAATATATAATAATCAGAGACTCACAACCACTAGTAGAGAGTAACCTTTGTATTCCTTTACATAAAGGTGGGAAACCTATTGAAAATTTCTTTCAAATATATTTGGTAGAAGACTATCTTGACTACAAAAGCCTAAATTGTACATCAAGTTAGAGAAATTGAGGTCTCACTTCACCTTTTCTTGTTTTTCAAGCTCACTGTTCCAATTTTGATATCAAGGTCTTCCACTTTAAATTTATTCTTTCTTTCACCTTTATTTCTATTTTTTTTTTATGATTGCATATACAAAAAGTGAAACATTAATTCCTTGAATGCAAAGGTGATAGTGTGAATAGTGATGTAAACTGCATGACCAGTAATGTGATCATTTTTTATGGTGGACAAATATGGAACTAGACAAGTGTAAATATCACTTTATGGATTTAGTAATTGAATTAATTAAATTCTTAAGCACTTGAAGATATGTGAATGGCATGGAAAACAAAATCCATTTAATGAAGCACTAGAAGTAGCTTCAATTAATATTCGATCTCAATACCAAGTGCCAGTGACAACCAATGTAGTATTTTATCTATTTAACTAAGGGATCTATGTAGTGAAGTATTATCACTATGGGATTAGGTATAAATAGTTCATAATATTAAAATTCGGTCAACAATAAAGTACATGCATTTACTAAGGGATATAGATTTCATCCACAAGAAAATAAAATATATGCAACATTACAACAACTGACTGGACAAATGAAGGAGGTAGAGTCTGTTCCTGACACTAACTTTGTGTCATACAACATAGAATAGGATAAAAATTAACACATTATATATTAATTCAATTAAAATTTGATTATTCTTAGATTCATTAACATATATTTTAACAAATACATGTTAAATTTGTTAACAATGCATGTTTGATGATTACCTATATGGGATAATTGCTACATTGTGGCAAATTTTCTCTATAGATATTTGGCTAAGAAATTATTTCTAGAGATGTCAATTGCTTCCATAATCCTAAGAATAGGTTTTTTTCTTGTGAAAAATATTGGTGATGATAGGCAAGACACATATTTTCTAGCTTTGTCTAATCATATCATTTATTCTCTTGAAATTCTTGTTGTATTAGAGTCAACAAATAGTTTCATGACACATTCCTATTTGCCAAATTTTAAGAAAAGGCACTATTATGAAATTACATTTTTTCTAGCATAGGGAAAACTACTAGTAGCCCTTGAAACATATAAAAAGTCAACAAAGTGATGAGTTTGAGGTTATACCAGTGGTGGTTTCAAGTTTGCATGTTCAATATATCTGGTAGTTGCTTGGACTATAAAAAATGGTTGAAATCTTACTTATATATATATATATATATATATATATATATATGTTAACTCTTTATCATTTTTCAGATTGCAGATTTTGGAAAAAAAAAATTATGCCAAAATTAAAGTAGTGTCTTCCTCATATTTCGAAATATTCTAAAATTTGCAATTGAGATAAAGTCTTCAAAACTATTTTAAGATAAATTTGAACCCGGTGAGGGTTTTTTTAGGACTGATGTGAGGATTTTCTTCAATGCTGATTTTTTAGATTTAAAATTAGACAAACCTTAGAAAATTCCATCCTCATTCTTTTCTAACAACACTCATATATTGGCAGATATTTCAACATTTTAGGGGAGATATTTGGTGATGAATTTTCTTTAGTTTCAGTTTAGTAATAATTTAATAGGGAACAAAAGAGGAAATTTTAAAAACTTCAAAATATGGAATCACATAGGAAAATGTCTTTCAATTTTTAGTTGCTTTTACAAATTCTTCGTTGACATATGTTTATGTTATGTTAAAGTAATGCTGCTTCAAGTTCTAGTGAAAACATGTTCACAATAGTAGAATTGAACCAGTTGTAAACTTTCAATATCGTGGACTCTTTTGATATAAAAATCCTAACTCGGTTTTTTTTTTTCACAAAGAAAAAACTTATTTCATTAATATATAAAAAGGAGTTACATATGCAAGGTTCTGATATTCACCTGGAGTGACTGAACATCAGTGTTAGCCTATGAGCTTAACTTGTGCTGTAGGATTGAATTTAAGGGCATTTAATACTAGGAATTCAAGTTGCAGTATTCAAATTTATTCAATTTTCTCCTAATGGAGAATGTAGTTTGATTGCACGATTTTGGTAAGGATGACTTGAAATGAAGTTATACTGCACTCAATTAGTTATGATCATATTTTTAAACGCTTGTTGAAGTGCTTCAGAAATATTATTAAGAAACATTTTGATTTATTGCGGTAGAAATAAAATAAATCGAACTTGAGGCCACTTTTCCCTGCTTAGTAAATGTACTTAGATTAAATTTTATATTAAAAATGAGATTTTGCTACTTCACATGCAACTGAATATTTTAAATCCACTCTGGAAAGTGATTAATGGCCATTTCTAATAGAAAACTGAATCTTTTAAGTCCACTCTGGAAAGTGATTAATGGCCATTTCTAATAGAAGGATATATCAAAATATTTTTAGGACAGATTTTCTCCAACTTTGCATGAGATTCCATTGAATTTATCAGTTAAGTCAAATATATTGAACCAAATCGAACCAAAAGTGTGATCTATTTTAAGATTATTTATTTTGCTTTACACAACTTTTTTTTGCAATAATTATTTTTTAGGCCATTTCAAAAGTCTTGAGAAGTTAAAGTTAGATGTTATTATTTCTAGTTTGCATAGGATTCTCTTAGTGACTTCACTGAATATAGTTAATTAGATTTTGACAAAACATCATAAATATGGAAGCATCTTAAAGCAGGTGGCAATCTACTTCAAGGGAATTTGTCTCGACTTGCAAAAATATATCAAGGTGTTATTTTAGTTTAGTATTTCTTGTACAACAGTTTAGTCTGTCTTGTACAATAGGAGGTGCAAAAAAACCCTTGCTTAAATTGTTGCCATGCTTCAAGCTATGTTACCAGAAACAAGAAATGGGAAATGGGAACGTAATGAGAAATGGGGATAGAGGAATTTGGGGCATCAAAACCCTGAATCAACCCCCTAAATACTGGCTTACATTACGCAAATGATATGGAATAGAATTGAAGAATTTATTTGAGAGATTACAAGTTACAACCAGTCTCTGTTACTTGTTAGAAAAATCTAGACCTTATAAATGGGATCTTTCATAAGAAGACTGAAATGTAGAAAAACATTGATTTTTACTTTTGTTATCAAATGAACATACTTGTAAAATATGTTCATGACCTCATCCATATCAATTTGTGCATGACAGTAAGTGATTCAATGAGGAAAGCTATCATCAGTTGGATCTTAATAATGGTGTAAATATTTTTCAGCAATTTTAGAACTTAAAGTGAATCAGTAAAGTCGTTGCTTCCTTATGAAATGTCTTGAATGGTTTCAAGTTAAGGCTCTAAGGAATTCCATGATCCCTGCTAATAACACCACTTGTAACAAGTGCCTAGATTCTAGCCTAGCCAATTAATTTTGTTTTTTACTCAAGCTTAATCTGCATGCATGCAAGGGCAGGTTCTGCCATTCAAACACAACATTCAAAGTTGTGATGTGTTAGTTTTTTGGATGGAAAAAAATATATAAACATATAGGATAATTTTTTTTTTTGAATCAGTCACCTACTTGGTTTTCTCTTAAATTGTGACAAAAATCAACAGTATGAAATAACAAATTGCAGAACCTATATTTTCACAAGATCTGCACTGAGACCAATGGCACAATAAATAAGCACAGGAGAGGTGATGCGGGTTCAACATCAATCAAATAGTAGCTTGCTGATATACCACTTTTGAATGAACCCATCATAACACAAAATGGTTGTCATTAATCCAGTCTTCGATGTAAAGGGGTGAGTGAGCCTATCCATCTACCTGTCTAAGAAAAATTTATTTGAGTACCAAGAATAGCAACCGCATCTGGCATGTGATATTTAATATTTGGACATATAATCAAGCCATTTTGTATGGTTAGAACCATGTGCACTTACACTTTGATATCTCCAAACTAAATTATTTTCCTTTTCCTTTTGCTCAACAATTTATTGTTGAAATAAAAAACACATAGTTTGTTGTTTAAATTTCATCTAGAATGAATTCTGCAGTATCCTTGGATATAACATCAAACAAAAAAATTAAAGCTTAAGTTCATCATGAATTTTATAAGACAATACATTTATTCTATCGACAAGAATTTTGTATATCCCTCGTTCCCTAAATTGTACACTCTATTGGCGTTGTAATTTTTATATTTGGATGTTTGCAATAGATTTTTCTTTGCTGCATTTTATTTTGAGAGGAAAATAAAATAAAATTATCCTTGTACATTACTTGTAAATGTTTCCTAATATGTTTCCTTATTTTTTGTAGATTGTGAATCAAAATGACAAAGAAATGGAAGGATTTAATAGGCCTTGAGGTGCAAGACCTTAAAGTTAAAATGATATTTTTTGGTAAAGATTTGGTTTGGTCTCAAGTATCTAAGGCCAACATGAGTTTTGATCAAGTTGCAAAAATTCCTCTACATAGATTGGATGACTTCATTAAAGGAGAGGAAATGAATCCCGAGGCTCCATGTACCTGTACCTGACGAAAGGCCAAAACTTCAGGCTTAACCAAAAATCCAATATTAAGGGGTAGTGTTACCTTGCGATGGGAATTATAAGTATTTTAGAGATGCCTTCTTTAGATGTTGGTATTAATAGTGCTTTATTATTTTTCATATATTTTGACGTCTTAAAATTTGTTATGTAATTATTCTTGCTCATATGGTCCAGAGAAAAATGTACAAGCACACGAAAGAAGAGATTTGTGAAGAAGAGAGGTTGCCAATGCCATTTTATTGTAAAGGTTTTGAATCAAAGCCCTCAGATAGAAATAATAACATACAACATGTATGATCATGAAGATGGGGAAGGATGTCACTGTCATGGAAAAAATGACATTTCAGGTGATGCTAGGTCTCTGCAAAAGCCAAGGCTTTCAAGGGACATGGTTTCTTATGTTGAAAGTTTTTTTTCTACAAGTTCCAATTGAATCAATTTGTAAAATGCATATTAAAAAATACGTTGACATAGATTCCAAGGATCGAGATAGGGATTTTTTCTTATGCATAAATGATGTCTCAAACATCTATAATAGTTTGATGAAAGGAAATTACCAACTTCATAAAAAAGATGAAATGAGTGTGAATCTTTGGTATGAAAAAACCAAACTGATTTCTTCTTTTACCAAAAACCGAATGGTGAAATTGTTCCTTTTATAGCTGGAATATAGACAAAATGGATGTTGGAGAATATGGTTAAGCTATCCCATAATAGCTTAATAGGCATGGATTCAACATTCAACACAAATAAATATGGGGTTATTATTGTTCCAATGATTCATTTAGTGAAATTATTTTGATTGTAATCGATCAACATGATTAATGGTGTAAAATTAACTTCAATTATTTTTAATATGATAGTATCAGTTGCACACACTCATTGCGTTTGACGAGAAACAAAGTGGAGTTCCCGTTGCATGGGTGGTGATGTCACGTAATACATCACATGATATATCGTTGTGGTTGGAGCACCTAATGCATAGGTGTTATCAACTTCGTCATGATTGGAAGGTCAATGCCTTCATGGTTGATGATGCATTGGCTGAAATTGTTGCTTTGAGGTAAACTCAGTCTTCTTATTTCACATTGCAACTTGTATTCAATCTAAATATTTCTCACTTAAAATGAATTATATATGGCAGGAACATCACCAAGTGTGATTAATATTGTGTGTTTTGCATGTAAGGAGGGCATGGCTAAAAAATGTTAATAGGTTATCCAGTACTACAGAAAAAGGAAAATAAATGTTCATTGAGCTAGACCATATCACAAAAAATTGTTCGAACGATGAAGTGATTATTGCAATAAATGGATTTTTCACCAAATTTGCAACTGAGTTGAAGTTTTTGGACTATTTCCATAAGAATTGGGTTGTCGGTGATAAGTTTAGTAAGTGCACATACTATTTCTTGGTTTTATTATTTTTTGGTCCATAAAGATAATATATATTTACTAATTGAGTTTTTACATGTAGGGATGTGGTTAACAGGATGCCGAGAGTTTCCTCATGCAAATCAAGAGATAAATAATGTTGTGGAATCATATCACTCTTATCTCAAGACTGCCTTTCTCTTTGATTGTAGAAAGAAATGTGTTTGCAGGATGGATTGGCTATTTTATACCCTCCTCACAACTGTTGAACCCTATTACCGATTCAAGGAAATTTAAAAAAAAGAAGGATATTTGAAAAACTACAAGAAAGAGCGACAACTTGAATCATCAATTGAGAAAGCTAGAAGAATTACAAATAGTGATTGCAACCCTCATGAGAGCCTATCTCATGCTTATTGGGTGAGGATTCAAAGTATATCTAATGTGCGATATCTTATCACTTGGCATCGCACAAATTTTTTCACCTGTGATTGCCCATGGTCTATTCATGGCAATGTTTGCAAGCATGCAATGAAGGTGGGTTGGTTGTATTCCACTACAATGATTTTATATGCTTTAATGGATCATGATCTCATACCTAATACATTCAATTCCCCTCTTGAGATAGATATGGAGGACTCAAACCTTGATACAAATGTTAACAAAAATATCATGGTTAATAACAATGTAGATCCAAATGTTGAAGAACTTCAGTTGGATGGAGAGGACTTATTTGGCTACATATACATGTTGAGGAATAGCCCTCCTGTTACTTCGAGCAAGACAAAATAGTTGATGGGTTTCTTTAAAAAATGTTGGATGATGCCAATGATCTTCATATTATGGACTATGACTTCACCCTTGGGGTGAGTGCTTATGAGTCATATTTTAAGAGAAAGAAGAGTTTCTTTAGCCCTAAGAAGAAAAAGAAGAAGAGAAAAACAAAGTGGTAGCTTGGAAATTGATTTGAATTTCCATGCATCCAATTATGAACCATTTCGGTTCCCACATCTCAACAACCGAGGTCATCCTCGTTCCAACAACGCATCCTATATTGACTCAGGTAAGTTCCATAAAGTGATGAGGTCATAATGTTAAGATTCTTAATTCATGTAGTCAATTTTATGATGTTTGTGTTACTTTACATGCCATTAATTTCTTTGATGAAAATTGCATTGTTATCTTACAGATGCAAGAGCTTCTCCTGGATAGGCTGTCATTATTCCAATATGCAAGATAAATAGGCTTTCATTATTCTTGCAGTGTCTTCTTCTTCTAGGAGTGGAGTTTTCTGTTACTTCTCATGGAGGAGGGCACAAGAGCTACATACTCTTTGGAGGTCTCGTAAATGTTGATAGCCATGTGGGTAAGCTACTGAGATAAAGTTGATTGTTTTCCATGGTACACTATTATGATTCTTGTAAGCAGAGCCTTGAAGGTTCTTGTTTCCAACATCATTATTTGTAAGCAGAGCCTTGAAGGTTTTACCTAAGCTCAAAACTTGCTATATTGTGATTTCTATGCACAAAAACATTTTCTTGTTCTTTCTAATTTCATTTCCTTTTTGGCATGAGGCTTATAATCCATAGTTTTTACTAACCATTTTTCTTGAATCTTACCATAAGTTTTTATGCATAATTAAATAGCTTCATTTAAATATTGCATCACATTGGTGAGAAAAAAAAAATTGTAATTTGAAACAATGGTGAGTGGGAGGCCAAAGTGTATCCATACATGTGAAAAGCATAAATATGTTTTTGAATGTGGATTGATGTTGGACAATCTTACTGCAAAGAATGAAATTTATGATGCTAGAAAAACGAGATACTAGCATAAATTTGTTTTTGAATGTGCATTGATGTTGGACAGCCTTACTGCAAAGAATGAAATTGATGTTTAGTTGCAATAAAATATTGACATGGAGTTAACATTGACCCACCTTTATTAGCCAACAACTACCAAGGCTTGAGATATTTGACATTGATTTTGAGGTCTGCATACCATTTGCTAGACAACTTGTCTTCAATGACATTAATGATTTCCATCATTTACTTCTCTGTCTTATGCCATTACCTTAAGTAGTTATAAATATTTTTTGAAAAAGTTTTACATTATGAGTTTTGTGTTCCTATAAAATATTCAACTAGCTATCCACATGGCTCAACTCAAGATGTTTGACTTTACAAAATTGGTCGAGAAACAAAAATTTGTGATTTGAAACCATGGTGATTGGGAGGCCAAAGTGTATCCTTACATGTGAAAAGCATAAATATATTTTTGAATGTGCATTGATGCTGGACAATCTTACTGAAAAGAATGAAATTGATGATGCTAGAAAAATGAGATACTAGCATAAATTTGTTTTTGAATGTGAATTGATGTTGGACAATATTATTGCAAAGAATGAAATTGATGTTTAGTTGCAATAAAATATTGACATGGAGTTAACATTGACCCACCTTTATTAGCCAACAAATACCAAGGCTTGAGATGTTTGACATTGATTGTGAGGTCTGCATACCACTTGCTAGAAAATTTGTCTTCACTGACATTAATGATTGCCATCGTTTACTTCTCTGTCTTATGCCATCACCTTAAGTAGTTATAAATATTTTCTGGAAAAATTTTACACTATGAGTTATGTGTTCCTATAAAATGTTCAACTAGCTATCCACATGGCTCAACTCAAGATGTTTGACTTCACAAAATTGGTTGAGAAAAAATAATTTGTGATTTGAAACAATGGTGAGTGGGAGGCAAAAACGTATCCTTACATGTGAAAAGCATAAATCTGTTTTTGAATGTGCATTGATGCTGGATAGTCTTACTGCAAAGAATGAAATTGATGATGCTAGAAAAACAAGATACTAGCATAAATCTGTTTTTGAATGTGAATTGATGCTGGAAAATCTTACTACAAAGAATGAAATTGATGTTTAGTTGCGATAAAATATTGACATGGAGTTAACATTGACCCACCCACTGACATTAATGATTTCCATCATTTACTTCTCTGTCTTATGCCATCACCTTAAGTAGTTATATATATTTTCTGGAAAAATTTTACACTACAAAGAACACCTTTGAAGAACTGAAGTGTAGGGGATCTATTGCATATAGGAATTGCCTATGAGTTCCGTGTTCCTATAAAATGTTCAACTAGTTGTCCACATGGCTCAACTCAAGATGTTTGACTTCACAAAATTGGTTGAAAAAAAAAAATTTGTGATTTGAAACAATGGTGAGTGGGAGGCCAAAGTGTATCCATACATGTGAAAAGCATAAATCTGTTTTTGAATGTGCGTTGATGCTGGACAATCTTACTGTAAATAATGAAATTGATGATGCTAGAAAAATGAGATACTAGCAGAAATATGTTTTTGAATGTGGATTGATGCTGGAAAAACTTACTGCAAATAATGAAATTGATGTTTAGTTGCAATAAAATATTGACATGGAGTTAACATTGACCCACCCACTGATATTAATGATTTGCATCATTTACTTCTCTGTCTTATGCCATCACCTTAAGTAGTTATAAATATTTTCTGGAACATTTTTACACTACAAAGCACACCTTTGTAGCACTGAAGTGTAGGGGATCTATTGTATATAATATTTTTCCTATGAGTTCCGTGTTCCTATAAAATGTTTAATTAGTTGTTTGCATGGATCAACTCAAGATGTTTGACGTCACAAAATTGGTTGAGAAACAAAAATTTGTGATTTGAAACAATGGTGAGTACGAGGCCAAAGTGTATCTATACATGTGAAAAGCATAATCTGTTTTTGAATATGCATTGATGCTGGACAGTCTTACTGCAAAGAATAAAATTGATGATGCTAGAAAAAGGAGATACTAGCATAAAGGTGTAAATATGGTGTGATTGAATGACTAATTAATTTTCTGATGAAGTCCATGGAGATAGACTCCTATGGTTGATAGGGAGCTAGTAGTGGCTGATACAAGCCTATTTTCTTGTTATTAGGCTTGGTTGTGCTACAAATGGAGCCCTCGTGAATGAAGGATTCAATATTCTTCCATACTGATGGTTAATAAAAATTGTGTTGGAGATATTGAAGTTTCTTATTGACACAAAAATGTTGCTTTTAAGAGGGAGAATGAGCATCTTTCAATAGAAACTCATGTATTGTGCTTTGTGGATACACAGTTAATAAATTCTCTAAAGAAAACTATCCTTGAGAATGTAATCCAAAAATGGATGTTGGTTCATAGTTGTACTTTAAATGTTGCAACCTAAGTCACACGGTTCAGGTTCAAATTCGAGTTTGGCAAGGATTAAGTTCGATTCAAATTCAAATTTTCTGATGAGGTTTGTATGAGGTTCACTTTTAAATTTGACGATATATATTTTTCAATATATTTATAGATATAATATAAAGAACATAAATGATTTACATGTGATTTCCATGATTGCAACATCAAAAAAATGATTGATATAGCTTTAGACTTTGAAGAATTATACCATAGAAAATGAAATTTGGTAAAATGAAAATGATACAGTGTTCATTATTTTCAAGCAACTAAGATAAACTAGAACACCATTCCCTACTTAGAGGGAAATTACCACTAATTTCAAGCAACTAAGATAAACCATAACACCATTCCCTACCCAAAGGGAAATTCCCACTTTTTTCAAGCAACTAAGATAAACCAGAACATCGTTTCCCAACAAAAGGGAAAAATCCCAACATGGATAGTGTATACTTCTAAAGCTACCATGAGAGTATGGGTGCCTAATTTGGATGGGACTTATGTTCTAGCACTGCACTGTAATTGGTCAACTCTGAATTAATTTTTTTATTATCTAATGAACAAATTACTTTTCTTTTCTAAATCCAGGTCATCTCCAAAGAACTGTTGCCAAAATCCAAAAAATATTTAGCAACAATATCTCAGTTTCAGCTGTCACTGTTCTTACTAGCTATAAAATTGGAATGCTTATGCTATTCCTAAATTTTTTTATACTATTGGATGAAGTTCATAGCACGCACCTCTCAAAAAAATATGCAAAAGAACAGTTGGGAGTCACTGAAATGTTATGAATGATTGTTTAAGCTAGGGTCAGATGCATTTATCAACTTCAAAGTTGGGTTCCCCATCCTAGACTGCTTACTTCATATTGTTCTTTCTTAGGATAATGTATTCTCTTCATTACTACGCTATGCATGCATGCCTTTATTCTAGTTGTATTCATTGGTTACTTGGAGAATGCAAAACCCTTGTAATGGTTTTCACTATTCACGGATAATCTAAAGGAGGTCTTCAAACTGCAATTACCAATATATAAAATATTTTTTAATGCTATGGAATAGTAGGAATCTATTACCAATTCATAATTTTTATTTTTTTTCCAGTTGTTTAGGTTCAAATTCTACTGTCATTGTAACCTTTAGGCTAGTACCAACAATCCACATGCCAATGCTTCACAGGAAACTTATGAGATAACAAGAGCCTCGACAGCCCACCTAGAAGTATCTACCTTTAACTTTATCACAAAATATTTTCTTACATTATAAATATGAAATAAATATGAGATATTTGCCATTAATAATTCATAAAATAGTTTTTTATGATTTGGAATAGTGGGATTCCATTACCATTTCATAAAATATGTTTTAATGATATGGAATTAGTGGGAATCAATTTGAATGGATATGACTTTCTCTTAGATTTTGTAGTCAAATTAGGCTTCTACCAAATATATTTGAAAGCAAGTTTCAATAGGTTTCTTGTATTTATGTAAAGGAATACAAAGGTGACTCTCTACTAGTGGCTCTGATTCTATGATTCTTGTATATTTTCAGTCATTGGACTCGCCATGCCCACTACTCCGATTTGTTCTGAAATGTTGGAATCATTTTCTACGTTATTATCCACTACATCAAGAAACCCTACAACAAGGTCCCAACAAGGTAAGAAAATTTTGTTTCATTGATTTACAGACTCTATATGTAATATTTGGCATTAGTAGTCATTGAATATTGCAGAATCCATATTACTCAAATGAAATTACATAAAGGCTGAATTTTTTATTCCATTCTCATCATTTTCCTATGAATGTACAGTGAAATCACTGCTAAATCATTACTATCAAATTTCAATTGAACATTTTGAATTACACTCAGGAATTTTCTCAACTTGCATCAACTAATTTCTCAAACTACTCAGCCTTTGGTTAGCAGGGGATTTAAAAATAAAACAGAGGATGGATTCATCTAAACCTGGATCCACTCTTGGGATTCAAAAAAAACTCTGATTTTTCATTTTCAAATACTACTTATTAAACATTAGCTATCAAAGAGATCAACTCAGCTCAGCACATGATAGAATGTAGAGCACCTCTCCCTCTCAGGGAGGGTATCATTTGTTCATTTGTTCCTTTTCTTTTTTTATTAATATTAATAAATATTTTAGGAAAATTTGTAATTTTAAAATATTTGTTGAATAACGGATACAATTATTTCATAAATCTCACAAATGGGTAAGTTGTAACATTTCTTTGAAAATATTGAACCAAGAAATGAAATTTTCACTAAATTACTCAAACTAAGAAACAAAATTTTCACCAAATTACTCAAACTATGATATTTTGATTAGATTTTTAAAAAACCTATATGAGTTTGAAACTATGATCTTTCAATTAGATTTAAAAAAAAAAAATAATGAGTTTGAATTTGAATTTGTTACTGGTGGAAAAATAAGATTGCAACAGTGTATTTGGATATAAAGAATATCAAATTGAAACCATGGATTTCACTTATAAAATAGAAACTACGGTGTTGTTGGATTTCATACCTAAGCTGAGGAAGCTTGGCCGAAGCCAAAAGAAGAAGGAAAGGAGGAAACGTGAGAATATGAAGTGAAAAAACATTTTATAAAATAAAATAAAATAAAATAAAAATAAAAATAAATAAATAAAAATAAAATCTTATTTCCCATAATAATGCCTCCTCCACTGATGCCAAGCTCATTTCACATGCTCTGCATTTATTTATATTTTTTGCAGGAAGCAACTCCGAGACTGCTTTGACCAGAATAATATGAAAGTGTATTTTCTACTATTGGGAAGGGGTTGGCTTGTTAGGAAAGCAATAAAATAGAAAATAACATAGAGCCAAGGGGGAGGAGGGTGTGGACCATTTGTAACAGAAGTAGAAATTGAAAATGAAACATGTCCCTACGTACAACTCTCATAGTGACATGACAAATTATGAATCAATAAGGAACAATATAGATTAAATAGAGCAGGAACAACAGACAAGAAACTAACCCAATTTTGTTTACTGTGGTGCCACATCCTTATTTTTCCCTCTGCTGGAAGTATTAAACCTCCTACCACTGGTTGCTTTGTAGGGGGTTTATGTCATTTGAACATGGACATGGAAGAGGGCAGGGAGTAAAATGGACAAAGCTAGACAATGCTAGTAATTTTTTGTTGTGAAAATTGCCTTCTCCTCCCACACTTCACCAATTTGCAATGGAATGGGAACTATCCCAACCTCCTTGCTTCACGAATTGAATTTCCACCCGCATTCAATGCTTCAGGGGTTAGTTTTTGAGGCAGTTGAGGGTGGCGGAGGATGGGAGGGGAGGAGGGTGGCAGAGGACGGGAGGGGTGGCCATAATGTAAAAATGATGTGTCACAATAGCTTGTATATATGGATGCATACCAGTAAGAGAAAAAAATAACTTGATGACACAATAATAAGAAATGGGATTCTAACAAGTTTTTTAAGTTATTTTTTTTGGTGGGAAAAATCGCATTGCAATTCCATATATAATTAATAACAACATCGTAAATAGACAAAATTGTTGTAGAATATAAAAATATTACAGTAGATTTGTGGATACAATGACTCCTGCCACACTAACTTGATGTCCCGAATTCAACAAAGCTTTTGTAAAAAAATATGACTTATGCATTGACCAATTAATAATCTAGTGAATTAGATTTTTTATGGCATTTGTTCATGATTAATACGGGACCTTAAAATTCACATATTCCTTTGGATTCTCTCGCTATTTACTGTTGAAATGCTTGGAAATCTACTCCAATTTCACTGAAGACTGAAATAAGTTTAGGAAAATTTTTAAGCAACATAAGCTTGAAGCCAGCAGAACTAGTACTCTTGTTCTCGGACTCTGTTGTAACATTACTAATACTCTTGTTCTTAGACTCTACTGCAACATTTGATGGCAATGTACAGTCTTTCGAAAGTGATCCAACTTGAGCCCCTTTCACATATGCATCACATGCATAAAGAATACAATGACCCCGTTTTCGAAAATGCTCTTTAACAAACATTTCAGAATGTTGCACAAACGACAATCACTAAATTTAAAATGATTCATAAGAAAAGTGTTTAAAAAATAATAATTAGAACTGAAAATATGCCAGATTCTACCTTTGGGGACCTACGTAGTATGTACAACATTGACTTGCATGATGGGAGAAAGGATTTTTCTGTGTAGGCTAGAGACTCCTTCTCCCATTTAGCTGAACCAAACTATTTGTCATATCTAGGTTCATTAAAGTAAGGATTAGCAATTAGTATCATTACTTGAATGGAAACAAGGACTTGCAAAATGTTTGATAATGACGGGTTCCACACTTCATTTCCTCTGCCTGTCCATGGGTTTAAAAGTCTAAAACACACTTTCCCATTATCAGACAAATTTAGATTCAACCCTAACCCACCAGAATGGTAGTGTACTAACTAAAAAATTAAAAACCAACAGAAATCGAAATGAGACCTCCATATTGAAGTTAAAAACAAAACTATGAGACCTCCATATTGAAGTTAAAAACAAATCTTGATCTGCAATTCACTTTAAAATCAAACTGTTCTAATTAAGTGCTTATAGGTGGTACGTCAGGATATTCAGATGGAAAATAAATATCAAAGAAGAAAATCCCATCCTGATATGGAGTCCCAGCTGCTCCAACAATCATAACCCTCAACAATTCCATCCTATCCTCATAGATTCTTAGAAATATTGTATCTGTCCAATCAATGCAAAATGTATGTAATAGGCTGGGATAGGGATAAATCGTGTGCATATAGTATGAGGATAAGAATTCAATTCCTATAAACTATTCCCTAACAATCTATGTAAACATTATGATTTCCATTTAACAAACCTGGTAAATTTTCTTAGAGAATGTTCCATTCCTGCTGAACTTTCTTCATCCATTTACTCTTATTAATATGTTGTGAAAAAGTGTTTAAAAACTTCAATCATACACCATCAACATGGAAAAGAACATTTATTTTGGCAACAAAAATCACAAAAAGGTATGAGAAGAACATGGCCTTTAATAAATGTATACGTGGCTTGTTTCTTGGTGGTAGAATTGATCCATAGGGTCCTTTACACTGTTAAACTGTTTGAAGTGACCTAGGTCATAACAAATACTATTTGGAAAGCTATGTAGTGTAACTTCCTCCCTTTTTTGTTCCATATGCATTGTATCTTCCTCCATTTTCTATTCCATATCAATTTTATCGAATATCAACTTAGCTAAATCAAAATCAAAAGCTTTCCAGCTTGCAAGACCATCTTGATCATCTTATTCAACATTACTGCAAATTGATGCATCATCTTCATCTCTAAGAACCACAAATATTTTTTGAGGTCCAACCTACATAACAAACACAAAAAATTAACCTTTGGCAACAAAAGTAAATTCATACTATTTATTCTGTGATAGCATTTGAAAAAGAAAAGGAAAAAAAAAATACCTTTGGCACCATTCCATCTACCCATGCTACCTCTATGTCTCCATCCTTGAGACCGATGACATTAACAATCTAGGATAGATGGGATTCTTCAAGACTCTTATCAAGCTCTGCCTTATGTGGTTTCTTCAAAATTTTATGCTTTGTAGATAGATGTGTAGTCTCCAAAAAAAAATTGGGTCTTGTTTCATCCTTACATTCTATCTAGCCAACCAACTGATTGATAATGCCAGGCTCTTGTGTTTCCCCAAAGATTGGAAAGAGACGTATAACGATGTCCCCAATAAAGTAGAAGTAATCTAGATGGTGAGCTAGCTCATACACACTTACCAACTCCTCTTCATCAAATTTGCTTGTATCACAATCTAGAGCCTTGAGAAGTGCACTCCTTTGAATCTACATTCTTTACAATTCCCACTTGTCTGTCTTCAGAAGCATCACCATCATCGTCTGAACCCTTCTTCAATATATATTGTTCAGAAAAGAGTTCATACTCCAAAAGATTATACATGGAATCAATTTTCTAGAATCTACGCGATACGCCCTTGTTCCATCTTTCCATATCACATCTACTCTAGTACATTTTTTGCCCATAGATAGTACCCAAAAAACAATATTATCTTCTCTATGGGCAGCAATGTCATGTGTGGTAGGCAGAGTAACTTCTGTAATTCTCCTTTCAGATGTAGGAAGCAGACACCAGTTTCCTAGCTACCAATTAGTATGTTAAAAACAAGACAATAGCTTTAGCTTCTCAGGGTCCTGTTCCTCTACAAGGGGGGATGATTTTTTATTGAGAATCGTAACCAAGATTTTCTGCAGCAATCCAATTGATGAAAACATATCCCACTTCCACATCACATACTGTACCTTCCCTACTATTTTTCTTCCATTCACCACACAACAATATACCATTCTTGAAAACTGCCGAAGAACTGACCTGGGCAGGCTTCCTTGGAATGTAAGGATAATGGAGATTCTTGGACATGGGAATAAGGCGATCAGGGTGGGCATTCATTACTTTACATTTTGATCCATCCTCAAATATAATTGTCACATCATCAACCACTTTATAAACTCTTCCAAGCCAAGGCCCATGAATTACATAATCACCCCTTGCAAACGCCTTTATTCAATGAACATTTCTAGCATAAATGTTTGTTATAGAAATTTATGTGGGAGTTTAAAAATATACTGTAACATCCACGTTAACCACCATGCCCATCTGTCTCAATGGATCTGAAGCCAAGTCAACAATATCACCATGAAATAACACTTTGTCAAGCACCTCAATGTCACTGATTTTATCTCTAGTCTAGGAAAGGTTTGTCCAAACAATCCATGCATAGTCCTTCAGAATGGATTCCTCTTCATATTGATCATCACTTTCACCATCCCAATTAAATGTGTGTTATGTACATTGGACTATGTCTTCTTTGTAAACATCAGATTGCAATTTTTGAAATCTCTGGATTGGACTACGTATTCTTTCCTCCTCCTAGATTACACATAAAATTCCATTCCAAACAGTTTGAAGATGCCCAAATATGGTTTTCTCTACAAAATCAACAATCTCCAAAGAAGGGTTCCCACTCTTTAGGGCTCCCACTCTTTTCATAAACTGATGCATCGTTACCAGGTGAGCTATTTGTGGATTTGGAAACATCGCACTAAGATTGATAACAATTCAATAAAATTCAACCAGGATTGATAAAAAATGGTTCTTTCCTGGTCTTGAAGACAAAGATGCAAGTTTTTCACTCTGGATGCTGTTGGGTAAATCACTATCTGCCTTCTCCTCCCACGTGCTTCACCAATTTGCAATGAAATGGGAACTATCCCTCCCACGCTTCACGAATTGAATTGCCACCCGCATTCAATGCTGCAGGGGTCAAGTTTGGAAAGCCTTATTTTCTGGGCTATAGGCCCATTAATATTCCAAAAGTACCAATGGTCATGCGATCCATAACCATGCAAACCCCGAAACAAGTATGCAATACTAAATGATATGTTTGGAATGATTTGGGCGGCAGTAGAATTGACCTAACACTTAGGTGTGATGGATTTCAGTTGAGGGCTTGATGAAATGAAACGCTCGTCGATGAGTCAAATCACAAAGATCTCTGGCTCCATATCATATTGTGTGTTTTAATTAAGCTACCATTTATGATTTTTTTAAGTCATATTTTAATTAAGTGACACTATGGTTTTAATTAAGCTACCATTTATGATTTTTTTAACTCAGTCCTATTTTATTATATTTATACCATTTATGATTTTTTAATAATTTTTTTATTATATTTTATTCTAGAATTTGTGAAATGTATATGTTTTAAGTTTCACACGGTTTTACTTTTTACAATTATATTTAGATTTTAGATTTAAGTAGTTTTACATTTTCGTTCCATTTAGGTTTAGGACTATAATGTTAGTTTATATTTTGTTTTAGGCTTTTAAAGTTTAGATTATGCTTTTAATATTAGGATTTTCATTTAACTTTTAGCTTTAATATTAAATTTTAGGTTTAAAGTTTTAGAATATGTTTAATATTGTATTTTAGGTTTTATATTTTAAGTTTAGATTTTATGTTTTAGGTTTTTAAGTTTAAAATTTAGGTTTTAATATTAGATTCTAGGTTTAAGTTTTAGATTTTACTTTTTTTTAAGATTTTCTTTTAGATTTTTTAAGTTTATAAAGTTTAATATTAGGATTTTATGTTTAGGTTTTAGATTTAATATTGGGTTTTGAAATAATGTTTAATAATAATATGATTTTTAATCTTTACATGAATCTAATGATTATTAACAATAAGATTATTATTATATATTATTCACAATATTTTAAGTTTAAATATTGATAAAATTAATTTTAATTATTATATAATATTAATATTTTAGAAATGAAAAGAAATTTATTATTACTGATGAATTCGAACTCAAAACGAGAGATATTAATCTCTTCTACAATCCACAGAATAGAAAATCACAAGATAGAAACACATGCAATGACATGCAACCATCAAAACACAAGGAAAAACTAAAGTCTATTTCTATAGTTCCCAAGGGAAAAATTGCTGCTTTAGTGGGGTCTGACTGGCCAACATCGAATTGAGGTAGTTTCTTAGGTGGCAGCGTGAGAGAGGCTCGAAAGAGGCAGCGCTGGGAATGGAATGTGTGTGTATGCTTGTGAGGGAAATTAGGAAATTGAATCTTCGACTACAGGGATTGAATCATAACACTAAAACCCGTGGCAGGTTTTAATTGTTTAGTTCACTGAACTCTTCTTATCAAAATATTTTTACTTGGAAAATGAAGAATTACGCTAAATATTTTGCTAAAAAATGTAACGTTGGAGGCACAATTAGGTAGTGACTAAAAGGACCATTATGTACTCTCTAGATTCATAAAAAATGTTGTCTTGAATAATGTAGAA
Source organism: Pinus albicaulis (assembly GCA_034641835.2). Lineage (NCBI taxonomy): Eukaryota > Viridiplantae > Streptophyta > Pinopsida > Pinales > Pinaceae > Pinus > Pinus albicaulis. The sequence goes on from CM076574.1 coordinate 110,712,518, forward strand.
TATTGAACACTCACCTTGGAAGCTATTAGTAACAACACTCTAAAGATGGTTGGTGTCAAACTTAATGGTAGAGATGCACTCATCAGCCTTGACAAGAAGATGAAATGCATTAAACTTTTGCTATGATTTCACAACACCTCCATTTATTCATTGGAGAGCCTACAACTGAATACAGTAACAATTTCAAGGTTCTATCTTCCTCAATGTCGTTCAAATTCATTTTATTGGATAAGTTGAAAATTATTTCTTAGAAAGGTTATTGATAAATGAAACTCAATGTTTAAAAACATACATATAATTTTTGGTTAACCAAACTTATATACAGTGAAAATATGATTATACATGTGTTTTTGAATTTGGTGAGTTGAAATTTTATACAAGGGATTGTTATAGGAAATGAAAATGAAAGTTAGTATTGAGCTTAATGGTGATTTCGGATGTTGGTGCTACATATTCTTCATTGATGTGAAATCTTCATTTTTTTGGGTTTTTATGGTTAATTTAAAGGATGAGTTTATGTTTTATAAACATTAGTTGTTTAAAAGCTCAAAGTGGTTATAAGCGTAGTTGATTTTCTTTGCTTGTACTGAAGTTTTATTAATTAAAAATAAAAATAAAAATATGTTATTTTAAAATTTATTAAAATTTATAAATAAATTTTTTTATTTGTTTATTTAGTAAAAAAAATTCAAATTACTATGTTATTAAATAAATGTTTACTTTATTTTTTTCCAATAGAAACTAAAAAAATCAAGTTAATTAATATATTGAAAAAGTGTTTAGATTATCTCTTTCAAAATTCCATTAATTATGTCATCTAGCTTTGTAATGTTTGATGCAACTAGCATTTTGCATGCAAATGTTTGTCATTACACTATAATTCAATACAATTTACACTATAAACTAATATCATGACATTAATTCGATGTTTGAAGTTCCATTCTCATTACTACGTGACATATGGAATGATTCTTGGATTTAATATTTATAGGTATATTTACATGAGAAGAATATGTTAATGTGTGTATGAATGGAAAACAAGTTTTCAATATAAAAGGATTGAAATTTTTATTTGTGGGATGTACACATGTGTGAATCTAAAGTAATAAAATAATTTAATTTTGTTACTTTTAAATTAAATAGGTTTAATCATAGTTTGAGGCACAATTAATGTAATAAGGGGAAATGGTGATGGAAAATAGGGCATTAAAATAATATTCTATCATAAATTTAACCTCATTATGACAATTTCATTCAAAGAATCCATAGTTCTCTCTAATAATAATATCTTGAATTATTGTAGGTATGATGTTTATAATAAGAGAAATTAAAAATGATTTGTGGCATGCCTTATTGTAAATATAATGTTTATAAGAGAAGAAGTACACACAATAGGAATGATGGAGGATTGGAGTTTCACAAAATAATAGTTTAAAAATAATGTAGGTTAACTATGTACATCAACAAAGGGTTTTTCATCTTTAGAATGAGAGGGAAATGGTCTTAAATCTTAGTTTAAAATCCAAGAGTTATCCTCATTTCAAGGTTGAGATATAAATAGGTCATCCTAGGTATGCATCCCTAGTTCTAAGTATAAGGTAGGCCTATAAAGAGAAGTGATAATTCTTAACCTCTCCATTTGGCATAGGAGGTGAAAAATCATTTAAACATAATTTAAAAGAAAAATAAAAAATTAATAATTTGTATGAAATAAATATGATAGAAATATCAATTTGGTAATTGTTTTAGGACAATTATATACATATTATAAAAAAATATGCTTAGCATCCATACTTTCTAAATGATTCTCTCTCATTATTATACAATAATGTAAGTTTCATATGCCTCCTTAATTATTGCAACAAAAACACTTGATCTAATTTAAGCATACTATGATTTTTGGATTCATTGGATTTCTATATTATAATTGAAAATAATGTATATATGTTATTTCCACTATATCCCATGTAGTTACATCCTTTTGTTAACTTTCAACATAATTCCAAATGAACTGAGGACCAATTGATTATCATTTAATTCCATCACAACTTTTCTATTCTTAGGTGAACTTTTTGTTTCTTCACTCTTAATACCTACACATATTTCAAAATTTGTAAAATAGAATGTTTGAAACATGTAGCTACTATTATTATTGACTACATTATTAGTAAAATTAAAAAAAAAATATTATTATGCTTGTCATATATTAATTTTTTTATAATTAATAATGATAATAATAGTTTTTTTCAAGTTATACTTTAGTTAACTTTTAGAGTAAATGGTGATAGGGTGTTATGTTAAGGCACTTCATGGTGTAAAAGTCACATGTTCGAAACTATGTGGGAAAAAGGCCATCCACACTAAGGTGAACCCACATCTCAAAAAAATCTTACACACTTCTTTGTATTCTTACCATAAATATGTTTTGTGCTCTATTTAAAGATAAATAAAGGAATTGTTAAAATATATATATAACCAAAAAAAAAAAACAAAACTAAAACAATACTACACCACTTATCAATACATTTTTCATCTTTAAATGTTAGTATTGAAGTGGTAAAGGCTCAAAACTTTATCGATTTTAGCAGATTTTATTATAAGGCATGTATATTATACTTTAAAACTTTAGTTTTCCTTTTCATAAATTCAAAATTAAAATAAATCTGAATCCATATATATGCTCTCTTCATGTACATGATACATCTATTATTATAACTAACTAGAGTTCCATGGTAATGATATGGTTGTCCATGCATGAAACATTGAGTAATATATAAATTTAAAAGTAACTTAACTTGCAAACTTGATAATTTGTAAATGAAACAAGTAAGTCCATTCTCACTACATTCATCAAAAGTAATGTAACATTGATAGAATATAACATTAAATCCACATCATGAATTTAAAAGCCAATGAAGATATTGTCATATACACAAGTTCAAATTCTTGTACTTGTATTCCAAGTTGGTCTAGTTATACATATTTCTCTTTTACAAAATGGAACTTCATTCCCAACATAGATGACGAAAGGTCATGCCCATAAATGAAATAATGGAAAAATGACATCATGATTGATTTATAAATTGGGTCTATATGTCACCCTCGCCATGCTTTGCACTCCCAAGTGCATTTCGAAATTGATATTGCTGCAAAAATTCAATAACCAATTAGTTGTAAAATCTAAAATACATAGAATCAATTTCGTTAATTCATGATAATATTTTGATCAACTACTCATTCTCACCATGAAGATCTAAGGCAATGGAGAATATTGTCCTTCCTCGACAGATGGTGGAGCACTTGGTGATGGATATAGGCATGGTTCATGTGTGATGGATAAAGCATGGTTGAAGTGAAATAGGAAAAAGGTAGTGGGTGTGGACGGTGATACACCCCCACCAGTTGTACGATAGTGGGAATCACCCTAGGGGGGGAATTGGAATGTCAAGGGTGGATGATTGAAACAATGAGAAGGGTGGATCGATAAATAGTAGGGGTGGGAATTGGGAATGGTTTGGGGAGATGGTTTTAGGCATGGGAGAATTTATGAAGGAGAAAGGTGGTCAGTGTTGGCGACAATACATCCTCATTGGTTGTACAATAGGAGGAAGCACCCTTGGGGAGGAAATTGGGATGTTAATAACTGGAGCAGTGTTCCTAGTGCTATAGTTTTTTTCACCAACTTGCTCATCAAATAATTGAAGTCGACAAGTTGGAACGTTGTGAGATGTGTATCCCTTGACTATAACAATAAAAAAGTTCATATATTTATGCAAATGCATTGAAAATGATAATATATCGTATTTCACATAAAAAAATGCATGCCATCAAATTTCCATACCATTTTTCTATATAATAGAAGGTTGCATGAAATTAGGCATGTGGCCCACATTTCTTTGGTGTTGAGAAGATAACTCCAATTGCTCATCCATGTTTAATTTTTTTGCACGAACTCGTCCAACCTTTTCAAACTATGGTTTATCTTTCCCTGATTTTGACTTGCACTCACATTGCCTTTTCTTATTGACTGGGCTCAAGAAACTGTGTTTTATTTTAGTAGTGATCTTAGATGGAGTTATAGTATTAAAAAACATTATGTTGTATTCTTGAAAAGCTTTGTCTACCAAATTGTTCAATGCATTTGCTTGCTCCAAATTTGTAGGTATTGTGGATCTCAATTTCTCATGAGTTGATGAGTTAACACGTTTCATCTCATCATCTTCGAATAATGCACTATCTGGTCGTACATTGGTTGATTCAACATTATCAATGCTTGTTTCATTATAATAATTTATATTGGGAGGAGAATCAAAGCATGGCAGAAGCTCCATTTGGATTTCTAGGCCCAATACAGGTGTTTCATTCAAATCAAATAAAATTGTAGGCCTTTCTGTAGTAGGATTACTGACATTAGGTAGTACATTTTCACCCAAACTAAAGTTACTCACCAACCTCTCAACTTTCAGTACATGTTTACAAACATTTCCATTCAAGGCCCAATTGCAATTACAAAAGTGTAGATTGGAACCTTTATATATGACATTGTACCAAATATCACGTGTATCCTTATTTTGGCTATGAACCCAATAACCATTGTTACTCTTTTCATCAGGCACACAATATTTAATTGGGATTTGGCTATCTCTACACTTAGATGAATTCAATTATTCCTCAATTTTTCTAGGTTGTACCTCAATTTTTCTAGGTTGTACAAAACCAACTTATTTTAAACGTTGCATATGATTTTAATATAATACAACCTTTGTAAAAAACACATATATTAACCAATCGACACGTCTATGACATGCATTATTCTTTTCGCTTAGGTACCTTTCCTTCATATGCCGATGATAAGATTCAATGACATTATTTGTATCCCAATTAGAATGTGGAAAATTTTTGTATGCTTTTTCCCACATATCTGTAGAAATAAATTTATTAGCTATGAATTAATATCACATATGACATGAAAAATAGAGTCATTAAAGCCACTTACAAGAAACTTACATATATTGTTGTTGGCTAACCAAGTTGTTTTAAAATATTCCAAAAACCTTGGATGGTCACTAAATCTTTCAAAGAACCTTTCAAATGTCTTTTTTACAAATTCATCATCTTCACATGTGTGCATGATTTCTCCTAAAGAACGAAAAATGTGGATTTGGTTTTCCCTTCATTGGAATTTATTTCCAACATTCTTCAACCATGCACGACAAACATGCCACACACATAATAATATTTTACACTTGATTGAAGACGTGGAATAACACAATTATTAGAGGGAATATACATTAACAATATTTTTATGTCTCTTATAAAATAATAAACACATCACGTTAATGCTTCAATTTCAGCAGTAGCATCATCTGTGATGAAGGCTTGAACATGCCAATCTGGTCACTCTTTCTTCCCAATGGCAAAGAGAGTTGAGATCCATTTAGAAATATCAGCTATAGTATTGTGTGATGATATCACCTAAGCTATTGGAACCCCATTGTGATCTTCGTCAAAAACAATTATGATCCGGATTTATGCAGGAACGCAAAAGAATACAGAAATAACCATAAACATAGAAATACAGCAGAAATAAGGCTTCATTTCATCAATATCAAATCAGAAATATGCTTACAAACATGATGGAAATAAAATAGCTAGGGTGCCGGTAGCGAATCTCTAAGAAGAGATGTGGTGGCTAAAGACCTTTGAACTGTGTTACAATGAGGCTCGAGGGCCTATTTATTATGGAGAAACAATGGAGAACTCTAAACGTCCAAAAATCTAACCCTAGGAGATGAAGTGTCAAAAATATGGGCCCCGTTTGGGTAAATTGGTGTTTCAACTTCCCGGGGACGTAACTTAGGCATACGATCTTCGTTTGGGGCTTCAAAACGGTTCTAGAAGTTTAGGACCCAAAAAAAATACTAAAAATAGTAATTTGTAAAAAACCTGAAAGAGACAATGGTGGGGCCCCAAGTGGAATAGGCGAGTGGCCACCAATATCCACCTAGATCATTCCACCCCCCTTAGGAAGCAATGGTCCCAATTGTGTTGAGTTCCTCCATGAGATGAGGAAACTTCTGTTGAACTTGGACCCTAGTGAAGCACTTGCCTTGGTACAGGAGTTGGCCAGATTTGACAACCCGATACAGTTGGATCTTCTGTCGGTGACTGTTCTTGATTTGCATTTCCATGATATAGTCTATGGTGCCATGTTCCATGCAGTCTGGGTTTAACTCTTTTGGTGTGAGTTCTTTTGCAATGTTAGAGGTGTCCAATAGAGGTGGGAAGTAGGGACGAAGGAGGTCTACATTGAATACTGGGTGAAGACCAAGGAATGGTGGAACACTGAGCTCGATGGAATTGTTCCCTACAGCCTTGGTGATGGTGTACGACCCATATCAGAGTGGGCGAATCTTGCGGTGGGGTCCAGTGAGGCGCTCCTTCTACAAATGTAGCCACACTTTTTCGCCCACATGGAATTTTTGTGGCACCCGATGTTAATCATGTCGTTGCTTGTACTTAGCATTGGCTCTGTCCAATATTTCATGAACCTATTGGTGGATGTTTTGAATGCGCTTGATGAAGTTTTTTGCTTTGTCAACTTTAGACTAGACATGAGCCGAATCAGCCTGAGTAGCTGTAAATGGCAAGGCTACATCAATGGGACATAGAGGTTGGAATCCCAAGCCCACCTGAAAGGGGCTGTGGTTGGTTGAGCTGTGGAGAGCCCAGTTATAATTGTATTGTACATAGGGAAGGCTCTCATCCCATGTGCGTGGATGCTTTGAATTGTACATGCGAAGAATGTGTACAATCATCCTGTTGACGACCTCTGTCTGGCCATTAGTTTGGGGATGGAAAGTTGTGGACTTGGTGAGCTTGGTGTCCAACATTAACCAGAGGCTGGACCAAAATGTGCTGAGGAACCTGCTGTCATGATCTGATATGATAGACTGTGGGATACCAAAGTGCACCCACACTCATTCAAAGAAGAGTTTAGCAGTGGATTCTACTATGATATTCTTCTTGCAGGCCGCCATAATGGCCATCTTTGAGAATCTATCGACGACCACGACAATATAGTCATTTCCATGCTTAGTAGAAGGAAGGCCTGACATGTAATCCATGGAGATGGATTCCCAAGGTTGGCTAGGGTTAGGTAGCGGAGTATAGAGCTCTTGCTTCTTGATGGTCGGGTTGGCAATGGCACAAGATATGCAGGATCTGATGTACTTCCCGACATCTTGTCAAAGGTTCGGCCAATAGAAATACTTCTGCAATACTGCCACTTTTTTCTTGACCCAAAAATTCCCAGCGACTCGACTGTAGTGCGCTTCCCATATCATCTTGGCATGCTCACTTGAAGGAACACAAAGGTGTCCCAAGTGACATAATAGTGCATCTTGGAGGTGAAAATTTGGAACTTGCATACCCCCCAAGAGTGCCTTGTATGTGAAGCTGAATTCTGGATCGCTCTTGTAGAGAAGAAGCCAATCATAAGTCTCATGCCACAAGAGTTGAGAACAGTGGTTATGGCCACGATCGGTGGTCGGCTGAGGCAGTCTGCAACATTATTGGTGCTACCCTTCTTGTACTTGATGTTTAAATTAAATTGTTGCAGATATGTGGACCACTTTCGATGGCGATCATTCTGCAACTTCCCTTGTGTCTGTATGAAATGTAGGGGTCGATGGTCTGTGTGGATGATTGTCTCCTTCCCCAAAATGTAATGCTTCCATTGTCGACAAGCCTGCACAATGGAATAAATTTCTTTGTCATAAGTGGGATACTTTCGAACTGTGTCAGACAATGTCTCACCGTGGATATGCCACTGACGCCCCTCGTTGAGTAAGAACTCGCCCCAATAGCATAGCTTGAGGAATCAGATCAATTCCAAATGGTTACAAGTCTCGTAATGTGAGTACTCAGCAAACGAGGCGATGTTTCAATCTTCATGAACGCTTACCCAAAGTGGAAAATATTCGAACACGTATTTTTTAACTTACTTCCTCCTCGTGACTCACCAAGGGCCAAGTGAAATGAGATAATCCCATTACCTAACCTGCGGGTTCTCGTTAGGTCAAGCTGGGGCCAGCTAATCCCAAAATGGACTGATTTGGTTAACCACATGCACCCCCTTTCATTCATTGGGGCTGGTCTGATATTGAACCTGGGTCATGCCAAAAGTGCACTTCTCCAAATTGGCACACAACTTGTGTTGCCGCAGTGTTTGGAGGACTTCTCAGATGTGGTAGAGGTGCTCTTCCCAAGTCTGGCTGAAGATCAAAATGTCATCCAAGTATACCACTACAAATTATTTGGTGAATGGATGCAAGATGTCATCCATCAACCTCATGAAGGTTCAGGAGAATTTTTCAATCCGAAAGGCATGAAGAGCCATTCAAAAAGGCCCTCCTTGGCTTTGAAGGCAGTCTTCCACACATTAGAGGGTTCGATTGGTACCTGGTGATACCCAGACTTCAAGTCAATCTAGCTGAAATATTTTGTCCCTTTGAGTTGGTCCAGAAGGTCATTAATCCATGGGATCGGGTACCTATTCCAGAAAGTGATCCTGTTCAATGCCCGATAATCAATACAGAGTCTCCAAATCCCATCCTTCTTCTGTACCAACATGATCGAGCTCCCACAGGGCGATGAACTTGGCCAGATGTGACCTTTCTGTAGCAGCTCCTGAATCTGCCTCTTGATTTCATCATTATATAGAACAGAGTGCCTATAGATCGGTCCATTGCGTAGCGGCGCACCTGGGGTCAGGTCAATGGGGTGCTTGACCTGATAGTGTAGAGGCACCCCTGTGGGTGAGGTGAAGATGTCCCCGTACTCCTCCACAACCTTGTCAATTTGTTGTTGTCGTGCAGAGGAGCCATGTCTGGAGGTCATGGCCACAATATTCTTCTTTCCCTAGGGGTAGATCATCAGGAAAACAAATTTCCTACTTTGGGAAATGAGCTTACTGCATTGTTTTGAAGTAACCAAAGAGATAGTGGGAGGTTGTGGTACCTCTGGTATCCTATACAATTTATTTCCCAAAGTAACAATAACAGTGCGAGGCCGGGACTCATACGCAACATGTCGCTTCCACAAGTATGGTTGGCCTAATAATACATCAGAAACATCAATAGGAGTAATGTAACACAATACCTCATCCGTGAAGGGCTTGATGCTATAGGGAAGGTGGCACTATTGGTTGATGCAGAGATCCTGTCCTTCATGTAGCCACCCGATGGTGTATGGTTGTAGGTGCACTGTGGTTGGAAATCCCAAATGCTTCACAAAATTTTCTAAAATGAGGTTCTTTTGGCTCCCATTGTCGACAATGAACTGTAGTGGGGAACCCTTTACCCACATCTGGGAGTGGAAGAGACGCTCTGCCTCCTCTGGATCGTTTGGTTCCTCCTTCTGGATCTTCGTAGTGGAAACAGTGGCGTTGGGCTCCACATCAATAATCTACTTCCCTTTGTCATTCACCTTGTCAGGTTCTGATTCAGAGTCAGAGCATGCATCTAATTTAGAAGCCCTCATCTCAGCCACCAACGATTGCTTGGCCTGACACTCACTTGTGTTGTGAGTGGAGCTCTTATGGAACTCACACCACTTTCCCATGTCCTTCTTTGGCTTCACGGTGTTGTCCTTTGCTTGTGTCTTTGGCAGGTTTTCTTGGGCTGCCATGCCTTGGCTTTGTCCTTTGTTTTGCGGTTTGGGGGCACCTTTCTCTTGCTTTTGATTCCAATATCTAAAGTCTCGCTTCTTCTATTTTAAATTCTGCTCAATCTAGGCAACATATCCGTATGCCATACTAAGTGAGGACATGTCGAGGAACTCCATTTCCTCCTAAATTTATCTGTGTAGCAACCGTGATACTTTAGCACCAAATGTTTCTCTCAATCTTTTATACCCAACTTTGTGTGCATGGTATGGAACAGATTCGTTAGCTCATGCACATCTTGATCCCTTTGTTGCCGCAACGTGGTCCATTGTATGTACTTGTCCTCATAGCTCCCCATGAGATAGTATTGTTCCTTGATGGCATCTCGGAAATCATTCCAAGTGGGTACGACTGAGAACAAAGAGGGTTTTGTCTCATTCTTTTTCTCATAGTAGGTTTCCCACCAGTCCTTGACATGGGGGGTAGCTTTGAGGAGTGAAAAAATAATCTTCTCTCGGTCGAAAAAGTCATGAACCGAGAAATATCCTTCTAATAGATTCAACCATCTATCTATGACATTTGAATCTATTTTACCCTCAAACATGGGAATGTCAAAGTTTATTTGTACCTTAAAGGGAGTCGTGCCTCCAGAGTGGCTGCTAGATGCAGATGCGCCGCCGGTGGGAAGTCTTTGAAGGATCTGGGAAAATTTATCCATCATCGCATTCCTTTTTTTTCGAGGGCCTCCTCGAGCAATATTTTGATAGGATCTCCTGCTCCCTCATCTTTCTTTTCGTCCCCCATGGGCGTCTGTCGAGGTTTGCGAGCCTGATATTGAAAATGTTCCACCAGATCAAGCCCTAACTCCTTATACCTCGACCTCGTTGGGGACATGCAAAGAAGGATTGAGAAAAAGCAGATCGCTCTGATACCACTGATCCGGATTTATGCAAGAACGCAACAAAATACAAAAATAACCATAAACATAGAAATACAGCGGAAATAAGGCTTCATTTCATTAATATCAAATCACAGAAATATGCTTACAAACATGATGGAAATAAAATAGCTATGTTGCTAGTAGTGAATCTATGAGAAGATATGTGGCAGCTACAGACCTTTGAACTATGTTACAATGAGGCTCGAGGGCCTATTTATTATAGAGAAACAATGGATAACTCTAAACGTCTAAAAACCTAACCCTAGGAGATGAAGCGCCAAAACTATGGGCCCCTTTTTGGTAAATTTGTGTTTCAAATTCCTGGGGATGTAACTTCGGCATACTATCTCCGTTTGGGGCTTCAAAATGGCTACGAAAGTTCAGGACCCAAAAAATTGCTAAAAATAGTAAGTTGTGAAAAAACTGAAAGAGATAATGGTGGGGCCCTAAGTGGAATAGGCGGATGGCCACCAATATTCACCTGGATCACATTAAGGTCTACAGTTGATACTACATTACAAAAAATGTACATAATTATATTTATATAAGTTACATGCATTAAAATGAGGTTGAATAAATGAATCAAATTTAGGATAAATTTATACTCACCCCATACTTATTTGTACTAAATGTTGAATCCATTGAGATTATATTATTATGATAATATTTTAGCATCATTGAGGGAATCCACTTTTTTTGCATGCCTATAATAAAAGGGATGTTTTCAACAAGATCTTGTTTTTGGCAGAAGAAAAAGCTCTTAAGGCGTTCTTTATACCAACATTCTACACTGTTTGGATCACTTTGATATTTAACATAATCTAGCCTTATGGTATCATTGTAAATGTTTAATATATCTTGTATTGTCATATATGTATCAAGATATTTCCCTGTGTATAACTCATCAAATCCACCCTTCACATTAGATATGAACTTGTCCCATATCATTGTAACATTAAAACCTCTTTGGATAAATATTGGACAATAGATCGCATATCCCTTGTTAAATTTGGTGCATAACTGATCTCATAGGCCTGTCGATTGCATCTTTTCCATGAAAAAAATATTTGGATTTATCAATATGCCTACATGCAGTATATATTATTACAACATCATCTGGTCTAAGTTGAAGTCGTTGCACAATGAAGTGACATTGGAAACCAACTTTAATACTTTCTTGTTGACTGTGTTTTTTTTTTTATATATCTGAGGATACACTCATAATTTGGTTTTTGCACCCCGGACCATATGCACAACAATACTTGTATATACTTTTTTTTCAACAAATTAGATATAACATATATGCATACTGTAAAAAATTATATGTATATTGATAAATATATAAAGACTCACATAGCGTACTCTAGATATGTTGAAAAATATGTTTGTGTGATATCCTCTACTTTTTTTAATTTGATGAGAATAAAGATGAAATTGAGTGGGTGCAGATTCACTCAATTCCTCTCCTCTTATAAAATCATCAAGTTGAAAATATGGAATAACTGCAACTTGGTCCCCATCAATATTTGTCCATGTTAAGTCTTCTGCTGAAAATTCAATCATATTCTCTAGGTCTTCAACTTCCAACCCATTAATCCTCTCCCACTTACACATTCTTCAAATATCTGTACACATTCCATTGAAAGTGATTTGGTTTGAGTAAATATTATGGTCTTGATTAATGCATATCACTAAGCATGGAAATCACATTTTTAGGTAAATATTTTATACTTTTCAGATAAACCACTTTGGAAAAAGTAATATTTGGGTCATTAATCAACTTAGATATTTCTCACAAATTTAGCTAACCATGTATGACATATGATGTCTTTGTGGAGGTGGTGTCACCAATTTAGTGTTATGAGGTGACTTGTGATGAGTGGTTGAGGGAAAAGGTGATTTTGATGCACCCCTTCAAATAACCTACATGAAACCTAACTTTACCATTTTCCCTAGGAACTTTAGAATCACTAATCAATGGATCAACCATAAGTTGATGAGAATATTTAGACCACAATTCTAAGACTCTAGGTGTAATAGAACAATCCTTAAGAAGGTGAGCACCCTTACAAATATTGCAAATTTATTTGGGGTTGTGTTGCATGTTGGAGGGTTCCTCAACATTACTAACGCTCATGACTGTGGTTGGTTTGTTAGACCCTTTCTTCGAGGTACAACGTTGCTCATGATGATTACCCTGGCACACTAGGCAAAACATTCTATCTTTAGATGAGTTTCTATTTTTAGAGATATGGGCGAAGTTTATTTATAGATTGCATATCTAAAAATAGAATGCATGTCGATTATTATTAGGCCTTAATGATAATCAGACAATACTCTTGAAGAACTTGATTTCAGTTAACTGATGTGGAAAACTATTTAGCTTAAGGAATTATGCATTCCAAGGTTGGTTGGTGGGACATGCACAATGGACGTCATTGTAACTGAGTGTGACAAAGTTATAACAGAGCTGGAAGAGTAGTTATGGGAGTTGTTATTTAGTTTAACTCAGTTAAGTGAGTTAAAATCAATTGTGCTAGTTGTAACTTATGCTACACTAGTGAGAGATTAGTGAATTAATTATTTAATTAATTCACAAGAAGTGTCTCACATGCAACTGAAGAAATACAACTGTTAACTACATGCATGTCAAATCCAGTGGAGACCCAGTGGAGAGATAGGTGAAAGGGTCTGGTTGACTATCAATTGTGACTATATTGATGCATTCAATGAAACTACACACACTTTGGAGATGCCAATGAGGATTTCACAGTCAAGGAAGGAAATATTATATTCATTCAGGGATCTTCTTCAGCAGGGATTGTGCAGTGGAGGCAGGTTGTCAGGACGCAGTAAATTGGTTCATGTGTGGAAAAATTTTTGTATGACAATGTGAGACGATTGTAGATTGTACTGAGAGCTCTATGAGCAGATATTTGTATGAGATTGTTTCATGATCCATTGATATACATAATATATGAAATTTGGGGTTTTTAGCTTTAATATATCCTGGTAAAAACATCTTGTTATGTGCAATTGAGTTTTCTTCATGTGTTTGTAATTGCCAATTTAATTTCTGCAAAGAATTAAGTAGAAGGATTATGTATTTAACATTGGATTTAATTGTTAGACCAGGAGAGTCTGGTAATACATCACAATATTGTTTAAATTTCTACATGGTATCGAAGCAGAGAAGATTGAAATATTGAAGCAGTGCTGAGTTTTGTTGGTGGAACAATTCAAATTTTCTTCAAGAATTTCTTGGTGTGACAGTTGAGTAAACATCGAAATGGATTTCAATGGTTTGTGGTTGGAGTATGCACTTGAGGGCAGATCAAACTAAATTGCATGTAAGGATAGGATGGAGGCAGTGCTTGAAGATAATGGCTTGAAGGAATTCATCGACAATGATATTCCTAAGCCCACTTCAACAGATGTTGCATTACTTGACGCCTGGAAAAAGAAAGTAGCAAAGACGATAAGGATTCTATTGGAAGGTGTGAAAGACAATATTGTGTCAAGCCTTCATGGGAAAGCCACTCCATTTGAAATGTGGAAGGCTTTGACATATCTTTTCCAAAGCAATAGCGACCATAGGAAGTTGGCGTTGAAAGATAAACTCGAAAAAATCAAAATGGAGAAGGGAGACAATATTCCAAAATATCTCACGAAGTTTTTCCAATGTCAGGATGAACTGGGGAGTCTGGGAATTACGGTTGTTGATGCTGACTTGGTGAGCTTGGCTCTCTTGGGTCTTCCAAAGAGTTGGCACAGTTATGAAGCTTCTGTCAACGAATGGGATAAACTACCGGATTGGGAACGACTTTGGTTGGATCTAGTGCAAGAGGAGGTAAGACAAAACACTAGGGATGGCTCTTCAGGAAAGCATGATGATGAAGAGGATTGTGCTTTGGCTGCCAAAGCAAGGAAGGGGAAGGGCAATAAATTCCACTCAAAATCCGAGGCTAAAGGCAAGAGGCTAGATTTGTCCAAGGTGAAGTGTTTTCACTGTCACGAACATGGGCATCTTGCCACTAACTGCCCACATAAAAAGAAGAGCAACATGGTTGTTGGAGTTTCACCTGGTGAGGCCCTTGTCTCGCAATTGAACTTGATTTCTCTTTAATCGCATGATTGGCTTAAAGCGCAATGGGATTGGTGTGGTATCTTGATAGTGGTGCTTCCTTCCACATGACAGGAGATAAGGAGATTTTTAGTGACTTGGAGGAGAAATATCTCCAAATGCATATAGAGATGGGTGACGATGGAAGATATAGTGCGACTGACATTGGTACCATTACCTTTGAGAGGGAGTTAGGTAAACCATTTCTGTTGAAAGGTGTTATGCATGTTTCAGGTCTAAAGAAGAACTTGGTCTCAGTCACGATGTTGGAGGACGCAGGTTATGACATTGTTTTTAGCAATGGAAAAGATTTCCTACAACATAAAACAACGGTTCAAGCCAAGAAGATAGGGATTCGAGATAAGAATCACTACAAGCTGGAGGTAGATGGTTGCACTGAAATGGTGAGCAAAGTAGAAGAAGTGGTGAGCCGAGATGAAGGCGAATTATGGCACAGGCGATTGGGCCATCTTTACCATGGCACCCTGAAGATTTTGCAGCAGATTTCTACTGGACTTCCCAAGGGTACACTTGCACAGTTAGATCGGTGCAAGGGATGTACTATGGGTAAGTTTGTGAAGACCACATTTCATGAAAAGGAGAACCGTGCTTCGGTGATCTTGGAGAGAGTTCACACAGATGTGTGTGGGCCATTCTCGGTTGCTTCAACATCAAAACACAGGTATTATGTTCTTTTTGTTGACGAATATTCTCATAGATGCTGGATCTTCTTCATGTAGAAGAACGATAAAAAATTCTCAAAGTTTTGTGAGTTTAAAGCATTGGTGGAGAAAGAGTTCGGGAAAAAAGTTAAGGCTCTGTAGAGCGATAATGGTGGTGAATATATCTCGAACGAATTCAAAGACTTCTGTAGCA
The DNA here is from genome assembly GCA_034641835.2 of Pinus albicaulis. Taxonomy (NCBI): domain Eukaryota; kingdom Viridiplantae; phylum Streptophyta; class Pinopsida; order Pinales; family Pinaceae; genus Pinus; species Pinus albicaulis. The sequence continues at coordinate 110,728,124 of CM076574.1, forward strand.
AAGAAGGAATTCAAAGATAACTCATAGCGCCTCATAACCCATAGTAGAATGGGGTCGCAGAGAGGAAGAACAAAACGATCATGGGTGTTGCACAAGCTATGCTGCATGATCAGGGCCTACCAATGATCAGGGCCATGAAGCATGAAAATTTGTATTTTATGTGCAAAACCGTTGTCCTCATAGAGTACTTGGCATGAGTAAACCTAAAGAAGCTTTTATTGGTAAGAAGCTGGATGTTTCTCATTTAAATATTTTTGGCTCATTTGTTTATGTTCATGTGACCAAGAATTCCAGGAAGAAGCTGGAGTCGACTGCTGAAGTTGGGATATTTTTGGGGTACATAGAAACACCCCATAATTCTCATGTGTATTTTCCAAACAGTCGAATGACTATGGTGCGACGAGATATAAAATTTAATGAGGAGAAATCCATGAAGTTGTCACTTGAGAGGGAGCTAGATTTGCATGCAGAGGAGGAACTACTTGTTCGCAAAGACGAGCCTCTAGATGTGGATCAACCACAGGAGTAAGTTCATGGAGTGGAGGAGTCCACTCACACAGAGCCAAAAATCAAAATAGGTAGAAGGAATACCAGAGAAGTTGAGAGGCTGAAGCTTGATGCAACACAAAATGTAGGAGTCCCTACTTCACAGTGCAGGCAGAGATAGTCTCCTGACCGTTTCACTGGATACATGGCTCTCATGAGCAAATGTATTGTGACAGAGCCATCTTCCTTTTAGGAAGCTGTGTAGGAGCCCACATGGGTAGATGCAATGGTGGAGGAGTATGACTCCATTGTTAGAAACAGTGCTTGGAAAATTGTTCCAAGGCCGGTTGATAAATAAGTGGTAGGTTCAAGATGGATATACAAGGTAAAGCAAGCTGCTGATGGGATTATTAAGAAGTATAAGGAAATATTTGTGGCCCGGAATTTCTCACAGATTGAGGGGATTGATTATGAAGAAACCTTTGCACCTGTCGCACGGTATTCTTCCATAAGGACCATCCTTTCTCTCTCAGCGTAGATGGGTTGGCACATTCATCAAATGGTTGTGAAGATTGCGTTCCTTAATGGGATCATTGAGGAATAAGTGTAAATTGAGCAGCCTGAAGGATTTGATATCTTCAACAACGAGTCGCATGTGTGCAGACTCAAAAGAGCGTTGTATGGGTTGAAGCAAGCACCCCGTGCTTGGTACACTCGGATAGACAACTATTTCACCAGACTTGGCTTCACCAAGAGTGAGGTGGATGAAAAAATATACCAGATTGTGGTGGAGGGTAAGATTTTAATCATTGTTCTTTATGTTGATGATTTAATACTGACTGGTGATGAGCAACTGATACACTCATGCAAGGAGGATCTTGCAAAGGAGTTTCAGATGAAGGATATGGGCCTCCTTCACTATTTCCTTGGATTGGAAATATGGCAGTGAGAAGGTGAACTATTTTTTTCTCAAGGAAAGTATGCTTGAGAGATACTTGGTAAGTTTCACATGGAGGGTTGCAAACCCATGGATACTCCTCTTCCAAGAAATTGGAGGAAAGAGGATGCCACATTGGCAGAGGTAGTGGATGCTAATGTCTATCGATAGTTGGTGGGTTCGCTCATGTATTTAGTTAATACAAGACCAGATATATGCTATGCGTTGAACCAACTTAGTCAAGTGATGGTTAAACCTACCAAGCTCTTTTGGAAGGCAGGAAAGCATGTCCTGAGATATTTTAGGGGCACATCTGAGTATGGCTTATGGTACATACAGACGGATGAGGTGAAGTTGCATGGCTTCACGGATGCAGATTGGGCAGGCAGCCCAATAGAAAGAAATAACACATTAGGAGGGGTTTTTAGTATCGTATCTACAGTTTTTTCTTGGTACAACAAGAAACAAAGATCTGTGGCACTCAGTTAAGCAGAAGCAGAATACATGGAAGTAAGTCAAGCTGCATGTGAGGCTATCTGGATGAGGAAGATCCTGGATGGTTTGTTTGGTTCTCATTTAGAGCCTACAATGATTCATTGTGATAATAAGAGTTTCATTAAACTCTCAATTAATCATGTGTTCATGATAGATCTAAGCATATAGATATCCAGTATCATCATATCTGAGATTGTGTGTAGCGGAAGATCAATTTTCTTCAGTACATTCCTACGGAAGATCAGGATGAAAATATTCTGACGAAGGTGCTCACGAGGAGAAAATTAAAATACCATATAGGAGGGATCGGGGTGAAGGATAATCCCTTTCTTGTTGAGAGGAAGTGTTGAGATTCAACAAGATGATTATCCTAGTGAAAATTAAACACCTTCACTAGGTGGGGTCCGCAGGCTATTTTTAGGTGTATGTCTATTTTTAGAATGGTGAGCATATTCTAAAATTATTAGGAGACTAATTCTAGATGGTTGAGAAAATTCTATCTTTAGATGAGTTTCTATTTTTAGAGATATGTGCGAAGTCTATTTATAGATCGCATATCTAAAAATAGAATGCATGTCGATTATTATTAGCCCTTAATGATAATCAGACAATAAATAACAACTTATTCTCTTGGAGCACTTGATTTTAGTTAACTGATGTGGACAAACAGTTAGCTGAAGCAGTTACACATTCCAAGGTTGGTTGGTGGGACATGCAAAATGGAATTCGTTGTAACTAAGTGTGATAAAGTTGTAACAAAGTTGGAAGAGTAGTTATGGGAGTTGTTATTTAGTATAACTCAGTTAAGTGAGTTAAAATTAGTTGTGCTAGTTGTAACTCATGATACACTAGTGAGAGATCAGTGAATTAATTATTTAATTAATTCACAAGCAATTTCTCACATGGAACTGAAGAAATACAACGGTTAACTACATGCATCTTAGATCCAGTGGAGACCTAGTGGAGAGATAGGTGAAAGGGTCTGGTTGACTATCATTTGTGACTATAGTGATGCATTCAATGCATCTACACACACATTTGAGATGCAATGAGGATTGCGCAGTCAAGGAAGGAAAGATTAAATTCATTCAGGGATCTTCTTCAGCAGGGATTGCGCAGTGGAGGCAGGCTGTAAGGAGGCAATAAATTGGTGCATGTGGGGACCAATTTTTGTATGATAGTGTGAGATGATTGTAGATAGTACTGAGAGCTCTATGAGTAGAGCTTTGTATGATATTGTTTCATGATCCATTGATATACATAATATATGATAGTTGGGGTTTTTAGGTTTAAGCTTTCTGGGTAAAAAAAATTTGTTATGTGTGTTTGATTTTTCTTCACGTGTTTGTAATTGAAGATTTAATTTCCGCAAAGAATTAAGTAGAAGGATTTTGTATTTAACAGTGGATTTAATTGTTAGATCGGGAGAGTCCAGTAATACATCATAGTATTTTTTAAATTTCTCCAATCTTCTTGGGAGAGGCAAACTATGGTAGATCGCATATAGGGTAGCGCTGCACAGAATCTAGGGACATAGTGACAATGGCGTAAAGGATGATTACCACTGCATATTTGAAATTAATACTAGGTATCTGGGTTGGTGAAATATACTACATGGAATCAATACCATCACTAAAACATTTCTAGAGTTGGGAAATCCACGATGAAATGATCGCGTTCATCACAAAGTACACAACGTTCGATAGGGGGCAAGGGAACGGTTGGGAGTCTTTCAGGCGACTATCGTTCCTCCTGCAGGTATAGAATGGCGCGAGGTTCATCTCCAGTTGACTGGGTAGAGGGATCCTCTTGATATGATTTCTCTATGGCGTGTAAGGCATCCCTATATTGCGAAATCTCTAGGAAATGATGGGTATAGTGTCCATGATTGCTACAGATAGCGCATGCATGATTGGTACGCAATGCTTTTCCTTGTTTTTTGGTGGCTGGTTCCTTTTTCCAAGAACTCGTTGCCGTGATATTTACTACAGAGCTAAGGAGTGGTTTTAACTTGTCCAACTCTTGGCAGATGTGGGTAGGGTGGCCTACCACGTCACATACATCACAAGATTGAGATTCTCATTGAATAGTGGGATTCTCTACCTTCTTTCCTCTTTTATTGGTGTTTTTGGTTGTAACCAATGGTTTTTTGATGGGAATCGTGTTTGAAGGGCTATTAGCGGAACTTTCTTGAACAGGTGGAGCCTCCTCTGGACTAAGGGGAATTAACCCTGTAGAGGTGACTCTTGTGACTCGTGGGTGGGACCAAGTACCATACTGGTAGTGCAAAAGATATGTTTGGCAACACTATTGTTGCCAATACCTGTTGTGACACAAAACCAGGTGGGGGATAGAGAAAAGGAGTTTGGGAGACAACGTAGGCTAGGGAGGCCCTCATGGCTAACGACTTGGTGTCGTTATTGCTCGTATCCGTCTCTTGGCTGGATTCGGTGCTAGATGTGGAAATCATGCATATTAGGGCCTCTATGATGCCAGATGATGGCTCTGGAATGATAGGGGGATCTCCTAGGAATGACCCTAGGGTGGACGATAGTTTGAACTCGCCAGGGCCATATTATTGATACCATGTAAGCGTCTCGGCGAGTGTGTCTACGTAGGGTAGAATGAAATCGGTATTTGTTAAGGGTCGCTTTTCTTTGTGTGTCAACTGGTCGACAGTAATGATGCGGTCCTCATGGGGAAACATCATAGTTCGAAAGACAGAGGAGACTATGAATGACATGGCATACATATAACTCTGTGTTACACTAAAAATTGTCATCCTGACATTCTGCTAACTGTATGAGCTCATTATTACTCATACTTCTCCCTTTTTCAAGTCTAACATATCAGTTCCTCATGTCAAGCCTTGAAAATCAGAGAAAATTTCCTAAAAATATCCTAAACTTTGGTGTCGCACTTTCTCTCTATCTTGTCTGTGGTCCCACACCTAATGTTCAGCTATCCTGCGTACCTGAACGCACTTTATCTGTGTTAAAAGTGCGGACCCCTGTAAGATCAAAAAGGTGCAAGTAAATTCCAAAAAGCTTAATTAAAGTAAATTCTGGAAGCTTCTAGAAAGGAACTTGCGGGGGCAGAACCGCTCTTGTGAGGTGCATGTATCCCTTACCTTATGGAGCTAACCCCTTGATGTGAGGAGCTTATCCCTTTGAAGGAGGATTCTATCCCTTCATATTTGCAACAGAAAACCTCCTATTTTCCACTATAAAAAGAGGCATTGGGTAGCCTCAAAGGGTTAAGTTTTTGGAGATTGAGAATTGGAGGTCAAGCTTAAGAATATTTGAGGTTAAGTGCTGTTGAGATTTAGACTCAGTTAACTAAGACTTTTGTGAGGAGAGATTACATACCTCTATTTTTCTTGGTTGGAGGAGTGCAGAGCTTATAAAAGTAAACGAGATTCCTGCTTCGGACCCTGGAAAGTTATGTGCAACATCAAGGCTCAGGTTGTAAGGATTTTCTTCTTTTGAAATTAATACAAATATACTCATTTTTCTCAATAAGCTTTCAATCAATGGTTTATTTCATAGATTCCTTGATCACTATGATAAGCATGGTTTATGATGATTTCTATATAGGTGCTATGTAATATTTTTCTTGTTTGTGACTGCAGGTTTACGAGGAAAACTCCTTCAAGTGCACGAGGGACAACAACGACTTCAAACAAGCACTGGACAAATGGTAAGTCCTTAACACCTCTATAGAGCTTTTCATAGATCGTATATGCTTAGAGAAAGATTAGTCTATTTGGCTATTTGTTGCTAGATACTTTTAGTACTAGGGAGATCGGTCTTGTCTGCAAGACGGATTCATCCTCCAACACTCTGACCAAGGAGTGTATTATAATCCAGTTGAGGATCCAATACTTCAACGTCTATAAGGACCTTCTTACGGCTAAGCAGATCGGGACGTTTTGGCAGAGACCTAAAAGGGCTGAAGGGCATCCATCGTATGCTCTATGCGTGATGTCTAATGGCTTTAGTTCGAGAGACCCTAACTTCTACTAGACATTCTTTGACATGATGCATGTGGATGCACCCTTGTCAATTATACATCAGTGGATGGCGATGTTTTGAACTGACACTGGTATCTAAAAGGCAACCATTGAAGGAAGCCTAGGGATGGATTTTTCCAAATCGAAATCCATTAGGTGCGAATCGGTGGGCTCGATGGCATCTAACATAGAAAGTAAGGCTTTCCTTTACTTTGAGCATGATTTTAATACCTCCAAAGCTGACATGGAAGCGAGAGATTGAGCTAGATCATCCACGATGCTATAGTTATGGGATGCTTTGGAATGGTTTCCTACCCACCTTGTTGGTCCCTTAGCCATTTTTGGCAAAGTTTCAATAGGCATATTTGATATGTTCAAAGGTGTTTTTGGTGCACTTGTACTAGCCCCTAACGAGTTGATGTCTAGTGGGGTATCGTAATTTCAGTTTCGTGTCTGAAAAAAAATTCTTTGCCAGTCATGTAGATTCATGGCTTTTCTTTTCGGAATCATCGAGAGTTTGTTGCTGAGTGCTAATTTTTCCTTTGATGGGGGAAAGGCTCCTGCATAACTACTGTCTGCTGGGAGGATCCCCCTTGTCCCTGTTTACCTTGAAGCTTATTCAGCTCAGAGAGGTCGAGACAATGGTGAGTGTAATGGTCGTACTCAACACATATTGAAAAAGAGTAGTTTGTCTGAAGATTTTCCATCTTGTTGTACCTTTGGGGGTTACTTGGTTCTTGGTTTTGATTTCGGTTAGAGTTGCCTTTGGCCTGAGATCGTAGAGGGCGTTATTGATTGTTTCCCCCCTGTCCAGGATTTCCTTTAGGATTTTTTTTTCCTTTTTTCTTAGCCGTGTTGGGAGGATAATTCAGACTCTCTTGATTGTATGGTTGGCGTGGTTGAGCTTGGGAAGGTTGCACAAAGTTTGCCTATGCATTATTCTACATAGGTGGGTTTTTTCCTGGGGACTTGGCATATTGTGGTCCTTGTCCCTCGTTTATAAATGGATGTTGGGGGGAAGCTCTTCCATCAGCATGTCTAGCTATGTGATGGGTCCCCTGAACCGAAGGATACAAACCTCCTTCATGATGGAGATACAATGACGCCCTATTAGTCACGTTTTGCAAAGGTGCATAATGAATTTGATAGTTGGGTTGCGGTATGTCCTGGGTAGAATCATATGCTTAACCGAGGTATGGAACATTGCTTCTTAGGTGATTTTGGGTCAATGACCCAATCAAACTGGCTGTGGAGTTCGATGCGCCTGGAAATTCTTTGTAAGTTTGCAGGCACAGGGTGTTAGGCCGGATATTTTAAATATATCCTGACTGCGTATAGATCAGTTCAAGATGTTGGGCCTTACTGATGGTGTCCTCTTTAGATATGTGATTTTTTTGTGCCACATCCTTCAAAATCTCTGCGATGAGAGTTTTCAGGAACATGTGTAACATAAATCAATCGTCGAGTTTGCCTTTGCAAAAAATACAACGCCACCGCCATTCGTGGAGATGGTTTGAGATATGGATGACGGGTGTTTGCCTAAAGTGGGTCAGTAATTCCATTCTAGAATCGTGGTGGATGGGTAGCTGAAAAAGGCCAGGAATGTAGTAGTGAAGGCGCTAAAGGTTCCATGTGTAGCAGATGGCTGCTCCACATACCATTTCGCAGCTATTCCGGTTAGGGTGGATTGAAATAGTCTTAGTCGAATAGTATTGTCAATGATGTTGTTCGACGAACACCATAGGTGGAAAGTCATAACATGATTTCCGGGGTCTTTCGCTTGCTTCCCTTCGAACTTTGGAATGTCCCAAGGGAGCTTCGTGGGTATGGGATGCCATGTAGGTTTGTGTGCAATGGGATCGTTTGTCAACTTAGTTAAATCTGGTAAATTTAACGAAGCTAAGAAAGGTGACTGAGAGTTTGTAGACATTGCAACTTGTGAAAACACAGTGTTCCGGTTAGGTATAGGGTTTTTCTGTGACGTGCCCTGCTGTGAGTTCACCTGGCTTCCCGAATGGGTAGCACTCCTCTGTCCCCTAGGGGTTGTAGGAGGAGTGGTATGCAGTGACCATGTGGGAGTGTTCACCAGTGTGGCGTTGGGTGACCGACGAGGGTTCCCAACTAATAATTCCCCAATAAAGGATGAATCAATAAGGGTGGCAGTGTTTCGTCTTTGACGCTTAAATGATGAAAGACCTAGAACTCCTCCCGGTAATGGGGGAAGGTCCAAAAGGCATCTAGATCGACAAGGTCTCATTGGGTCTGTTCTGGTGTCGTCTAGGTACGGTTTTGGAAAATTTTGAGAGGATAGAGATTACAATCAAAGAAAATTTTGATCGCATACATAAAACAAAGTGAAAATAAAAGATATTTTTTCCCTTTAGATTAAACCTATGTGACCAGTCAATAAAAAAATATGGTTTTTTGTTGTTTTTTTGTATGATACTCAAATCCTAGAAGACCTAAATCATGCTCACACACTTAAATGTAATTGTGCCTTGAGAAGATATCTTGCGAATGCTAGGGCAATGTCCTGAAATAGTTGGTGACGCCTCCAGTCAACCGAAGAAAATCAACCAAGGTAAGGGTAGAGGATCTAGTGTTTTCCTGCACTGTCACCTATAGGAAAGGATGCCCTAATTTTGGTCTCTAGATATTGTCATCCCACGTGAGAATTTGAGTCTTAGGCTTCTTGGTAATTCAACTACTAGTACCAAGTATTAGACGGGTTAGGTAGCCCCAAATAGTACTGCACACACTGGGCCTAAGCCTAACCCCCTCTGGATTGGGTCTCTGCCGCGCTCGGGTTTTCTTTGTCGTGGGTGGATAGAAAGATTTAAAAGTTCCCTAAACAATAAAATTCTATGTTTCAAGATGTAAATTGACCAAGGCGGCTTATTGGATGCCTACCCCCTTGGTCCTAACTTAATCTATAACTTCTCTTGTGGCCCTAGTGGGGATAGTTTAATGCGTTTAGTTAAGTTAGTTTTAGGTGGCTTTGATTCACTTAAGGTGTGAATGTGTGTGAGAAAGAGGTGAACAAGCGCATAGTTTGAGCATGTGGATATGTGGTGATCCTTTTCAAAATCCCCTATTTAAACTAGGTTTTGTTGTTCCTTGCCCAAAAGTAAAACATGTGTGGATGTGGGCCGCTTACAATGCTTCCTAGTTAATCTAATTGATCAATTATAGGGAGATGGTGAATTATCAATAGAGAGTGTTCATATGCTTGCCTAGGATCACTCGTGGATGTAAAGGTAGTAGATATTACTTGCTCTTCTAAAGATAATTCGATCCTGGTCTCGAATCCTAGTGCCAAAAATTGAACTAATATTAATGACTTTCAACTAAGAAAATGAAAAGAAAAATATTGCTTATGGTGTGCCTTTGTGAAGCACCAGTAAGAATAAGACGAGGGCCCTAGCTCGCTGAAGCTTCGTGTGTGAAATAAAGTGAACAATCACAATGTTGTAAGATGTGAATATACGACGATCCTTTTCACTCCTTCCTACTTACACTATGTTTGGTTGTTCCTTTCACGAAATAAATAATGTGCGGATAATGGGATGCTTACAACTTGTCCTATTTAAACTAAATGTTTGCACTATAGGGAGATGGTAAAGTATCAAGAGAGAGCATTCATATGCATACCCAGGGTCACCGTTAGGTGCAAGGGTGACAAATATTACTTTCTTTCTTTTGGCATTTTAATCCTGGTCTTGAAATCCTAATGCAAAAATTAAAACTCGATTTAATGCAAGAATTTGAAAAATAACTAAAGATGTGTGGACTTCGACCACTTACTCTTTGTTAATTAATCTATGTGTGTGATATCTACTATCAATAATCAGCTTATTTAGATCACATGTGTGGATATGGGCCATGTTTCTTGTCTCCTAATTAAACTAGGTGAGTATATCATCGTAAACTAAAAATTAGAATGATGCACTAGCTACACTAAAGTTCAGCTAACACACATGTCTAACAATCAAGAAATATCAACATAGTGTAAAGCCAATTCAAAGAGCACATACAAGAATAGAGTCATTAAAGCCAATTCGTTCTTTGAGATTTTTTTCAAATAAATAAAAATAAGAATGATTAATTACATTGAAAAAATAAGTTTTAATGTTAAATTATATATTAAAAAAAATGTTATATAAGAGTTTGATATATGTTTTGATTTTAATTTTAAAATTAAATTATTACTATACAAGTATTTAATTTTAACTAATAATTCTAATTCTTTTAAAATAACATATTTAATGTTAATCAATAATTCTAATTCTTTTAAAATAAAAATGACATTATTGATAATAATAATTTAAATAATATAATATTTTATTATTAATAATTTTAAAGTATAAAAATAAATATTTAATGTTATTTATAAAATTAAAATTATATATATATATATATATATATTCGGAAATGAAATTTAATTAGTAATTTAATTTTTAAAATTTTAAAAACAATTATAAAAAATAAATAATTAGATAATAAATTATTTTAAGTAATTTATTTTTTTAAATAATAATAAAAAATAAGTATACCTTTTCTTTTTTTAATTCAAGGAATTTAAACATTAAATTTTTTGCCTTACTTTGTAATAAATCGATCACCAAATAAACTACACCCAATAAACAAAATATATATATTTTTATTATTAATTAAATAAGAAAAATTATTATAAATTAAATTATACTATGATTTTTTGTCTTAAAAGATACAACTTATTCTGAATTTTGCTTTTCCAAATATTTATCACTTGAAACACTCTCAAACATTTATAACATGAAAAAAATGCCCTTGAAACTCTTGGCACATCCAACTTTTAAATTTCTACTCAAGAAACTCTGTTATCAAAACTTTGACCACCTAAAATATTTATTACAATAAACAATTACCCTTTAGAAGCGTGTTTAATCCCATGGGATTGACCTAAAGATCATAAAACTAATAGCGATAATGTTGAGTTTAGTTTAAGGGTTAAGATTCATTTGAACACCATAATGTATTGAATGAGAAACATATGTTGGAAAGTAAGGTAATCTACTGGAATAAAAGTGTTGTAGTATATGTTAATCATGTTCAACTTTAAATATGTAAACAATCTAAAATGGAAAGGGAAAGTTCTACTTCGCAAAATTTCAACTAGAATTACTTATGTTATAACATTGAAGATATTGTTATTTAATCAAAGTTCCATAACAACATAAGTGTTAATTTTATACAGTTTGGTTTAATTAAATCACAAATTTCCAATTTTAATTCTCACAAAAATAAAAATAACAACTCCTCAAAGAAACCAATCTGAAAGAATGAATTCAATGAGCACGGGCTTCTTGGACAAAAGGGCCAACATATTTTCAAGCCTTCATAGAAATGAAGAACAAAGCTTTCAAATATATATGCAATCTAGATGACAACATAGACTAATCTAGATGAAAATATAGAAACATAGGGAATTTCAAATTGAGTGAAACTCTACTTAAATGGAGTTGCAAGCATTATTGAGCCTTCCTACAAAATAGACTTCATCCTAATATTCAATACAATGCAATATAAATTGAATAAAAAACAATAAATTGAATTCATGAGTGATAATAAATTTCTTGTCATTTCTAAAATATTAGCATTATATAATAATTAATATTATCTTATTAATATTTAAACCTAAAATATTGTAAATAATATATAATAGACTTCATCCTAATCTTCAATACAATACAATATATAAAATAGACTTCATATTAATCTTCAATACAATGCAATATATAAAATAGACTTCCTCTTAATCTTCAATAGACATGACCAACATTTAATCTCTACAACAACATCATCATCTTATCAAATGACCCTTAATTCAATTTGAATATGAGGACAAGCAATCCAATGTCATGTATTTTTCCTCAAATGTCATGCAATGGGAATTTTTCAGGTGTCTCTTCACACATGGGGTTGCCATTAAACCCTATCCTCATGGCCTTGCTCAATAGTTTTTAGTAAGTGAATTGAACCTGAAACAATGCAAAATGGAGCAAACTTCATCTGCAGCTAATAATGATAACAATGTCAAAAATTTTCATGAAAAGAAAAATTTACCAAATTGATATTTCTATCATATACCAAATTTACCAAATTTGAAAAATTATATAACATGTGAAATTATTTGGAAAAATAGACCGAGGAAGAGAAGTGTAATCAGATATCCCTTCACATAAGGGAGCAGAGAAACTAGGGGATGTCCAACTAGAGATACAGAATGCACTCCGGACAAACTTGGCGGGGTTATTTTGGATTATGGAATTCCGTGTTTGACACATTTTATTGGGATATCCTTGTCCTGAGAATGGTGTAGGCTTGCAACTCCTCCAGGCTGTGTTCTCTGAACATGGTGACAGAAATTTCCCCGATTTACCTTGTAAAACCATTTTATTAAATGAAAGATGAAAACTTAGCCCAAATTTAAAAATGGGTTCTCATTCTACGTTTGTTGAGATGTCATGTGACAAACATATAAATGGAGAATGGACATTATGATTTCAATGTATTTCTTAAATAATTTTGAGCACAACAAATAGGTTAAACCATGGATTGGGAAAAGGTTGTGTAACGGTGCAAATCCCAGGTAGTTTTAGCAGTTCTAGTTACCGCTCATCCCTAGTACGAATCCAAAAAAAAGTCTACTCTATTCCATAAATATTTCTACTACCCAAGGCAAGTTGTCTACATAATGTTTCTGCTACCAAAGGGTTCATACATCTTCAGGGCACTGAATATATCAAGAAGACAACAGCTGCTACAAGATACCAGAACACTTGATTTCAATTGAAACTTTTCCCTAATAAATCGGAATTGTTCCTACATGTCAGATGATAGTGCATTAGAAAATGAGTTTGATTACAACTGAGAAATTTCGCTGATAATGTGAATTGCTAACGTCACGTCTGAAAACCATCATTCATTGTTAATAAGATTTGTAACGTTATGATGAAAGAAAAGGTAACTTGAAACAACAGAAGTTGCCCTATTTCTCACATCATGTCTTTTTTCCATGCCAATAAATGTAGTTTAGAAGTGTAAACAAAGATATAAAGAAACCAGAATTGTTTCCAGGTATGTGCCTATGTTTTGAACGTGCTTGAAGAAGACTCAAAGCCCCATCTATGTATTATAAATATTTAAAAGCTACCGATTCTCTACATAATAGCTCTAAGGTAGATAATTCCATGTGTCTCCAATTCCCAACTATTACCACCATAAGGAATTTTCCTAAGATTAACCAAATTGCAATTTAATTCAATTCACCACTCCACAAAGCTACAACACGAAGAATTTGTGATTTCACTAAATACACCTACCCTCCACAAAGCTACAGCACAAAGAAAACGATATGAAACACTCGTCACTAAAGCAAAGTTAAAATTAATGTTAACAAATGAAACATGTTAAAGTGATATTGGATAGGGAAATGTAACTTCAACAGAGAATATCGTCTATGTAAATGAAAATCTAAGCAGACAAGCGAAACATCTTTGTTTGAAAGATAATCGGAGGGGAAAATCAATGTGAAATTACTTGAAAACAAAAAATTCATGGAACTGTTTGTCCCAAAGAAAAACACTAAATTAATGGGAAATGTCCTCTCCAATTTACGACACAGAACAAGAAAATGTTGAAATTGTTTATGGAATAGAATAACTAGGACCAGAGAAAGTAGAAAAAATAAAAAATGTAGAAAAAATCAGAGAAAATCAAGTGCAGTGTAATGTGTAATACAATAAGGTGATATACATAGATCAAAAAACTTGGCCCAAGTTACAACAACTCCGGATGGAGGGAGAGACCCTTTGATCAGTTTCTCTTTCGATTGGATGGATCTCACCGCGAGTTTCGATGGAAGAGGGAATGCAAGATGCAAGATTAGCTCAACGGAGGTCTTGCACAACTCTGTTGATGAATCTGGAGAAGAGGAGAGGTTATGAGGTTATGGAGGTTGTAAAAATGCGCGAAAACGATAGATTTTCCTGGAGATTTTCGACGGCTGGGAGCAGTCAGTGTTTAATCGCTGCAAGTGAGGACATCGGGTGAGGACAGGTACTCGGGATCCCGATGGCATGGCGTGGCATGGGCATGGTCATTAGTACTCTTAAGAGTATTAATGAGCAAATAGCCCACGAAATATTGGTTGTCGTCAGGGTTCGGGGGCAGATGAGGGTGGCGGAGGACGGGAGGGGAGGAAGGTCGCAGAGGTCGGGAAGGGAGGAGAGTCGCGGGTGGTGCACCATTAATGGGGCCCTCAAAAATGGGGAAAGACGAATTTTCCGGAAAACCTCAAAAATAGGGCAAGATGAATTTTCCGGAAAACAGAGTCATGCCAGAAAAAGACAGATAAAAATTGTCAAATCACCTCCGATTTGTACTAGCTTTAGCTTCTTCCAAAAAAAGGTTTGCGAAAGATCCACACTTGCACCCATGTTGAATTAACCGCTCTAGATTAAAAGGACAAAAAAATCTGCTTGAAATTTTGGGTCGCTTATAGTACTTTTGTTAATTTAATTTTTTTTTGTTAATTTTTGAACATAACTAAAATTTTGATAAATCTGTTTGAAATTTTGGGTCGCTTATAGTACTTTTATTAATTTAATTTTTTTTGGTAATTTTTTTTTCTTGATAGGAACGAATATTGATTTATATTAAAACCATGGCATAAATGCCTCAAATCAGATTACAAAGAGTGACGACAAAGCCCCATTTTCCTCTCCTGCCAGGAGCTCAATGGCCCAAATACTTACAATTAGCAATCAAATCAATCTCCGTAATTTTCCCTAACTTGTGGATACAAACGAACTGATTCAGCAAAATGCAATAAAACATGAAAACAAGAGATTTAAGGGATGGGATCTCATTCTTCGACCCTTCCTCTCATTAGAGTGCCTGCAAAAAGGAGCACTACTTTATTGTCTTCCAAATCTGCGTCCTTGTTATTCTCCCTCAACACATGGAAGAATTTCACACTTTGGAAAGATTTAACCAGAGTTTTGATTCTTGCCACCATTCTTGCAAATCTGAAATCTGTAGGGACAGAATTGTCCACTATAGTTTTTATAATGGATTGAGAATCGCCAATTACATTTTCTTCTTTGATATGTAAGTTCTTGGCTTGCTTGAGGCCTTGGAGCAAAGCCAACGCTTGCGCTTGAATACTATTATTGTGGTCCAAGCCCTAGGCATAACTATGGTCGATTATGCCTTTAATGTTCTTGATAACACCTCCTACACCAACTTTCCCAGGGTTACCTTTAGCTGCCCCGTCGAAGAATAGAGTGGGTCTAGATTGCTAGATGATCCATTCTGAAAATTCTTTCTCATTGCATCTAATTTTCCATTCTTTGATTACCTTTTTTGCCTTACTACTTCAAAAAGCTGGAGGCCCATCATGGCGCCCCAATCCAGCTCCTACTGGCTTAAATTAGTTTCCTCGAGCTGGTCACCCAGGCTTTGTTTCAGTTGACATTTAATTTGGACCATGATAAGCTTCACGTCTTGCACTTTGTCTCTAAAAAATCTCTTATTCCTCTCAAGCCATATTTTCGAGCAAATGATCTTTGGCAAGGAGAATCAGGTAGCTTTGAAGCTTTCATTTTTTAGGAATGCATCTGGATAAATATGCAGCCAATTAGCGAACAATTCCGAGATGGAGATAGGAAGAATAAGATTTTTTTTCCAAGGGCTCAATAGCTCCTACCAAATTTCTGCTGCGAATTTGCATTCCAGCAGAAGATGGCCAGTGTTCTCTTTGTTTTTGTAGCACAATCGACATTTAGAAGGCCCATGAAAGCCTCTTGTCTTCAGTCTATCCTCTGTCAAGATTCTATTGTGGCATATGAGCCAACAGAAAAAATCAATTTTTGGAATCATCTTGTGGCTCCAAAGCCCCTTCCATGTCGCGAGATTTGGAGGGACATGGGGCTATTCCAGCAATTTTTTTGTAACCCAGAGACACTGAATAGCAACCCGAATAAAGGTCCTAGCCACGTTTATCAGCTCTCCTAGCATTGATCGCAGCCATACCTTTCAGGAGCACGAATAATTCATCACAATCATGCTTTAGCTCCAAAGGCACTTGGAGCTACTTCTAACTGTGCCAGTTGCTGTTGTAGAAATTAGCTGAATAAATCACTTATTCAATGAAGATTAACCCGATCATACATCAATTTCGAATTGCATGCATAACACATAACCTTCTTCTACAATTAATTGTCACATGCGGAAAGAATAGAAGCGATCACACATCAAATCATTCACACATTAACTCAGTATGTATGGGGAAAGCCTATAGCTGAAAACCCCGCAGCTATATGTGTATATTATAATGGAGAAATCATGTAACAAACTTAGTACAATACTCCTCACAAGTACTCAGTACTTTCTCAGAAAGTCACACACAATCTAGCTCAGTTTTGAACAGGTTACTGGTTCAAAACTCACCGCCAATTGCCTTGCCTCTATTGCGCAATCATGGCCTGTCTATGTAGAGATCCAAGGTTCGAATCTCCTTGGCTTGACTGCGCAATTTTCATGGACAATTCCTCCAAGTGTGGTGAAAATCTCATGCACAACTGATCCTCCAACTGATAGCTATACTCACCCTTTCATCTACCTCTTTCACTGGTCTCCACTGAACTGATCATGCACTGTAGTGAACTGATGTGTTCTTGAGTTGAATAATGAGTTACTAATTAAATAATATTTAATTCACTCCACTCATAACTAATTGATTAGCTAGTTAAACTAATCTCAACTATTTCAACTAAAATAAACAGAACACAACTCCACTATCTGTCTCATTAACTCCTCCAAAACTTCTGCCACTGAAGTCCAACTGAAGTCAACCATGCAAGATGCCATCAAACCCTAGGAACCACGTGATTCCTCTGTCAGTTGCATAAGCCACCTCCATGACTCGAACTGAAGTGCTCTAAGAGAGTAAACTGAAGTTTATAGTCTAAATATTATTAAGGGTAAATAATATTTGACTTCCATATTTTTAGGAGAGGCAGTCTAAAAATAGCCTTCGACCTCTTTCGACCTAAAAATATGAGTCTCATCTATTTTTACCAACATGTCGCATACTCCAAGAATCTCAAACTGGAATCCCCGAACCATGCTCCGTATGTCTAAAAATAGACATAGTCTAAAAAATAGATTTTGCGCCAGAATTTGCCTGCGGGCCCACTTAGTGAAGGCGACTTCATTTCACTAAGCTCCATCATCTTGCTGCATTTTCAACACTCCCTCTCAGCAAGATATGGATTATCTGCAACCCCTATCCTGCCTCTGTGGAATTCGAACTTGCTTCTGGTGAGCGCCTTCGTCAAGATGTCGGCATCCTGATCCTCCGTGGGAACATATGAAAGCATCATGATTCTCCGCTGAACACAATCTCTGATATGATGGTACCCGATGTCGATATGTTTGGACCTATCATGAAATACTGGATTAGCCGAGAGCTTGATGCAGCTCTGGTTATCACAGTAGATCACTGTAGGCTCCAAATGCAACTTGAACAAACCTGCGAGGATCTTCCTCATCCAAATAGCCTCGCATGCAGCCAAACTTGTTGCCATGTACTCGGCCTCTGCTGAACTGAGTGCCACGGATCTCTGCTTCCTGCTGTACCAGGAAACTACTGTCGACCCAATGCTGAAAACTCCTCCAGAAGTGCTCTTCCGGTCCGTTGGACTCCCTGCCCAATCTGCATCAGTGAAGCCAGAAAGCTTCGCTCCATCCTCCTATATGTACCATAGACCATATCCCGATGTGCCTCTGATATAGCGCAATACATGCTTGCCTGCCTTCCAAAAGAGCTTGGTAGGCTTAACCATAGCTTGCAAAAGCTGGTTAACTGCATAGCATATATCGGGTCGTGTATTGACGAGATACATAAGCGACCCCACCAACTGTCGATAGACAGTGGCATCCACTACCTCCGCTGAAGTAGCATCCTCCTTCCTCCAACCACCAGGAAGAGGAGTGTCAACAGGCTTGCAGCCTTGCATGTTGAACCTCTCGAGAATCTCCCGAGCATACTTGCCCTGAGAAACAAATAGTCCTCCGCTGCGCTGCCAAATCTCCAATCCCAGGAAATAATGAAGGATGCCCAAGTCCTTCATCTCAAACTCTCGTGCAAGATCCTCCTTGCATGAAAGTATCAACTGCTCATCGCCGGTCAAAATCAGATCATCTACATACAGTACGATGATCAACAGCTTCCCCTCCACCACAATCTGGTACAGGTTAGGATCCGCCTCACTCTTGGAGAATCCAAGCCGGGTGAAGTAGCTGTCTATCCGAGTGTACCAAGCACGAGGTGCTTGCTTCAGCCCGTACAGTGCTCTCTTGAGTCGGCACACATGCGACTCACTGCTGAAGATCTCAAAACCTTCAGGCTGCTATATGTACACCTCCTCCTCAATAACTCCATTGAGGAACGCAGTCTTCACATCCATCTGATGAATGTGCCACCCCATCTGCGCTGAGAGAGCAAGGATCGTCCGTATGGAAGAGTACCTTGCGACAGGTGAAAAAGTCTCCTCATAGTCAATCCCCTCGATCTGTGAGAAGCCACGGGCGACAAATCTCGCCTTGTACTTCTCCACACTCCCGCCAGCCGCCTGCTTCACCTTGTAGATCCATCGCGAACCTACAACTGATTTCCCAACCGGTCTTGGGACAATCTCCCATGCACTGTTCCTGATGATCGAATCATGTTCTTCGATCATGGCATCAACCCATGCGGGTTCCTCCACAGCTTCCTCAAAAGAGGATGGCTCTGTCACAACACATTGACTCATAAGAGCCATGTATCCAATGTACCGATCCGGTGACTGTCTCTGTCTGCGCTGTGCTGTAGGTGGTCCTACAACCTTCTCTGCATCCCGAGCCAGTCGCTCAGCTTCTATAGTGCGCATGCGCCCTCTGATGGTTGGCACTGCCTGGGTGGTTTCTTCCACCTCCTAAACCTCCTCTTGTGGCTGATCCACATCCGGAAGCTTCTCCTTAGGAACTAACAGCTCCTCATCTGCATGCAAGTGTAGCTCCCTCTCAAGCGAACACTGCATGGCTTTCTCCTCCTGAAATTTTATATCCCGTCGCACAACAGTCTTGCGACTGTCTGGCACATACACCCGATAGTTGTGAGGTGTATCAGTGTGCCCCACAAATATTCCAACTTCAGCAGTTGGATCCAGCTTCCTTCTTGCATCCTTCGTCACATGCATGTAGACAGGAGATCCGAAAATCCGCAAATGGGAAATATCGGGCCTCTTGCCAGAATAAGCCTCCTCTGGTGTACTCATGCCAAGAACCTTGTGAGGACAACGGTTCTGCACATACACTGCTGTATTGCATGCCTCGGCCCACAAGTGAAGGGGTAGGCCCTGATCATGCAACATCGCCCGTGCAGCACCCACGATCGTTCTGTTCTTCCGCTCAGCCACCCCGTTCTGCTGTGGGTTATGGGGTGCGATGAGCTCTCTCCGAATCCCTTCTGCGCTGCAGAACTCCTTGAATTCAGCCGAGATGAATTCACCACCGTTATCACTCCTCAGAGCAATCACCTTCTTCCCCGACTCCTTCTCGACCAGTGCTTTAAACTCACAGAACTTTGCGAATGTATCGCTCTTCTTCGACATGAAGAAGATCCAGCACTTTCGAGAGAAATCATCAACAAAGATCACATAATACCTGTGCTTTGCTGTCGAAGCAACCGAGAAAGGACCACACACGTCTGTGTGAACTCTCTCAAGGATCGTCGTGGCGCGACTATCCTTCTCGTGAAAGGTGGCTTTCACATACTTCCCTAAAGTACACCCCTTGCACTGATCTGACTGCGCAAGGGTGCCCTTAGGAAGTCCAGTAGAAATCTGCTGCAGAATCTTCAAAGCTCCATGGTGAATATGGCCCAATCTCCTGTGCCATAGTTCGCCCTCATCATCCCGGCTCACCACTTCTCCCGCCTTGCATGCCATAGCTGCGCAGTCATCTACCTGCAACTGATAAAGGTTCTGATTTCGAACCCCTATCTTCCGGGTCTCTCCAGTAGTCTTACTGCGCAGGAAGGCTTTTCCTTCGCTGAAGACCACATCATAACCCTTATCCTCCAACATCGCTACTGAAATCAGGTTCTTCTTCAATCCGGGTACATGCATGACATCCTTTAGTACAAAGGGTTTACCAGACTCCCTCTGAAAGGATACGGTACCGATACCAGTCACACTGTATCTACCATCATCGCCCATCTCGATGTGCACACCCAAATCTTTGTTCTCCAGATCTGAGAACAACTCCCGATCTCCCGTCATATGAAATGACGCACCGCTGTCCAAGAACCACACCGATCCCATCACACTTGAAACCAAGCATGCAATCAGTGAAAAGTCAAGCTCGAACTGTGAAGCCAAAGCTTCTCCATCTGCAGATCTTCCCGCTTGCTTGTTATTCTTCTTCTTTGGACAATTTGTAGCATAATGTCCGTGATCATGGCAGTGAAAACATTTCACTTTCGCCATATCCTGCTTCTTGCCCTTAGCTCCAGAATGAGAGGTTTTCTTACCCTTCCCTTTCTTAGCTTTGGACACCAAAGCGCAGTTTTCTTCATCAGCTCCCTTTGATGAAGATCCATCTCGAGTAGTCCTCCTTGTCTCCTCCTGCATGAGATCCGCCCAAAGGCGCTCCCATCCCGGCAGCTTCTCCCGACCATTGACACTATCTTGATATGAGTGCCAAGCCTTCGGAAGACCAAGGAGAGCCAGGTCGACCATGTCCTCGTCTTCGACAGTCACCCCCACACTTCCCAACTCATCTCTGCATTGAGTGAACTTCGTGAGGTATTTGGCGATACTTTCGCCTTTCTCCATCTTGATGTTCCTGAGCTTATCTTTGAGCGCCAGCTTCCTTTGGTCGCTCTTACTCTGGAATAGATCCGTCAAAGCTTTCCACATTAAATATGAAGTAGCCTTTCCATGCAGGCTGGATACAATATGATCCTTGACGCCCTCCAACAGGATCCTTCGACACTTCGCCATCTTCTTTTGCCATGCATCGACTTCAGCAGGATCAGTGGGCTTTTGGACATCCGTATCTATGAACTCCTTGAGACCATTATCTTCTAATACTTCTTCCATGCGATCCTTCCATGCAACATAATTCGAACTGCCTTCAAGAGCATATTCGAGTCGCAAACCGTTGAAAGACATTTTCAACACCGGCACCAAGAAAACAAAGCTGCTGCAAAATTCGAATTCCAAACTCCAAGCTCTTATCGCTTCCGATCTACACTTGAGAACAAATTATTTCCAAATCAGAGATTGACTGCAAGGGGCGTTTACCAGACCTTTCACTTTCCGAAGAAAGATGAATCCGGAGGCTTCCTGGCCCGTATGCAGACTCTGTCCGAGGAAATAAGTTTGCAATCACTGTAATAGATCTCGATAATTAACTTCGCTCTGATACCATGTAGAAATTAGTTGAATAAATCACTTATTCAATGGAGATTAACCCGATTACACATCAATTTCGAATTGCATGCATAACACATAATCTCATCTACAATTAATTGTCACATGCGGAAAGAATAGAAGCGATCGCACATCAAATCATTCACACATTAACTCAGTATGTATGGGGAAAGCCTATAGCTGAAAACCCCGCAGCTATATGTGTATATTATAATGGATAAATCATGTAACAAACTCAGTACAATACTCCTCACAAGTACTCAGTACTTTCTCATGAAGTTACACACAAACTAGCTCAGTTTTGAACAGGTTACTGGTTCAAAACTCACCGCCAATTGCCTTGCCTATATTGCGCAATCATGGCCTGTCTATATAGAGATCCAAGGTTCGAATCTCCTTGGCTTATTTGCCGCAATTGTCATGGACAATTCCTCAGTGAATTGCAAATCTCATACTGGCGGTACTCGCCCTTCGATAGCTAACTCCACCCTTTCATCTACCTCTTTCACTGGTCTCCACTGAACTGTCCATGCACTGTAGTGAACTGATGTGTTCATGATTTGAATAATGAGTTACTAATTAATGAATTAAATAATATTTAATTCACTCCACTCATTACTAGTTGATTAGCTAGTTAAACTAATCTCAACTAGTTCAAGTAAGTTAAACCGAACACAACTCCACCAACTGTCTCATAAACTCCACCAAACTTCTGCCACTGAGTTCTAATTGAAGTCAACCATGCAATAGCTCAACTAACCCTTAGGAAAAGCGTATTTCCTTCTGTCAGCTGCATGTGCCACATCCAAGCATCAAACTGAAGTGCTCCAAGAGGATAAGATAATATTTATAGTCTAAATATTATTAAGGGTTAATATTTCTTGACTTCCATCGGCTAGGATAGGCGATCCCAAAAATAGCCTTCGACCTCTTCGACCTAAGTATGAGTCTCATATGTTTTTACCGACATGTCGCATACTCAAGAATCTCAAGCTGGAATCCCCGAACCATGCTCCGTATGTCTAAAAATAGACATAGTCTAAAAATAGATTTTGCGCCAGAATTTGCCTGCGGGCCCACTTGGTGAAGGCGACTTCATTTCACTAAGCTCCATCATCTTGCTGCATTCTCAACAGCTGTCGTTCTAGCATGAGAGATCCCACAGAGTGGAAAGGCAAGCATTTGACATCCAATTCCGCAACGCTTGGAGAGAGGTGAGTTCGGCAAGCGAAAGATTATCCATAATGCGATCCTCCCAAATTTTTATTTTCTTGCCGTTGTCGGGGATCCAGAATGCGTGAAGATTAATCAACGGAGTCGCTTTAGCCTGTAGCTTGAGGAAATGCGATCCAATTTTAGTGCTGGGGCTTTTTTTTTTTTCAGAAGAAAAAAAACGTTGTTATATAATGTTAAAAATATATGACAGTACATGTACATCATTTCATTCTTAGCTGGTAAACTAACAGCGAAAAAAACCAAATTTCCATATACATGCAAAATTACCCCCTCAGAAGAGAGAAATAATTCACAGTACTTGGCATGCAAGATTACAGGCAAGTTTCCAGGTCCATATAGATAGTATCATGATATCCCTGTAGAAGAACAAAAGACATAAACAGGAACACATACAGTATATGAAGACATCCCTGTACAATACACAATATAAAACATGTAATATAGAAATTTCATGAAGGGATGAAAAACTGGATATAGAAAGATGGTTGCTGATAGATCAACACTGCACAGTGATGGTCCATATCCCAAGTTACTCCATTTTTAAAACCCTGGAGCAGGCACGCTTGTGATATAGATGTGAAAAACCACAGGCTCGCTTGTGAGATAGATGTGCAAAACCATGAGCGTAATTATAGGTAGGTCTGGTCAGAAGTTTAGGAAAAAAAAACGGAACACTTTCAAGACATATGCAATCGCTATTGTAGAAGAACTGCCCGAACAGCTTCAATACAAAACTGGCTCGCCTGATGAAGATCCACCCATAGTAGTCCAAGTGAACGCCATATAGAACAAGATCAATCCAAAAACAAGTGAAGACCCTGTATAAGCCAGAACAGATCATCCTATGTAGCTGGAATGGTAAGGATATACTAGCTAGAAGGTAAGAAATCAGCTTGAAAAACATATGACAGAGATAGACAAAGTCTTCCAAATTTTTCTGGCTCAGAAAAAATGGGATTTCAACAGGCTCGCTTGATAGATTCTCCATGCATGATCGCTCAATATAGGAAACAAAAAAACCATTGTCAATCTTTACACAGGCTCCCTTGATATATGATCCAGTTAGTCTCACTTGGGATTGGTGTAGAATTGCAAAAACATCCAGAGATAAAATGAAAACAGGCTCGCTTGATTTTTGATCTGCTAGGCTCGCTTGTTGTTGGAGATGACAGGTGTACCATATTTGTCTGTCCTGTGTTCAATCCGCGCAATAATAATGTTCCATCTTGAAAAATAATTTCCTCCTGTTGAAGTTTTCATTGTGTGAATCCTTGGGCTAGTCCTGAATAGTATTGTGCTCGAACACCCCCTGTTAGATAAATTGAAATATAATAGTCATAGCAGTGCCTATATTTAATCAAAAAATGGAAGGAGATAAAAAATGATCGATCAAAATTATGGGAGAGGAATAATCGATTCCCAAATCTGTACACCATCTTGGAAATGAGAAATATGCATATCTCCAAAAACAACATTGACACCCCTTTTGGAAAGAGCGTCAGCTCTGGTGTTACATTCCCTGTATATATGGGAAATAGGAGGATAGCTCATATTATTCCAGATCCGCTGAATCCTCTGGGACCATCCCTGTAGTACAAGAGTTTGCATAACCAATCTGTGTGTAATCCAATCAATGACAATCCTGGAGTCACCATAAAAATGGGGATTTTGCAATTTTAGATTCGAAGCAGCATAGAGGCCACCCCAGAAAGCCATAATCTCTGCTTTATTATTAGAGCCAGGTCCCCCATTCCAGAATATATGGATTCTTTCATTCTGCGATAATTTTATCCACACCCCACAGCCCGTGATGCCTTCCACAGATGCCCCATCAAAATAAATAGCCGGCAGGATAATCTCATGAGGCCTATTCCTAATTGATCCATCATTGATCCTTATAGACGGAGTCGAAACATCAGCAAACCATTTTGTAATATTTGAGAAGATGATATGAATATGAAAAGGTCTTCCATCAAATATCAGGTAGTTTCGTCCTTTCCACACCTCCCAAATAAAATAAAAAGGAAGGGATCTGTATGATCCATGAGACTTATCCCATTCCAAAATCGCAGCCATGAAATTTGTAACAGTCCAATTTGGGTCCACAAATATGGGGCGAAATAGACACCACAGCTTTTTAATAACAGGGCAATTGAAAAACAAATGATCAATGTTCTCTTCCTCCATACAACAGAGTGAACATCGATTGGGACCAATATATCCTCTTTTACAGAGATTATCCCAGGTGAGAATTTTACCTTGCCACACCAGCCATCCGAAAAGAGTTATCTTAGTAGGAATACCACGATGCCAGAATGGATAAAAAACCTTGGATGGTATTCCACCCACATGTGCTTTTATTACCATTCTATAAACCTCTTTGACAATCACTGTACCATCTTTCATTGGACCATTCCAGCCAATCGAATCACCGTCCCTGGCGTAACAGAACCCTGCATTTTTAAACGAATCTCTTATATGTTCCCATTCCTTCGCATCCTCCCCGGCCAGATTGAGGTCAGTAGCGGATTTAAAAATAGGAGCTTCGAACGACCAACATAATATGGTATGTGATAACATTAATACACCCCTGTGCGCTAGTCTATGAAGAAGACATGGGGATAAACAATGATTATGAGGAAGAGACATTATACTGTTGGAAGTTAAAGGAATTTTACTACCATCCCCAAACCACCAGGCCAAGCCACTATGAACATACCTGGTGTGGATTCAAAATTTTTTAGTGCTGGGGCTATCAGGACAACGTTTTCTTAGACTGGTGAAGTATTTCTTCCATAATTTTAGCTCCTATGGCCTAGTTTTGCTTGCAGAGGTCTTTGAAATTCAAGCCTAAAATTTTGATATGTTAATTTGGAAATGTTTATTTTTGGTCAAATTTATGACTTTTGGCTCGTCATGAGATGCATTAGTGACCATGTGTTTTTATATGCCTCAAGGTATGACATATTAAGGTTTTATTTAATTTTTTATTATTTGTGTTGGACCAAAATAATTTACAAATTATTTATAATTTAAAATTAAAAATCAATTTTATTAATTTTTAATATTATTAATATAATAAACCTAATTTAATATTAAAAATCAATTTTATTAATTTTTAATGTTATTAATATAATAAAAATGATTTAATATTAAAAATTAATTTTATTATTTTTTAATATTATTAATATAATAACTACATATTTATAGTTGGATTTATGACCTTCTCATATTCAAGGAGTCTAGCTGGTATTACCATTTTTGGTAAGAGGAAGGCATGGGTACCAATAATAGGGCGAAAAACATTACATTATAGGGCTTATTCTTCATTACAAACTAACTCAACAACAGCAATTTAAAGGTAATTTACAGGTTTTCTGAGATTTTAAAGGTTCCATAAATTAGGTCAAGGAACTCTCTCGATTTCACCCTCCTTTGTTGACAAATTGGATGAACTGCATCTGCACTTTGGAGAGGACCTTCCAACACATCTCCTTCAACCGCATCCACAGAATGCACTTTGGAGAGGCCTTCCAACACGTGAGCAGAACCTCATATGGGATGTGCTCCTGGGGTCATTCACTATGCTGCTTATAATAATTTCTCCAAGACCGATTCTGGCAATTATATAATTGCCTTTTAGTTTATGCTGTATTGCTTTTTGTATTTCAGTTTGAACTGTCTCTAGTTTTTTGGGTCCATTAGGTTCATCGTCCCTATCCATGGTTGAACAAATTTAGATGAAGGATTAGCTATATGTTAAGATTAGATGATACAATTTCAAGACATAAATCTGCAGTGTTTTTGTTATGTAACTAGAATCACATGTTTTTCATGGGACAATGTTTCGAAAACAGAATGATCAATGTAACATGTACTTTCTTTTTATATTTAGAAGACAGTTTTTTTCTTCCGAAAAACACAAGTTCCCACCCACAAGTGGAGGATGTTGTAGGAAAAAATGGTTGCATGGAGAGGAAAATTTAGGCATGAAAATTTGGGTGATTAACTACGAAGTGGAGACAGGAGACACTAGCAACTCCATTCAAACCCAAGGTTTCATGACTGAAGCATCGATGAGGTTATCGTGAACTGTTAAATGAACGATATTCTCTCTTGAAACTTTTGTGATGTTGAGGTACATGTTATAATTCCTTTGTTTCATCAAAAGCACTGTTTCGAGTAATTGAGAAATATACTCAAAACAATAGATTATGATTAATTCGATTAACCCAAATTCATTTAAGGTCAAGTCTGATATGGGTCTGGACGTTACTAGAGTTTAAGTTCAATACACCCAATATACGGTTTTGCATTCTTTACTTGCATGTGACTTTTAGGTACTTCGGGAAAAAATTGCTATCCTGTGGAGTTTGAGGATCTAAAGTGTTTGAACAACAACCATTAAACCATCGTCTCTGCCAAAAAAAACCAGAGTGAGTTCATAAAATCTCCAATGCAAACTTGTACCTCATGTTTTGAATTTTTTGAATGATTACCCTCTCAATTAAAAAACTAAACTTTAAAACATAATGTGTTCAACAAATTAATGGTATCCATCTAAGCACATATCTATTTACCAAATTAAATCATAAAAGCATTGTCAATATATTTGTTTTGTAATTTTCCAACCTGATGTCTGTTATCTCCGCGAAATTTTGATCTAATTCGCACTGCGGACTATGCGACGCTTAGAAAGTTAAAAGCTTAAATGGTTGTCTATGGGGGGCCAACGCATTCTTATACAGGTTGTTTTGTCACAATTGATGGTCTATTGGGGCCATCTCTACTATTTTCCAACCAAGATTGTGGGGCTCATAAACAGGGTCATATCCCAATTTCTGTGGGGAGGTACAAAACTTGACAAGAAGCTTCATCTCTGTCAGATGGACATCATATGTAGACCCATTGATTTCGATGGATGCGGGGTACTTAATACTAGGTTCTTCAACATTGCACTATTAATTAAATCTTTCTGGCGCGCTATTAATGGAGATAATATATGGTGCACTATTATAAGGTGTAAGTACATTACTGGAGATATTTTTCATCAGCTATTATGCAGGGAACTGATTTGTCCATCCAACGTGTCTGTTATCTGGGGCGGCTTCAAAAAGATCCTTTCTTATATATGTGACCGGGTGACTTGGAGTTTTAGTGATGGCGGAAGGATCCCCTTGGCTTTCAAAGATATCTCTGGTATCTCCTCGGACTATTCTATTTCCCCTCGTCTATTACACCGCCTCTCGCAACGGAGGTTTATTTTATTATCTCAGACCATTTCTGGATGGTCTCATGAAGTACCGTCTTTCAAAAATACTGAACAACTGGGGTTAGCGGGGGAAGACGCATTGGAATGGGAGGCGATTTTGGTATCATTCAAAACCGCTGGTTTCTGTCAATTGGCGGGAGGAGACAAAGTCATTTGGAATGGGCCGCTGAAGAATGATGCTATCATTGTAAAAGACGCCTACATGTATATCATTTTCTCTGCATCAGGGGGTACCACTTCCAAGATCTTCTATCCTTATTGGAAGCGCAAAGTGCCCACCAAGATTGCCCTTTTCGGATGGTTGGTTTGGAGGGGCAAAATTCTGACGTGGGATAATCTTTGCAAAAGGGGTTTACAAGGGCCGAATCGTTGTGCTATATGCTGTATGGAGGCTGAAAGTATTTCGCACCTGTTTTTCACCTGTCCTGTTATAAATAACATGTGGAGATCCCTTGCGCCTCACATTTCTAATCCAAATTGGTCTGCTTCTGATTTTATTTCGGCTCTTAGGGACTGGGACAAGCTTAAAGGTAAATATAAGTCACTTCCTTTTTATTTTATTTGCGAAGTCTGGATTGGCAGAAACTAACTCATTTTTGAAAATAGGCCTTTTCTCCCGCACTTTATCATGTCCAATATCATGAGTTGGATTGTAGATTGGAGTGACCCTCCTCAATTGGTGGCTGATAGATCTATTAGAAACAGACCCCATGAGATTCATCTCCCTGCTATATATTTTGATGGGGCATCGAAGGCGGGCATCATGGGATGTGGTGTATGGGTTAAAATGTCCCAACGAGAGAGAATTCATATATACTAGAATGGGGGTCCTGGTACTAATAATAAAGCAGAAATCATGGCACTTTGGGGTAGCCTCCTGGTCGCATCAATTCTCCAAATATAGAATCCAAATTTCTATGGTGACTCCAAGTTGGTTATTGACTGGATACACAGCATATGTGAATTTACTATACCAACTCTGAGGGGATGGATGCAGAGGACTCTTCGCATGTGGCAGATCTTAAATCATCCTCCTATTAGTCATATCTATAGGGAGAATAATACCAGGGCGGATGGTCTTTCCAAAAAAGGTATCTTTGCAGATTTTGGCCAGATGTATTTACTTCAGTACAAAGATGAGGTACAGACGTGGTCTTCGATGATACCAATTCCATGACGCTTACATACTCTCCTTCTCCCTTATGTTTTTACTTTTTTCATCATGTTTTTATGTTTATAGTTGTATTGGCTATATTCTCCTCATACTGCATTACTCCATCCATACAGTTCCTTTTCGTGTAAAAGGAATCTTCACTTGCGTGCCTGTAGGATTGTTTTCTATGTTCTATTATAACAGGCTGACTCATATGGGTCATGGTACTGTATGGTATATTTTCCTTTCTCGGTTCTGTATCTACATCAGGCGAGGCGGTCTTTATATAGCAAGGTCATTATATTAGCTTTGATCCATGTCAGTGTCCATTGCTGTATTGTTTTCCTTTGAATGATCGATGGCCTGTCGATTTATATTTTGGCTTTGCTACTTCAAGCGAGCGGGTCAACAAGCGAGCGGGACATCAGGGGTCACTATATATCTGGCACTTGGTTTATTGCTGCTACTTCTGGCCTGCGATCCCTGTCTGTTTCGAATAGATTTATGAAGCTGATCATTTCAAGCGAGCCTACTTACCAATGCTCATTGACTTGTATGCTCTTTTGAATGCATCTTCTTCATCTGTGCGGGTGATCTCCGGGTGTACAAGCGAGCCGGTTTGGTGACTTTCATGGGGGATGTCTCATATGTTTAATGGCTGTTGATTTCGAACTATATTTTGAATGTCTTCCTTTCTATGCATCTTCTTTTCATCCTCTTTGCCATGACTTTGATGTATCTGTTTTATTTTGTCATGTATATTAATGATACTGGGATGCTCAGAAAGATTTGTTTTGGGTCTGGTTTTACCACCCGTAATTTTGCTTGCCATGCACATCGAATGCCTTCTCATCTGGAGGGTTCTTGATTGTATTTGGGAATCTCGTAGTTCTTGTTGTCTTGAGAATGTTATGTTGATCATGTACTGTTATATTTCCTCACCTAATATATATAGCGTTTTTTTTCTTCTGAAAAAAAAAATCATAACTCCAACTGAGAGTTCTTAAAAATCTCGAGAATGTGGTATAGCTTTTAGGTGGGCAGGTTATTTTTCAGATCTTGTGATCTAATCTTGAGTAAGACTATGAGAATTACTCTACATACAATTTCTTTCTTGAGTCATTAAATTGAAAAAAAAACTAAAACTTCATAAATCAAAAGCATTTTTGATGTTATACCGGTGAACAATAAATACATAAAACAAGTGCATCAAAGAGTACAAGAGCATAAAACAAACAAGCGATCAAAAAATAACATATATATATATATATAGTTTGAGATGTTAATTAGAGTTTATCAAATTGCAATTTCATAAAACTGTTCACATCAAAAAATGCTTCATACTCGGGCTTGCAATTCTACCTTGTTTTTTTCCTTTTGAGCGATACTATATTCTGCAACCCCTGCTGCTATCTATATCTCTGATCGCGGATGCAGGGTGACCAGCAACCCATTCTTCATGGCTACAGTTATTCCCAATTTTGGCTCAACCTTCACATCCTCAACCACTTTCACACGATATCGATACACAAGGGACGCTGCCACCAATTTCATAAGAATATAAGAAAAATCCTTACCCAGGCAAGTTCTTGGTCCCCAATTAAAGACAGGGTATTTATATCCCCCTTCCGCCACAAACACGCCGTCTCTGAGCCATCTCTCTGGTTTGAATTCCCTGCAGTCCTCTCCCCATATATTCTCCATCCTTCCCATCGAATAAATTGGGAAGATGAGATTTGTTCCCTTTTTCAAATGTACACCGTCTGGCAATACATCGTCTTGGATCACTTCCTTAAAGTTTATCGGTAGCGGGGGATACAGCCTCATTGTTTCAGACAGTGCAGCATGCAAGTATTGCATCTCTTTCACCTCTTCCACAGTAAACCCAGTGAAGCTAGTGGGATTCGATCCTGGTCGGATGGCCAAGATCCGGCGCAATTCAGACAAAATATTTTGTTCTATGCGTGGATGTTGAACAAGCAACCAGAAGAACCATGAGAGCGCAATATAAGTAGTGTCCCGGCCGGCTAGAACGAAGTTGATGCACATGTCTCGGATTAGTTTATCAGACAACAAACGACCATCATCGCCACGCAGCATCATGAGATTAGACAACATGTCAAATCGTTCGATATTTCTGTCATTTTGGAACAATTCTTTCCGTCTGGTCCTCATCATCTCGGCTGCAAATTCATCAATAATTTGCAGAGAGGCCTTGAGTTTTCCTTCGCTGCCAATGCCCAAATACCTCATTGCTTTCCATATGCTACAAGGAATGATGAACCGCCTGACGGTTGCATCCATGGCCTCTTCAAAAGCTTTAGCTATTTCAACGTCTCGTCCAGGAGGAGTAAGAGAACCCAAATCCACTCCAACACCAATAATACACATGCTCTCCAAAGCAAAGCAAATGAGTAGCTCCTGAAGATCCACAGCAGAACCCGTTCGACATGCATCGTCAAGCTCTACCAGCAATTTACAGTCAAGAGATTTGTGGACGGTGGCAATCATGTGATTTTTAGAGGCCGGGGAGTGGAAAAACAAACTGGTCATTTTCCTTTGCCAGGTCCATAATTCGCCGTCTGTGTTGAGGATTCCGTCGCCCAGCAGATCGTCGAAAATACATTTGTAATAGCTCCCCTTGGGGAAGCTGGAAAACTTGGTTTTGATGATGTGCTCTATATTTTTGGGATCGGTGGTGACCCACGAAAACATGTTCGAGAGCAAAGGAGGCTTGAATTCCACTGTTCCACCATTTTCTGCAAGCACCTTGGTAGCCCACTCATATATGTCATTTATATGAAGATAAATGGAGGGAAGCATACCCAGGACTGGCCATATTGGAGGAACCCTTGTCTTCCTATTGAAAACAAAATGGTAACATAATAAAAATGCCCCAAATAAACTTGAAATGGAGATCCCCAATGCACAATATTGAATCAGCTGCAACAAGCTCCCCATCCTTCCTAGTTGAGGGATGCAGAGCAGAGAATAGCACAAGATGTTTAGGAGAAAGAAAACAGCTATAAGATGTGTATTATCTAAAAAAAAATGTTTTGCTGGTTTTAGTGTCTTACAATCGCCCATGCAAATTGCAACTAGCTTAGATTTTTGTCGTACTGAATATCTGTGTTTAAACCATTTTTAGGTTGAGGCCAGAGGCTTGTGGTTCCGGGTGGCTTGTGGTTCCGGGGTGGAGAAGTGGGAGTCGCTGAGAATTGGGTGAAGGCGTGATGGTGAGGACAGAGTGAGACCTCATTTAGCAGTGCCAGCACAATATAGCAACAGGCAAACCAGGTGCCGCTAGGAATCTATTCCCAACGGCGCCACTTGGAAAATATAGCAGCGCGTTTCCTGGCACATGTATACTTGTTGGTCGACGTGGCGCAGAGAAGATAAGCTTTTTCAGTGCAGCATTGATTAACAGGATTCTCGGAATACAAGTTTCCAGTCATTTTATCTTGACGAACGTCTTCTTGTGTAATTATTAACCACATTCATTAATATTTATATTTAATATAAATAATTATTAATAACAAATAATAATTAATAAATTAATAATTAATGATTAATTATAATTAATAATTAAATATAATAGGTAATTTTTTATTTTTTTTCATTATAAAAACCGAGTATATTGAGAGTGTTTCTTTTCCTTTCTTTTTTTTTTTCAGAAAGAAAAAAACGTTGTATATTAAATATAGCAGTGCATTAACTCAAACACCACATTCTCAACTATACTCAGCGGGAAAGACAAATAATCATAGCCACTGGATGTAAGATACCCATCTAAGCAAGAGAGGCAATCAAAAGGACATTGGCATACAAAATCTCGGGGGGAATAATCTCGTCCCCATCATAAATTGAAAACATTACATCCCTGCATATAAGAAAAGACATGAACAGATAGAGAAGAAGACAAAAGGCCTATTGAGAATCTGAAGATGACAATCATGAAAATGCTGAAAGGGAAATATGTAGGATATAGATTGTCAGTGCGCTTGAAAATTCAGAGATTCCCAAATTCCTTTGTACAGGCTCGCTTGAAAGAAAGGCTAGAACAGCTCCTAGAGTACCACGCCTAATTAGATTGAAAACGGACACCTCTCCTTCTCCCTTGCCAACAGGATGTGTTGCTCGACAGATATAGTACTACCCGATCAAAAAAGTATATAGAAGTAAACTGAAAAAAGAAAAACACACTTGCATGAAGGAACTGGCTCGCTTGACATTGTGGGCATCTTAATTATGGAATTGGAATGGAAGTGTCCCAAATCTGAACTCCATCTCTAAACTGGACCACTTGCAAAAACCCAAAAATCAACTTTTATTCCTTTTTTAGATAGCCAGTCAGCACGCGTGTTGTTATCTCTGTATATGTGGTTGATAGGCGGGCAGTTCAACCTCTGCCATAATCTTTGAGTCCTTTGGAGCCATCCCTGCAAAATCAGATTCATCACGGTAATGTTGTTTGTGACCCATCCAATAACTAACTTGGAATCTCCATATACATTAACATCATGCAATTGTAGGTTGGTGGCCGCCAAAAGGCCCCCCCATAGGGCCATGATCTTTGCTTTGTTGTTAGTCCCCGGCCCCTCGTTCCAAAAAATGTGTATCCTTTCTCGCTAAGACAAATTAATCCATGCACCACACCCCATGATGCCCTCCTCACATGCTCCATCAAAGTAAATGGCTGGTATAGATATCTCATGTGGTCTAATGCAAATAGATCCATCCCTGACCGATATAGCAGGAAAAGGTCGCTCATCAATCCATCTCATGACAGCAGAGTAAACTCGGGTGATCTCAAAAGGTCTACTTTCAAAAATCAATATATTTCTCGCCAGCCAGACCTCCCAGATGAGAAAAAAGGGAAGCGATTTGAATTTTCCTTTCATCTTATCCCAATCAAGAGCAGCAGTAATAAAATCCACTGCAGACCACGAAGGATCCATGATGTGTGTACTGAACAGATTCCACAACCTAGAAACCACTGAACACCGGAAGAACAGATGTGCAATGGATTCTTGTTCACAGCAGCATAAAGCACACCTATTAGGCCCATATTGTCCCTGCTTAATTAGATTATCCCACGTAAGAACCTTTCCATTCCAAATCAACCAGCCAAACAGAGTGATCTTAGTGGGAATATTTTGGTGCCAGAAAGGATAGAAGATCCTTGAAGGCTAACCCACATACAAAGAGTTATTGATGCT
The DNA here is from genome assembly GCA_034641835.2 of Pinus albicaulis. Taxonomy (NCBI): domain Eukaryota; kingdom Viridiplantae; phylum Streptophyta; class Pinopsida; order Pinales; family Pinaceae; genus Pinus; species Pinus albicaulis. The sequence goes on from CM076574.1 coordinate 110,762,458, forward strand.
TCGATATATATCCTTCACAATCATTGAACTGTCTTTAATAGGCCCGTCCCAAATAATCTGGTCTCCCCCTTGTACATGACAAAGACCAGCACTTCTTATACAATTGCGAAATTGATCCCATTCGACTACATCTTCTCCAGCAAGACCCAATTGTTGTGCATATTTGAATACAGGAGAATCAAAAGACCAGTTAAGAATTGTCTGCGAAAGGAAGATAATACCCCTGTGTGCAAGTCGATGCTGTAGTCACGACAAGGGACCTGAGTGTTGTGGTAGAGTAAGTATATTCCTGAAGCCCAGCGGGATACGACCACCATCCTGAAATAACCATGTTAATCAGTCAGCCACATGACCCAAAAACTTTTTAAAACTCCACCAAATGATCGAGATAGACCGAGGAAATGAGAAATCCTGGCATATGAGTTGATGGAGGACATCACCATCAATATATTTGCTTCTAATGATGGCGTTCCAAATTCTATTCCCCTTAATATCCCTCCAAAAGGATTTGATTAGCAAAGCCTTATTGAAAATCGGAGTGTTCAATATTCCCCATCCATCGTGGTCTTTGGACCTGCATAAGATTTCAAGCTTGCAGAGATGGTATTTCTGCACCAAATTAGATCCCCTCCCAAGGAACTGGGTGATAATCGTATTGATCAAATGAACAATCTGTTCGAGCAGATAAAAAAGGTGTCCCCAGAAAACCATCAGCTGAGACAAAACCCCCTGAATCATTATGAGTCGACCTCTTGTAGACAACCATCTGTGCGTCCATCCACTGATCCGCATCCTGAACCTATCAATCAACCACATCCAATCCCTGATCTTGTAGCCACACGGTTTGATTTTGTATCCCAGGTAGTTAAAACCATCAGCAGCCAATCTAGAACTAACTCCCATGTAGTCCGAAATGAAAGAAATCTCCTGAAGATCACCATTTTCATAGATAAGAAAAGATTTGCTCTTATTAATACCTAAGCCAGTTGCAGTTTCAAACCTTATTAGCATGTAGTGAATATAAAACCAGTGGTTTCGAATAAGGTAGCCAAATAAGAGCAAGTCATCCACAAACAAGGAGTGTGATGAAGAAACAGAGTCAGAAAAAGAGAAGCCCTTGATGAATCCATTTTTCTCAGCTCTTTTCATAATCTTACTGAAACCATCCATGATTAGGATGAAAATGAGTGGGGAGAGCGCACATCCTTGTCGCAAACCTCTGCCAGCATCAAAAAATTGAGTCGGAATACCATTAATAATGACAACAAATCTTATTGTGGAGATACAGGACATTATCCATCTAATGATCCTTAATGGTAGACCAAACTTGAGAAGAACTAGCATGATATAAGACCAGTGTAGGGAGTCATATGCCTTACGGAGGTCGACCTTCAACAAAACTGCCTCCCTTTTCTCTGAGTGCATGGAGTGAAGCACCTCCTGTGCTATTGCAATGGCATCATGGATTGATCACCCTTATAAAAAACCATATTGTTCCAATGAAATGTGGGCTGATAAAGTAACTTTTATACGATTTGCAATGATCTTTGAGGTAACTTTATATATCACATTACAGAGTGCTATCGGCTTGAATTCAAAAAAAGATTGGGGATCAGCTGCTTTAGGCATTAGAGCAATAAATGTTGAGTTGAGGTTAGCAAGCATATATCCCCGAGTCCAAATTAGTTCCACCATCTCCGTCAATTCAGTGCCCAATATATCAAAGAAGAAAATGAAAAATTCCACGGGCCAACCATCCGGCCCCGGACACTTGTCATGGGAAAAATATTTCAAGACCGAAAGGACTTCATTCCTAGTTATGCTCTCATCTAGAGCTCTAATGGCATCTTCATCAAACATCCTTATGATAGGGTCCAACAGCCGTTTGTGATTATCCGCATTGATCCTTTGTTCCTTCTAGTAAAAAGAGGAGAAATGGCTAAGGGCTTCTCTTTGAATCTCAGGAGTTGTGATAGCATAACTGTCATCAGAATTTTTAATGCGCCAGATTGTGTTTCTGTTCTATCTATCATTTGCGCATTTATGAAAAAACTGTGTATTTAGATCCCCCTCCTTTAACCAAGAAATTCTGCTCTTAAGCTTCCATGTGATTTCCTCTATTCTCAATATCTCCCTTCTCCGGATCCCCAGTTGTTTTAGAATACCATATGTAGTTTCATCCGGGATGCTATCCAAGAAACTTGTGTAAATATCCTCCATCTGCTTCGAAATGGCATGTAACTCAGCCTTGAGGGCCTTCTTCTTTCGAATCTCCCATTCTTTGGAAGCCATTTTAATCTTCTGTAATTTGAAATGGAAGCGCTCCCAGCACCTGTGATCTGCCACATCCGCTTCATCGTGCCACAACCGCTTAATGAGATTCACATAATCAACATCTTCCAACCATATTCGGTTGAATTTGAAGGGCGTCCCCTTGATCTCAACACCTGTGTTCCAGGACAATAAAATCGGCATGTGATCCGAAATGTCTGAGGTCAAAACAACTGACCTGGGAGCCACCAAAATATCCAACAAGGTGTCCTTTACCAACGGCCTATCCAATATTTTACCAATAAAATTATCACCCGCCCTTCTGTTTGTCCACATGGGAATCATAGGAAGCGGCCTGATATCCACCAAGAGATGAGAGTTGAACATATCATTTAAAAATTTGGATAGAGGATCCAGGCGAGCTCTAGTGCCCCATATTTCATCCTCCTGCAAAGAGGAGTTAAAATCTCCCATGATGATCAAATTCGGTAATAAGAAAATACCCGAGGCCTACATACGATTCCAGAAGGCGATCCTGTTGATATATGGAGCATAGATGTTTATTATGTTGAAAGAGCCTTCCAATCCCCGAAGCTGACCCGATAAAAGAATACCTCCAAAAAACCTGTAGGCCTTGAAAATTGCCCTATTCGGATTCCACATGGAAATCATACCCCCCGAATGCCCATTTGAATCCACAGCCATCACACACCACCCTACTTTAATTCTTAAAAACACTTTAATAGCTTTCTCCCTACCACAAATAGTTTCTTGTCCCAAAAAAATGATGGGATCCTTAGATGCAATAAGATCCCACAGGCAATGAAACTTGGAGGCATTGCCCAACCCCCGTATATTCATTGAAATGATATGAGTCATGGGGAAACCACATCAAGGTTGCTTTCTCTAAGCGCCCTAGAACACCCACCTGTGACTTCACATGCAACAATGGGAATATCAGTGAGGCCCTCCACATCATCCAAAAACAGGGAAATGGATTTTAATTTGCCCCGCAATTGTCTATTTGCAGCTTTAGATTTCTTCCTGATGGTAATGTTGGATGTGAGGGAAGGGGAGGTATGAGTATCACCTGATATGGGCGGCTTGTCAAAAATAGTGAGAGCTGCAAGGTCCAAATTAGGGTTACCCATGAGTGACTCTATGTCACTCCCAATCGAGTTCCTAGGGGAGTCAGAGAGGAGTACAGGGTCAACCGGTTTGGATGATATTTTAGGGGACCAATGGGACCCCCCCGACACCACCTCCAACCGCCCTGCAGATGATTCCCCAACAGAGAAATTTGTAGACTGAAATAGTGGGGGGTTAGCCGTAGGATTAGTTAGATCGGTAGAAGGGTATGAGACCGCGGCTGATACCTCAGTAGAAAAATTCGAAGACTGAAAAGAAATAGGAACAGTAGTAGGGCTTGTGATGTGGACAGAGGTAACTGTGATAGCAGCAGATTCCCCAACCGTGAAGTTCGAAAATTGAGATAGAGTAGGGTCAGAATTAGGATTTATGGGGTCGACAGAGTTTTGTCTAGGGTTCGGTATTGAGACTTTGAAATTAGACATCATCAAGCCATGTTCATTTGGGGGAGTGGAAGGTGTATTGTTTGGCACATGATTATCCACGGGTTCTAGAACCCTAAACATGGTTTGAGTAGGCAAATTAAGACTAGAATTCCTAACAAACTCATCATTTAAGAGAACAATTCTATCATTATGTCCTTCAGCAGATACGTAAGCTTCGTCATCAGATGATGAGGAGTTAGGAATACCTGATGCAAATCCGCCCGAAGTACCAGAGGCAGTAAGATTCTGTCGGCAACCACTCGCTCCCACCAAAGCAGCACCATCACGATCAAGGCGGAGTCGAAAGGGATAGTTTTCTCTAAAATGTCTGGTCCTGTGACATATAAGACACCTAAATGGAATTCCCCAGAAATCTATGCGCTGACGATGGCGTCTATTGCCCCATATCAAGTCGACGTTCCCTAGTAAACCCCTAGCGAAGTTTACCTTGACCAGAATCCACGCAGTTATTTTATCACCCGCACCCACAATACTTGGATCAATGAATTTGGTACACCCAATGGAGTTACCAATCACCCGTAAAACTTTGAGGGTCCAAAACTCGAGCGGGAGCCCCGACAGCTTCACCCACACAACTCGACTGCGCGGAGCTTCCATGACCGTGTTGAAGCCCAGATACCATGGGATGAGTTGCATGAAACTCCGTCCTCTCACCCATGTCCTACCAATGATTTTATATACGTCTTTCTCATCCATGAAGTGGATGCTAAACCAGCCATTAAGGAGCATGCTAACTTTTTGCATATAGCCAATGATAGGATTCCAACACTGTTTAATCCAAGAAGTCGTATCAAAATCGTTGTTATCCGGAAACATCCATCTACCTATCACGGCCCGCTTCTGCAAACTTGCCACCCTCCTGCATAGATCCTCATAATCTAAGTTGACCTCCCTAATCTCCATGTTGTGCTTGTATATATTTTTCTTATGCCTACCTCACCCACAGTGTCTTTTCCCTTTTAGACGACCCTATGTGTTCACCACCTCAGTGGGAAAATCCCTGATAGCTTTTCTAATGATGAGTTCATCCACTTCGAAATCACTTGAATGTATTTTTTCAGCAATGAGAGATGCAACAATGAACTCCTCATGGGCTTATATATCCGAAGAGAGCCCAATTGACCTTTCCGCCATTGCACAAAAACGAGCGGGAGGAGCAAGACAAGTACTCCTGGGGATGCAGGGTGCCGCCACTGTGAATCTGACAGTGCAAATAGATTGGGAAAAGGACAATCTTTGAATTAGCACGTATCACACTTTAGATTAGGCGCCTTCCATGAACCATCCACGCATCCGCCACCTCAGAAGTTTCCAATCCAATAAGGCAAGGTATCATCCATACAAATCACACATCCACTATATAGGCAGATCCTTAAAAAGGAACCACCGACACATATGAATTTCCAATACCCTTTGTAGGCACTATTACAAACTTCCCCGAAGGTCAAAACTGGCATCTGACATATGACAAATTCGAGATCAACAGAGATGAACTTGCAGCAAGCCGTCACCAAGAAAGACCATTGCCCAAAGTATGCCACTCACCTGGAGAAACTGTGAGTCTACTTAATAGAATAATCCTCGGAAAAGGAGGAATTTCATAGGCATTAATGAAAACATTATCCCATTGATAAAGCCATCAGACAATACGTCAGCATGCTTTAAAATCAACCCCACCAACCTAATATTCCCTTTATTAGGAGCCGCCACTTATCGAAAAAATGACAAAAACACAGAGAGCAATAGCCTCGAGATGTCCAAACATATGATAACGAAGTCCCGAAAGGTCAAGCTGACCACCGACTGGCTTCAGACCATATTCATTCGATGGATGAAAACATAGGAGATACCATCAGCATATGAATTAATCCACTCCACCACCCAAGACCCCCTTACCTATCTGCCGCCACTGTCCACCAAGAACCTGATACCCGAAGATGAAAAGAGCCTCGATAGAAACCATCTATGATAGCAAGAAAGTCCGTATACCTACTCCGTCAGAGGGATATCAAATCCCGGATCAACAATTCAAAAAAGAACCGATTTGCATACCGGAAAAATACTTTACGGGATAACTATCACTGGAAAAACCAATGCGTTAGCACCCCACACTAGACATGGCAGCAGCAACAACACATGCAACCGGGAAGAGACCACCATTTTTTGCATAGACGAAAACAAAAGCTCTTACAAGGACAATATATGATGATGGAGTCCACCCATTTGCACCATAATTGATACCAACGACTCTCCTGGCGTGAGTCCAGAACAATTGAATCCAATGACGAATCCTGGGATGAGGATGAGTGGTGTAGACTACAATCCTCGTGGTTTAACATCAGTCTTTTGAATGAGATATATGGCTTTGAGAATAAAAATGGCGATAATAATTAATAAAGAGGTCATGCAAATCTCAACCCCCTCCGGAAGACTCATGGGAAACAACAGTATATTCTCATTCCCCCCACGAATCACCCTCGAACCAGTAAGCCCACTAAGTCAATTATTTGCACCTAGTTATCAAAATGCATTACAGAAACGGGCATATTTACAGTTTTTAAAGACACCTAGAACTTCAATAATCAAAGTGAAAAGTGACTTGCCTACCAAACTATGCATTTGTAATCGCTATGATGAGACCAACAAAATGCATTCTGAAACCCTACTCTATTAATGGGCGCGACTGTTCCACCCTAACTCCGTTGTTTCAGCTCTACCTCTATCTACTTTTATGCATGCCCTGCAACACTGCAACCTCAAAAAATCCCCATTATTGGCATGCTTGGCTGATGGCCTCCACCACTGCAGCTCGCCCGTCATAGAAATCCAGTGTCTCTTTGATCTCAATAAATATTACCTTCATGAAAACCCACGCATGAAACCTCCATGCTCACCATTGAACCGACTAAAATCTCCCGCGTATCAAGATTTCCTATAGGGTTTGGCAATAGAATTGTATTGTTTTTTGCCCATATTTTTCTCTTTCCTTTACAAAGAGGTACTCTTAAGTTCTATCTAATCCATATGAATATACTTGTTCAAACTATTGATTACAAAAAAATATCGATCATTCATTCTAATGCAAACACGAAACATGAAAAATAAATATCGATCATTCATTCTAATGCAAACACGAAACATGAAAAATAAAAAGATAATTCATAAAGAGAATCAATCCTCCCAACATTAAAGAGATATTTTTGATAGTAGATAACAACAAAAAAATACTTGCGAGGCTTGACCTCAATGCCTCTCGCCTCTCTTGGACAGGAGATTAACTAGTTGATTATGTTTCTTGTAGATATGGTTAAATTTGATAGACCCGAAGGAGGCAACTAGATCTCTAATGCAAGCCATCTAGTTGGAGAGAATGGGCAGATAGAAATGTGTATGGAGCTTAACCGAGTCTCTAATGCTCTTAGTGTCCCCATTGATGGATATAACATCCAGGTCAAGCCATCTGGCAAAGGATAATGCACCCCATAGAGCAATCACCTCCACTCATCCACCCTGCCACCGGAACTGGTAATAGTGCCTGGGCTCCAAAGTAATAACCACTCCACTACCACATTTCCTGTTTTGGCTTGCTCCGTCAAAGGAGCCTCTCGGAAACTGGTCCTTTTTGTCCCTCTGATGAACCTTTCTTGATTTAGGATTCTTCTTCATCAAACCAATCTCTAAGAAGTAAGAGATGGCCTTCTTTGTCGCTACCCACACCGATGGTACAATTGACTCGAAAAACCATGCATTTCGACTGTGCCAGATCACCCATATGGCATAGAAATGAAGTGAATGGTGCTCCTTATGTGTTTTAATCCAATTACAAATAAAAAGAGATAGAGGGCCACTCATTCTAGGGCAGGCCAAATTCAGTACAAGCAACACTTCTTTCCATACCTCCCGATCAAAGCAACAACTGATGAAGAGATGTGCAATCTCCTCTTCCTGTTTGGAGCACAATAAATAGATATCGGGCCCCTGAAATCCTTTACCTTGAAGTGTATCCCATGTCAAATATCTATTGTTTATCGCCAACGAGCTGAAGCAGCAAAGCTTACAGGGCATATCCCACTCCCAAATAGAATTGAACCATTCATTACCAGATGGATTGGAGACTTGCAGGGGAAGTTTCATGTAAATATCTTTAACTAAAGGCATCCTATGCTTTAGTCTTCCATACCACTGTAATTCATTAGCTCATTATCTAATTCGAATCCTGACATTATAAAGATTGGAGATGCACACCTCCCACTCAACTGCCAATCCATTACTAAGACCCCAATCAAAGGCCCACTTCCATGAAGGGAAAAAAGAGAAACGAGGAAGTGGGGAGGCAATATGGGCAAAGTTAGAAATACCTCGTGACCTAAGGAAGGTAAAAAGCTCTAGCGAAGGGGAATGATTTCCCTAAAACCCTTGCATCGCATCAAGCTCGATCTCAGCATTGTCCCCATCCCCACTTTTCCATTTCAAAGAACCCAACATCCAATGCATATTCTTCAAGATACTTCTCCAAACAATGGAAGCAATATCGGGCTTGGTAGCTGTAGAACTTATACCAATGGATTCAAACCGATCATGTAATGTACTAAAACAAGATACTGAATCCTTCTACAATATTTGCAGAATATAAATCACGATCGCTCAATCACACCAAATTAAGAAAACTAAGTAAATCAATACACAACACTAGATATTTCCTGGGGAAAGCAACTGCTCAAAACCCCTCCATATTTATTGTAAAATCAACCAAGGAATCATGAAGCAATACAATGTATTTGTGATCACCACAACCTCATACACTCTATCGATTGCTTCACACTGATCTAGGCAAAATAGGACAAACACATAGCCAATTATAAACCTACCTTGCTTATGCAATCCCTAGAGAATTAAACCCTTATTAAATAAGAAATTGAACCTTCCTGGATTGCACAATTCATCATGGGCTTCCTGTGGTTTTATAATTGTATCTGGGCAGTTTACTAAAACTACAACTCCTAGTTTACTTTCCTTGAACCTTTGTCTCAACTGGGTCTCCACCAGAATTAGCATGCATGCAGCTATAAATAGTGAATCATCAGTTACTTGGTAGATCAATACTAGTGAATCAAATCTATTTTAATTCACTTGATCTTCGACTAGGTCATGAAACAGTGAAAACTAGTTAAACTATTTTAACTCAATTAATGTGAGTTAACTGATCCCACTCACACCACACTAGTGCTACAATTGCAACTGGACCCTGTTGATAATAGAATCACTCTACATGCCTATTCTTTGACACTCAACTCAAAATTCTTGAGCTAACTACTTTCCTATCACACTTAGTTAACTATTACAAGTTTTTATGAGATAAGATTACAATTAATTTTCCAATTTATTTAAAAATTGGTTTGCACACTAATGTGTCGCTAGGATCCATCACTGTGTGACCTGTGATCCCACACCAGTGTGTGTGTTGTTTCTGGATGTCAATTTCACTATTTCTTGTTGCAAATTTCAACACTCCCTCTCAACAAGAAAGAAATCAATTTGTCTTGATCCAGTACTTTGGAATGTTCTGCATGCAACACTATTCTAGTGTTGTCCACACATGAAACTCTCCTGAAACTGAATAGCCTCAAAACAACTGAATCAATATAATGCATATGTCATCAGAGTCTTCTGACTTCTGCTAGCTACTGCACATGTCTACTAGACTCTCTATGTTTCTGACATCTGCATTCATGCACTCTACACTGCTGCGAACTCTAATCTACGCTCCAGTATCTGACAGCTATCACTCTGATTTCTGTCCTCCTGACATCTGATTGCATAAATCTAATCGATCCTTCCTACTACTGCTGTACTGTAGACTCCTCGTAGCCAGGTTCGATCCATGAGAAACACCATCTCAATGGACCCTTCCCAAATTTCTTCTTGGGATCATATCTGCACATCGCCCCACCTCACACCTGGAGGTATAGCTACATGTACTCCCTCTGCCCATCTGGCTCAAAATTTCCCCCTCCTAGAGGTCTTTGTTTGCTTCACCTCGTAGATTCACCTGGATCCAACCACTGAATTCCCCACTAATATTGGGACCACTTCCCATGCACTGTTTCTGATAATGGAGTCATACACCACAACCATGGCATTAACCCATGTTGGCTATTGCACTGCTTCCTCAAAAGAGGATGGTTCTATCACAATACACTCGCTCATAAGAGCCATGCATCCAGTGCGCCTATCTGGGGACCTTCTCTACCTGTGTTGTGATGTAGGTGCACCTACATGCTCTGTCGCATCTAGCATCAATCATTCATCCTCTCTGGTGCACTTCCTACCATTTCTGGTGGGTGGCTCTGCATGAGTGGTTTCTGCCTCTCCATGATCCTCTTCTTGTGGCTGCTCCACATCTTGAGGTTCATCCTTTGGAACTAAAAGCTCCTCATCTGCATGCAAGTCAAGATCCCTCTCAAGGTAAAATTGCATGGCTTTCTCATACTTCCGCATGGTACATCCCTTGCATGTTTATATGTGTGCAAGAGTACCCTTTGGAAGACATGTAGGAATTTGTTGCATGATCCTCAAAGCATTGTGGTGTAGATGGCCTAATCTCATGTGCCATAACTCACCTCATGTATATTGACTCACCACCTTCCCTGCTTTACTGGTCAATGCTGCGCAACCATCTACATTAAGTTTGTAGAGGTTCTTCACATGAACCCCAATCTTCTTTACCTGTTCTATGGATTTGTGAAGGAGGAATGCCTTTCCTTCATTGAAAACCACATCATATCCAAGATACTCCAACATAGAAACTGAAACTAAATTATTTTTCAAGCCTGGTACATGCATGCCATCTTTTAATATGAAAGGTTTACTTGACTGTCTTTGGAAAGTAACTATACCAATCCCGATAGCGCTATACCTCCCGTCATCACCCATCTCGATGTGCATGTGAAGCTCCTCTCCCAAGCTAATAAATAGTTCTTTGTTTCCTGTCATGTGTAAATATGCTCCACTATCCAAGTACCACATAGATCCCATGACAGTTGACGCCATGCATGCGATGAGAGAGAGGTCCAACACAAACTGTGAGGCCAAAGCTTCACCCGTTGCAGCTCCTCGACCCTTCTTGTTGTTATTTTTCTTTTATGGATAATTTGTTGCATAGTGTCCATGATCATGACAGTGAAAACATTTCACCTTTGACATGTCACGCTTCTTGCCTTCTTTTCCAGTCTTAGATTTGGAATAGGACTTCTTTCCTTTACCCTTCTTTTCCTTACCATCCAAGGCACAATTTTCCTCGTCATCAGTCTTGGATGAGGATCCATCCCTGGTATTCCGCCGAAACTCTTCTTGTACCAAATATAACCATAGTCACTCCCAATATGGTAACTTCTCCATCCCATTCACAGAGTCCTGGTAACTATGCCAACTCTTGGAAAGGCCTAGAAGTGCTAGGCTCACCAAGTCACAATTAGCTATAGTAATCCCAACACTTCCAAGCTCATCTCGACATTGAGTGAACTTGGTCAAGTATTTTTGGATTGTGCCGCCCTTCTCCATTTTGATTTTCCTGAGCTTGTCCTTGAATGCCAATTTTATGTGGTTGCTGCTGCTTTAAACATATATGTCAAGGCCTTCCACATAGCATATGGAATTTCCTTTCCATGGAGACTCGAGACAATATGATCTCGAACTCCCTCTAACACTATCCTCCTCGCCTTTTCTACCTTCTTCTTCCATGCATAAAGAAGTTGGGCATCTACTACTGCGGGCTTGGGAATATCATTATCTAGGAATTCCTTCAATCCATTATCCTCCAACACTACCTCCATCATGTCCTTCCATGCAATATAATTAGAAATTCCCTCGAGTGCATATTCGAGTCTCAAGCCATTGAAAGGCATCTTGATCCACTTCTAACTCCAAAGAAAGTATCTGAAAATTTGAATACTGTTTGACACAAACTCAATTTCTTCTCCACTATTGTGATTCCTAGTGCTCTGATACCATGTAGAAAATATCTAACACAACTCTGATAACATGTAGAAATTACACGAACATATTCAATCCGATCATGTAATGTACTAAAACAAGATACTGAATCCTTCTACAATATTTTTAGAATATAAATCACGATCGCTCAATCACATGTAAGTAAGAGAAAGAAGTAAATCAATAAAAAACACCAAATATTTCCTAGGGAAAGAAACTGCTAAAAACCCCTCCATCTTTATTGTATAATCAACCAAGGAATCATGAAACAATACAATGTATTTGTGATCACCACAACCTCATACACTCTACTAATTTCTTCACACTGATCTAGGAAAAATTGGACAAACACATAGCCAATTATCAGCCTAACCTCAACCTAACCTTCTTACGTAATACCTAGAGAATTAAACCCCTATTATATAGGAAATTCAACCTTCCTTGATTGCGCAATTCATCATGTGCTTCATGTGGTTTTATAACTGCATCTAGGCAATTTGCTAAAAAAACAACTCCTAGTTTACTTGCCTTGAACCTTTGTCTCAACTGGGTCTCCACTAGAATTAGCATGCATGCAACTATAAATAGTGAATAATTAGTTACTTTGCAGATCACTATTGGTGAATTAAATCTATTTTAATTCACTTGATCTTCCACTAGCTCATCAAACAGTTAGAACTAGTTAAACTGATTTTAACTCAATTAATGTGAGTTAACTGATCCCAGTCACACCACACTAGTGATACAACTGCAACTGGACCCTGTTGATAATAGAATCACTCTACATGCCTATCTTATGACCCTGAACTCAAAATTCTTGAACTAACTAAGTCTATCGCATTTAGTTAACTATTAAAAGTTGTTATGAGATAATATTACAATTAATTTTCCAATTTATTTAAAAATTGGTTTGCACACTAATGTGTCACTAGGATCCATCACTGTGTGACATGTGATCCCACACCAGTGTGTTTGTTTTTTCTGTATGCCAATTTCACTGTTTCTTGTTGCAAATTTCAACAATAACCCCCCTTTTGGTCCTAGTCAAAATAAACAGACCCTTCATATATTTATCTCGGATTATGCGACTCCAAATATCATCTACATTAGTTTCCCTCCATAAGCTTTTGGTAATAAGAGCATAGTTGAAGTCATGGGTACTAAACAAAATACCCCACCCTTCCAAACCAATCAGCCTTATTGTCGCACGCCAGCGAGCCAAATGAATCTTTCCTTTCAGTGTTGCCCCCGACCAAATAAATTGTGCCATAAGGGAATCAATCCTATGAAAAACTTCCGCTCAGATGAAAAAAAGATGCATCCAATAGACTGCTACACTTTTAAGGATTGAGAAAACAAGAGTGATTTTTCCCCCTTGAGACAACCATTTATTCGCCCATCTAGACAACTTCCTATCATATCTATCTAATGACCAATCCCAATCTTGTACTCCATACTTCTTTTCCTTGAGATGGAAACTTAAATACTCGAATCCATCTCTAAGAGAGACTCTTAGAATCCAAAATAGATCCCCTATTTCACAGCTACGAGGATCATCCACCTCCTCTGAAATCATAACCGGCTATATATATATATATATATATATATATAATTAGTAAATATATATATATATATATATATATATATATAATTAGTAAATATAAATATTTATATAAAAATAATTTTAATTTTAATTATACATTTAATAATAATAATATTAAATTAATTAATAATTATATAATATTAATAAAAACTATATTAACTAATAAATAATAACAATAAATTATTAATTATTAATTATTAATTACTAAAAATAAAAAAGTAGAAATTTTTTAATAATTAAAAATTATTAATAATTAAAAATAAATAATAATTACTAATTAATTGTTAATAATTAATTATTAAAAATTATAATTATTGATGATGATGATGATGGTTAATGTCCGCTGAGACCAAAATTTGGTTTATCAGACCTAAAGAAACGAATTATTTAGTTTGTTTTAAAATTGTACTCCTATGCTAAAAGAGCTTGGAGAGAAGCGTCTTAAACTCACTATAATTTTGACATGTTAAAAGGTTAGGAAGGTCGGTATTACAACAAATATTATGAAATTGAGATCTAATGTGGGTGTACGCAGGGCACTCTAAGAGGAAGTGATTTTCATCCTCAATGTTCATATTCTCACAGAGATGGCAGATCCTTTCCACCCATGGTGTTTTAGGAACTGCCCAACGACCTGTTTCACTATGGAGCTCATGAGAGTTCGTTCTTATATTGGCTATATTAATTTTTTTCTTTGAGCTAGTTAAAACAAAGAGATACTTTTGATCTTCTAGATTAGGGTTGATGACCTCCTTATAATATCTTAATTTTCTTTTAGCCTCTAAATCTTTCTCACACCACATTTTCTCTTTAAACTTAGAAGTAACAATATTTTTAATGTTATTAATATTTTGCAATGCAACATTTTCGTCGATCTCCCAATGGTTTAACTAGGCCCTGGTATCTTTATACCAACCTCGTTTGAGCCTTAGGTGGTTTTAGTTGGAATTTAAAGCTAGCTTAGGAAGTATAAGGTCTCCCATCTTATTGCTTTTGTGCTTGTACAACAAGAGCCCAGTCATAGCTAGGCTCTCGATAGGGGAAATACCCACTTATATAAGGAGAATAGGATAGGGTGTATTTATTTTAATTTTGAGGTTATACGTTATAAAAATCTTCTGAATTTGGTCAATCTTTCTCAAGGATTCTCTAGAGATGCTGCAACCACAAACCTCACATCCATACAAGATAACATGAGTGACTAAAATTTCAAAGAGGAGGTTCTTTTTATCCCACATCATGAGGTTTGCTGATTTACACTTGTTTTCAAGACCAAAATAAGCTTTCCACCCTCCATTAATCCTTTTCTCAATGCTATAGTTCCAGTTGAGCTTGTGATGAATATCAATTCCTAGGTACTTGTAAAAAGACACTTCCTACAAGTTGCTATTGTCATACACAAAATTAGCGTAAGTGTCTTTCTTGGATTTGATAATCATAACTTTTGTTTTGTCAGTGTTAACAGTCATACCCATGGTAGAGCATAAATCCTTAAGAAGTATTAGTTGCTTCTGAAGATCAGATGGGCACCTTGCCATAAGAACAATACCGTTAGCATAGAGAAGAAGGATGATGACTATTCCAGCTAAGATCGTGCCAGTTGAGCCTGATTCCTCTAAAAAACCTTCTAGCTTGTCAATATAAATGCCAAATAGGGTAGGGGAGAGGGGGAAACCTTGTTTAACTGCGAGATTACACTTAATATCTTTCAACCACCCATCATTGCTCTTAAAATTGGCAATTACATTCTCGTATAACCTTATAGCGACAACTCTCAACTCGAAAGGAACCTTTAGCTCATCTAATATATTCCATAGGTTATTTCTAGGTACCGTATCGAAAGCCTTTCTAAAGTCCACAAAGCAACAAAAGAGATTGGATTTATCATTACGACATTCCTCCACAATGATCCTAAGCATAACAAGGTGGTTTGTTGTTGAGAGTTGCCTTCTAGAACCCACTTGTCCTTTGGACTGCTTACCTTCTTTTTCAAGACATATGCTCATCCTATTTTCCAAAATAATACCATATAACTTGGCTAAGAGAGGGATAATCATAATTATCTGATAATTAGAGGGGTTATTTGTATCCCCACTTTTAAAAATAGGAATAATGAGGCTCTGAGTCCATGGTTTAGGGAACCCTTTCTTGACTGCTTGATTGGAAAGCTTGTAGATGTGAGGGATGAGGATAAGACCTCCAATTTTTAATATTTCTGCATGGTAACATTCAATGTCCTTAGCTTTTCGATTGGCCAGGCGCTTAAATGCAAAATATATGTCTTATAATGAGAAAAATTCTTCCGTTGTGAGCAAGGTTTCAAAGTTATCTATGAAATTTGGAGATTCATAAAGATTTTTAATAGAGGAATTCTAGTCATGTAATGCAATTCTATTATTATCTTTAGTTTTTCTAGTTAGAATTTGCCTCTAGAATTTATTAGGAGCTACCTTAGAGATGTGTAAGAGATTTTCTTGTCTTTTATGAATATACTGCATTTTTTTCCTTTTAGTTAGGGCTTTGTATATTTTTATCTTGCCAATTTTAAGATACTCATCAACAACTTCCTTAATTTCTCTCCCTGCACTTTTACAATCTTTATCATACCAAGGGTTAGTTTTGCTATTTCTTTTATTACTTGAAACTTCAATTGAGAACTTGTTAATAAAATATGAGAGGGTTGTAGTAAAATTATGATAGAGGTCTTCTATGTTGTCTATACTAGATAAAGGAAGAAAAGTTAATTTTTAATTCATTTAGAAAAGGATCATTTTTATTTCTATCAAATATTAAGTTCTTTTTTCTATAAGGATTATCTTCTATGGGATCTCTATGCATGAAAAAATTGAGAGTTACAATTAAAGGTCTATGATCTGAGTCAGGCTTGTGGTCGTTTAAGATGTCCAAATTTATTATTTCGTTGTATAAAGAGATATTAGAAATAACATAGTATACCATGCTGCTACCAAGCCCATGGATATAGGTCATATGGCTAGAATTGGGCCACTTCTTTAGACCGTTGCAAATTATGAGATCTTGAGCACTGTAGAGCTTGACTAGCTCAAACCCAAACAAATTTTCCCCTAGATCTTCAGAGCTTCTTTTGTACCAGCTAGCTAGAGTAAGGTCTTCATCTAACCAAAGAGGATTAGGATTGGAATATTTGCTTAGAAGAATAGCTTGGTTGCTTGAAGTTCGAGCATTAAAGTCACCCATTAAGAGGACATTACCTTCATTCCTTAGGCTAGAAATATCATTCTCTAAACCATTGTAAGGACCATTTTTATCTAAATTATTTTTCTTATAGAAGTTAGAATTGATAGGGGCAGAATAACAAATGGCTATGTAGGCTTTTTTTATCATCAATGTCACTATTCTCTATCCAAATATATTGGTTGTAAGGGTCTTTTTTAAAAATCCTATCATGGGGGGAGATGTTCTTCCTAATCTAACACACTATACCCCCAATGCCTCTATAGTAGGATCACTTATTCGAGATTGACCATATCACAAAGCCATTTATGTTAGGGACCTTAGATTCTTTGTGCTCCCAAGTTTAAACTAGCAGTATAATATCAACTTCATTCGAGATCCAACTTAGCTTGGGGCCTTTGTTCCATGGAAAGCCCTGACAGTTTCAAGAAATAATCTAGAGCATGTTGAATTGCTATTTATTGCTATCGTTTTGGTTTCTATCTCGAATAACAACTTTTCTATTTCTGATTATTGCCCATTTTCCTTCCTTCCTAGCTTATTTTACCTTTTGAACCTCCTTTCTTAATTATGCTTGATCTTCTAGAATGAGATATTCATTTATAAATATTCCTGTTCCTTTTAGACTTGAGGTTTTACTAAGTATGTCTTACTTATGGTCAGTAGAGCTCACCTTTATCCAGATCAACCTTCCTTCATTCTCATTTAATTTCCCCATCCTTGTTGCTTTTGTGAGACACATTGTTTCAATTTATAATCTATTATGTAATTCTCTCTTGGCTATGGTTAGGTATCCTCGTCTAACTCCTCTTTCAAACTGAAGATTATAAGGTTCAAGGCCCTTTTGTTACGTTCATGGTATAATTCTATCATTTTTTTCATTTCTTCTTTAATGGGTGTGATATCTAATTTACCTGCCACATTATTTAGGGTGAGATTGTTTCTTCTAGTTCTTTAATCATGTCCTTCATTTTAAGAATTTCTAAAGTATCGACATATCCTTGTTGGGATGTTTGGTTCATATCTTGGATTTGTTTTTCTATTACTTGTAATCTAATCTCCATTGTCTCCATTTTATTCTCTAATAGTTTTATTTTATTTTCTATTTTTTTTTTATCTTGTCTTCAAGAGATGTAAATTTATTTTCCAGCATGGCTTCTAACTATGTTTGTAGCTTGACTTCTCTTTCTTCTCTATGTTTCTCTAAAGAATCTATATACTCATAAAGGCCCTGTAGAGTAACTATGATAGGTATACCTTTGACAATGTTTGGTAGATGTGGTGAATTATTCATACTTGTGAACAAATATATGAGGAGTAGATATGTATTAGAAAAAAAGATAAGGAATGTGTGCACCTGATATAACTGTTTCAGATCACCTTCCAGCTATAGAAACAATGAGCCACCGTCCAATCTGTTGGAAATTGGTTCAACGCTCCTCGTGTGTTTCACGACATGGACTAACCACCTCTCGTGGATCCTAACTCTCGCGATTGTAGCGGAGACTAATGCCTGCAGGTTTTGGTCTAACGAAAATCGTGATTCCAACAAGTGGTATCAAAGCAACAGGTCTCGAGTTCGAAACTCACCCGACTCGCGTTGGGGGGGATATTGTTGGAAATTAGTTCAACGCTCCTCGTGTATTTCATGACATGGACTAACCGTCGCTCGTGGATCATAACTTTGGTGATTGTAGCAGAGACTAACGCCTGCAGGTTTTGGTCTAATGAAAATCATGATTCGAACTCAATCAACAAACCTGGATATCTCCCTAACCGCAGTATATTATAAAGCAAAGTATATAAAACCTATGATAAATATTATAAATTCTAAAACAATAATTATAATAATGATAAAATATGAGTAAATAATAATAATAATAATTAATAATTAATAATTATAAATTTTAATAATTAATAATAATTTTAATTACTATAATTTAAAATAATTTTAATTTAACTAATTAATTATTAAAAATTAGAATTATTATAAACCAAGGTATACAAATTCGATGATAAATATTATAAATGCTAAAATAAATATGGTTGACAATGGTTGATTTTCATATTGAGACAATATTTATCATGGTCTACCATGATTATAAACCCGAGAGATTTATATTGAACCCTAAGATTAATGTTATAAACCCTATGAATAATATTATACCTTAGGAATATACACCCTTAGATTAGTAAACTCAGATAATTCATATTATAAACCCAAGGCAATAATAAACCCAAGGGATTATAAACCCAAGGGAATAATATTTAACTCAAGGGATCAATATTATATACCCAAGGTATATAAACCTTAAGATAAATATTATGAACCCTAAATTAAACATGGTTTACTATTGTTGAACATGATTTATTTTCATATGAAGACAATCTTTGTCACAATGACATGATGTACCATTTTTTACCATGGTTGGTTTTCATATTGAGACATTCTTTGTCAAAATGTGATGTTGGACCATGGTTGGCCATAGTTGGCAATGGTTGTCACAATGCGACATTGGACCATGAGACAATCGTTGTCACAATGTGACCGTGGTTATTAAACTGGTTGACTGCGATTGACCATGTTTAACCATTATTGATTTTCATATTGAGACCATCTTTCTCACATAGCGACATTGGACCATGGTTCATCATGGTTAAGCATGGGGGCAGAAACGTGAAGCTGGGTTACACTTTTGTGAGAATTGGGGTGTGAAATTTTTTTTCAACAATAGTTCGGCCGAACATTTTACAAAGTTCGACCAAACTCTCTAATAGTTCGGCCTAACTTTCTTATAAAGTTCGTCCGAACTCGTGTTTCCGTTTAGATTGACGGCACACTGATGGCGTGGGCAAACAAAATTTTTGCTGGAGATTGGAAAGCCGACAGCAAAATTTCGCCCGAACTATTTTCTATAAATAAATCGCCCGCGAATGTTTATGGTTTACCATTTTCATTTCGCGCGCCTTTTGTTGTTTGAGACTGTTGTCGCTCTGTTGCTGCTGCCGGCCGCCCTGGTGCTCTTGCCGTCTACCGTGGTGCTCCTGCCGTCCACGCTCATCGACTGTTGCGTCGGGTATGTTACACTTACATTAAAACAATGACATTTCTCCATTATTTGAAGTCTCAGAATTATATTGCCATATTTTTAAATGAAACTATATTACATCTTTTTCAAATAGAGTTTGATCACTTCATGAGCCTGAGCGAAAATAAATTGTTCATATAATAGCTGGTTTGAAATTATATTTTCCATTGACAAAATTTGCAAACAAAAGGTCGAATCATAGAGACCCTCTCTGGTTAAGTATTTATCAGAGCCAAATTTGATAACGACCAAATACAACAATCACATCCATAGTAGTTTGGCAATTGGAGAAAACCCTTAACTGAAATAAAAACCTTCGGGTGTTTTAATATTAGGAGAGTTCAACAAAGTTGCACTTTACAATGGCAATGAGACAAACATTTAGATGAATTGCATTTGAATTTTTTTGTTTGTTTGTGGTGTTACTTTTCCCAGTGAAATGAAACTTAGTGATATCCTACGTGTTGTAACTGATATCTCATGGTCAATTGCAACTGTAACAACCTTTACTGAATCGGAGTAACTAGTGGTTTTTTATTTTTTAAATATTAAATTATGGAATTTTATTTTTTAAATAGTAAAATTTAGAAAAATGATAGATGGTTTTCCTTTTCTAAAATTGTTAAATTAACAATGATGAACTTATTGATCAAATTAACCATTGTTAAATTAACAATGATGAACTTATTGATCAAATTAACAATGATTAATCTATTTGTTACATTAATGTAAACAAATGCCTTGGGCCAATGTTGACAAGATGTTAGGAGATGTCAAGCTGAAATTTTTTGCATTCAATCGTGTGTTAATGGTTATCAGGATGTTTGTTAAATTGATACTAACTCAGGCCTTGGCTCAAATGTTGACCAGGATATTAGGAGATGTCAATTTTAATTTTAATTTTAATTTTTATTTATTATTATTTTTTTCTAATATTTATGTTTGTTGTTTTTCACTTTTAAAATATTTTGCACTGAACTTTGGGTCAATGTTTACTAGGATATTAGGAGATATTAATTTTTTTTTTTTGCATCCAACCTTGGGTCATTGTTAATGTTGACCAAGATGGTAGGAGATGTCAGTCTGAAATATTTCTATCAATGTTCAGGGAACATGAGACAGATAATAAGGGATTTTGAGTTGATATCAATTAGATTTCTGAACCATAATCCATTAAGTTTGAACATTAAATATTAGCATTGACTGAATGTTAAATTGATGTCATTATGCATGTCATCTTAAATTAGTTTTCATTGGTCACACAATGACACTCTTTCATATGTGACTTGAGTTTGATTGAATTTTATTTACTTCAAATTTTTTAGGATTTCAAAAGAAATCTAAGTTTTGTTTAACAAATAGTTATCAAGAGATCACACCCCTTCACAAAAAGGTAATGGTTTTCTTTAAGAACATGTGTTTGTCTTTTTACAAAGATGTTAATGGTCTTCAACTTTTATTATTTTCACTTTTAAAAATATTTATTTAAAACTTGAGTTTAATATAAAATTTCCATATTCAAATCTCCATGGCATCTAATATAAAATATTTTTTTCTTCATTTTCTATTGATTTAGCTTGTTGTTCTTGAGACCCAATGCTCTAGATGTATTTACTAACATTTTTTTCAATGCTACCACTGGTTTTGTAATGGTAAAAATGGTTGTTAAGATCCACTCATGCAACGGTGAGAGTGTTCCTATTGTTCCTTTTAGTAGAAGCTCTAATATGGAAATGCATGTCTCATCTATTGACTTGGAATTAGGTAATATAAGTGTCCATTTTATGTGATTGTGAATGTTAGCTATGTACTTTATGTCCACATTGTTGTTCTTGAGATTTATCCTCCCCATTGAATGGATTGTTTCTAAAACCTTGTAGTGTACTTTTGTACACTTTATTTTTTTGGTTGTTGATAGTAGTGCCACTTAATTGTGTGGTCCTCCTCATACCCCATAAAGAAGTGTTGGGACTTGAGGAGGTCTTTGAATACTTCACACTTATTTGTTGCTATTTTTTAGGGTTAGTCCATAAGTAGTGTTACCTAGCTAGGAGACTGTTGGACCTCCTAATCCCTTGGTGATGCTTGATGAACATATGGATGACTTAGTGTGAGTGGATGCTTGACCTTGGATAGAGTCTTAGAACATTGAAATTTCATAGGAGGTTGTTATCTTATGTGGCATGATAACTAACTCATTGGGTATACATAATGGAGAGTTGGTTATTTGAACAGGAGAGGTACCTACCTAGGGGAATGAGCATTAGGCACTTGAATGAGGGCACTTAGCCATAAGAGCATGGGGCCATCTGGCATATACCTTAGAGGTTGAAAATTTGACTTGAGGATGCTTGGATTGACGAGCATACTTGGTGGAGGTTGGTTGTGGACTTGGGCATGTTGTTGGGGATAAACATTTGAGCAAGTGATGCTTTGACACATGTATGTTGAGGAGTATGGGGCGTAAGAGTATATGTGGTCCACACTGAGAGAAGAAACACCTTGAATGAGGACACTTGGAGAATGAATCACCATGCAAGAAAGAGTGTTCGGTTAATAGCTTGTTGGATAGCATGCAATCTTGAATGAGGGGTATCATGATTGGATGGTACATCATCTTGAGGGTTGGATAAACCTAGTGTGAGGCTTGCACTTCCTTATTTAGTGGAGATCTCCTACCAAGGTTGCGTTGTTAACTTAAGTCTAGGTTTATTTGTGTGGACCTAGTCCATGTTTTATATTGACCTTTCTAGCCTACTACTACTTCTGTATAAAGGCAAATGAGAGAACATTTAACATTATTTATTATTGATGTATTAGTTATTCTGTTTTTTTTATAATTTTAAATAATTTTTATAAAAAGCAAAACATAAAATTTATTATTTAAAAGAAAATACAAAGAAAATAGCAACCTTTGAAAAACATAACACGACAAATAGATGATTCAATACAAATGTCACATAGAAGTCATTTATCTCATGGGCCTTCAATCGAAATTATATATCTAGCACTACATTAAGCTATAGGAGATAAATCAAAGAAGCATTTGAATGTAAATTAAACATGTGTAATAATTATGTCCTTTAATTTAATAAATAGATAATAATTTGCAAATGCCATATCTAAGCTATATTTCATCTAAGTAGCTTTCAATTTAAACTTATATCTAATGTTAAATTATATAAAAGAATAACAGTAATCCAAACAAAAAAATATTTAGAACGTTAGTATAAAATGTGACATATAATTTTCCTCTGTGGAAAAACATAGTTATAATTACCAATCTTATAATATTATCCAATCTTATAATATTTGAAACCTAAGGTCTTTCCCATACCAAAGCATGTTCTTTTAAAACATGTTTTCTTGGTGATATGGGTGATTTAGAAATGATTGGGAGAGCGAAATTTTTCATTTAATATGTACAATATGTTTGGTTCATGCCACTAAGCCAAGAATTTTAAATTCAACTGAATTTTAATATAACCAACTAAATCCTGCAAAAAAAGAATAAAAAAATTTATGTTAGGGTTGTGGATTCAGGCATTGAAACAACACACCATGAAATTTCAAATTTAAAAATGATGGTTTGAGTCCTAGGTAGCTTAGAATCCTATTTGTTTTCAAAATAAGGATGCACTCCCATTTGATTCTCACGATTAGGTTGTAATCATGAGGCTTTCACTCAAGAGTGGACCTTCCCAAAATCTTGTGACGTCTTGTCACAAACAAAACCATCAAACTGAAAACACATCATGCAAGAAACATAGCTCACTGACATATCATTTTTCTCCTTCAAAGAAAAAAAAATTCACATCATGTGAATATGTCCATGTACTCTTACATATTGGTGTACAAAACCATCAACCAAACACAAGTTGACAAAACATGCCTCTTCAAACAACCGACTCTTAAGTCAAATAATAGAGCTCATGTACAAATTTCCATATTTGTTGCATTTAAGTGTGTCTAACATAACTCTACTTTCAACATCTTGCTTCATGCAACATGCACCATACTTTGAATTTGCAAAGAAATTCATGAAACATCAAAATACATGCTAGGCCTTAATTGGATAAGAAATCTAACCATTTGTTAGCAAACCATTTCAATGGCGCTTCTTTTAGTTGCACTTCATCACGTGAATCATCTTGACCCTCATCGATTATGAAATCCTCTTTTCCATTCTTGTCGTTATCTCATTCCACCTTCTTCAAATGTTGTGGATGACTTGTTGGATACAAAGTCCAACACTTGTCCAACATCTATAAACATTATGATTATTCAAACCACAAAAGGAACATGCAAGTTCTTTTCCAAATCTTATGTGAATATTTACCATATTTATCATAATCAAAAGCAATTTGATTAGAGGCAAATTTATGCCTTGAACATTCATCGTTGTCGCCTTCTTGAGGAGGTGAATTTGATGAGGTAGTGGCTCTCCTCTGAATACTAGCAATGAATTCAATGACTCTAGAGCTTTCAACATCCTCTTCTTTTAAATTCTCATTAGCTGCATGATTATTAACATCTTCTTGCAAAGTGGGTGTCAAACTTTTCCATTCAACATGAATACAAACTTCACAAGCTTGATGCACCCCTTTCATGTATAAAAAGATTACTTGTGTTGGGAGTGGCCTTTTACAACTTCGGAAAGCATTTGGTTCCACATTCATTCCTCCAGCAGACGTTGTCTTGTAGATACCATACATTTGTCTAAGGTTAAAATCATACAAGAAGAGCTTCATTCCGGGCTTCACCTTTTCTACAAGCTCCTTTTTGGTTGGTGGCAACCCAAACACTTTGTATCGGAAACACTCTTGCTTTGTTTGAGAATTACACATAAAAATCAAGTCGGCAAACTTATCTTTGCCACTGCCATCTTCATTGTTTGCTTCCTTGTTGCATTGTTTTTTCTTCTTATTTTGATCAACCTTTGAGACAACAGGGTTAGATAAACCCTTGGGTTTGTTCTCTGTCTCTATTTTAACAGTCTTATCCACAACATTAACCTTTGACACAGCAAGGTCAGATAAACCCTTGGGTTCGTGGTATGTCTCTATTTTAACAGTCTTATCAACAACATTAGTTGGTGCTGCATCCTGCAACATATATCCACATATTTGTTTATGGCATTTGTAATCTTCCTTAGACTATCTGCAATTTGCTTCACACTATATGCAATCTGCTTCATACTATACTATCCGTAATCTGCTTCAAAGATGACCGAACAATAGATCCACACTATTTTCAAACTCTTTAAACTTCACACTGAAAGCCCATCAACATATTCGTACTGAATCTTACAAGAATCTGTAAACTGTTTTCAGAGATTGCCGAGTTCTTCCTTATTAAAAGAGCCATAGACAAGGTATATAAATATAGATAGAATTACTTACTTTTAGGCCGACCAACACTTTGCCATGTAGGCTGATTTGTAACACATCATAATAGTTCGATTTTTCAACGTTGATGTAGAGTTGAAATAAACCATTGGTTCATGTTTTCTTTGACTAGGTCTGGGTTTCTGGCTGAATCTATATGGAAATTTCTGTCTAGTTAAATACCCTTCTGTTTGCAAGATTGATTTATCTTTTAAGATTTTGCATTTGTGTGTTGTATGTATCAAAGATATCTATTCCTAGTTTTTCTATGCACATCAATTCAACTGCACAAACAATTAAATCTAATTTAATATTATTGTTTGCTAGAAGTTAGTTTATGTTTTAAAAATGTTCAGTGTTGTATGTAGCAAAATATTCTACAAGGTGACCTTTATTATGGCAATGAGTAATAAACAATTTCAACTTATTTTCAACATCATTTTCCTTGTCCAATAGGCCTTTGACTTTTTGCCTCATTTATTTAGAAAGTTTTATGTGCATGGATATCTTCTTCCAACATCTATAAACATTATGATTAAATTCAAACCACAAAAGGAACATGCAAGTTCTTTTCTATATCTTATTTGAATATTTACCATGTTTATCATAATCAAAAGCAATTTTATTAGAGGCAAATTTATACCTTGAACATTCACCGTTGTCGCCTTCTTGAGGAGGTGAATTTGACATGAGGTAGTGGCTCTCCTTTGAATACTAGCAATGAATTCAATGACTCTAGAACTTTCAACATCCTCTTCTTTTACATTCTCATTCGCTGCATGATTATTAACATTTTCTTGTAAAGTGGGTGTCAAACTTTTCCATTCATCATGAACACAAACTTCACAAGCTTGAGGTAATGAACACGAAATAAAATTCCTTCTTGGAACAGCTTCATGTGCCTCCTTGGCTTTGGAGCATTTTCCATGTTTTCCATAACCAAGACCCAAATAATTAGGCCCTTCCTGAAGAACATTTGGCTCAACTATGCCTTGTACGTGCTTGCCTTTAAAACCCTTTACTTTCATATCACATTTTCATCAAAAATTTGGACCTTATTCCTCTAGTGTCTCTCAAAAGCATGTACACATTCATTTTCAGAGGAAATTGAAGACAAAAACCAATAGCTAATTCTTCTAACTGACCTTGACTAAAATGAGCTAAATTGTACTTTGATACCAACTTGATTTGAATATGGATAAACTAGTTTTGATGGGGAAGGAGTTTATGTGTCAAGCTTTAAGTGTATTTTGTGAGAAATTTATGAGTTAATTAGATTTTAAAAACTCATGTTTACACATTTATAAAATGAAAATTTTTTATTTCTAGGAAAATCTTTTCCCTCAATCCAAATTCTGATCATTGGACATGTAAGAGGAAGAAAGAGGGAATTCACTTTTCAAATTCTAGACCTTGTCTAAACCAAAATTAACTAGAGGTTTGGTTTTCAAATACATTCATTTATTTGGAAACGTTCTAGCTACCAAAAGTCCATATGCCAATCTACCTCCCAATAAATCCATTTAGTACACCATTGGTTAGTTTTTTTTCTTCCTATATTCTTTATCAACCTCTTCTAGTGATTCTTGAAAGGTGGATACTTAAATCCTTCCTAAAAATTTGAGCTCTAAAATGAGAAGACATACAAGGTCATTTTAAGTCATTCTTCTATCCAATTATAAAAACCAAGTGAATATTTAACTACATATTGATTTTTTTCCCATAGAACAACAAAATCTAAAACCTCTTCAAGGTCTTCAATGTGCTCGTAAAGTTAATTTACATGTCTTGATCAAGTCCAACAACAAAGAAACATTCAGTGACAACACAAAAATCTACAACTTCTTCAACATCTTCTAAACCATCTTCAAAGTCAATATTGTGTGCATCAAATTCCTCAGCAAGGTCATTAATGGAGTCATCAATGGTGCATCAAATTCATGCACCATACTTTGAATTTGTGAAGAAATTCATGAAACATCAAAATACATGCAAGGCCTTAATTGGATAAGAAATCTAACCATATGTTAGCAAACCAATTGCATATTATTTTCAACATCATTTTCCTTGTCCAATGGGCCTTTGAATTTTTGCCTCATTTATTTAAAAACTCATGTTTACACATTTATAAAATGCAAATTTTTATTTCTAGGAAAATCTTTTCCCTCAATCCAAATTCTGATCATTGGACATGTAAGAGGAAGAAAGAGGGAATTCACTTTTCAAATTCTAGACCTTGTCTAAACCAAAATAAACTAGAGGTTTATTTGAGCTCTAAAATGAGATTCCAAGCCTAATTTCATAAAAAGTAAGTTGGGGATGATCACATTGACTTCCTTGATGACATGTCTATGAAGATTAACTACCTTGAACTATTTTTTTGCGTAGGGAAAGAGACACATTCCCATGTCTAAGCATGAAAACATTCTTTGATATTGTTAATGCCTCTAGTGTTTACTTCTACAAGTTCTATAGGGAGAGTTTGTAAAGGGCCAGGTAGCCTCTGGATCTCATCTTTTATGAAAGGTGACATATCTAGTAAATGCCCCTACAATCAATCTCTGGAATGGATCTAAATAGAAGTTCTTCATTTTAATATCCGTAAAACACAACTAATTTAAGGTAAACTATGTACATGTGTCATTTCTCCCACAAACTAAAGTGTATAAGTAGTAAATTTTATACCAAGTGTGCTCCCACCATGTAAAGCGCAATTAGGTGAACTTATCATTTTTATAATATCTTTTTCGATTAAATTTAGTTTCACACATGATCAATTATTGCTTTGAAAGTTGTGTTCTACATAATTTGTGTACACTAAATTACAAATTGATTTTTGAAATCTATTTTGTGTAAATGTCGACCAATAGATATATATCATGGAGGATGAACAACGAAGATCAACCGAATCCCATATGGAGGTTCAGGGATCGGGGAATGTTCACGGTATTTAAATATAATCTTAAATCTCCATACATGTGTACATATGGAATTGATTTTTTTATTAACTTTGAGTTAATTTAGTTGTTAATAAGTTTCATATTTTAATTTTTAGGAGGTAAGAGGAGAAGGGTTTCAACTCCATCCATTGAGCGTGGCCAAGGTTCAACCGGTCGAGGTATGAGTGGTAGCAGGTTGCGGGAAGGGGGTGATATTTATTCCCCCGAAGGCCAATCAACCGCTGCTGGTTCTCAACAGCGTCATTCTGGGGTTGGTTCTCAGCAGCGTTATTCTGGGGTTGGTTCTCAGCAGGGTCATGTTGGAGAAGATGTTAACCAAGAACATCAAGGTTGCCATCAATTTCAATATTTTTTCATTAAATTTGTACAACTTTTTTTACACGTGTTTATTCTAATATACAAAATTTTATATATATTGATGCAGAGGCTGAAAATGTTCGAGCCAGTGGTCAAAATAGACGCAGGGCAGTGTGCTACATTCAAGAAGAAGGTTGTCAACCCAGCACAACTTATCCGGCTGAGATTACTGATATACCATGGGAAACCAACATGGCAGAATGCACCTTACAAAGGTGTGAAAGCCTTCATGCAAAATTGCAAAGAGATCTCGTGGCTTTGTCTCTACTTGCTGAGAGTAGACAAAGCCTCGAAATAGTTACACATTCATTGGGTGAAATGGTAAATGTGTACATAAATTTGGGGCCAACGACTGATTCGTTTGTAGAACTGATGAGAAAGAGAAAAGAAACAGTGATAGGTCTCGATAAATGGCAGGACATAAAACAAAAAGTTACAAGAGCAGAGGCCAAGTCAATGTTTAATTATAAGGAAGGGCCAAAAAGAAAAATGTTGAAGGTGCAGTCTTTCAAGCACCCAGACAAAGCTGGTTATTTGTATGATCGACATCTTGCGGCCTTTGGAAGGCTTCCATGGAACGATGAGGTTCCTGTTTATTTTGCACAAATGTTTTATGCAGAATTTTTTTTGGGTATGAAACCCGACTACAATTACCTTCCTTTAGAATTTTTTGGCCCGGGGAGAGGTCGATTATATCAACGTAAGGGCGCTAAGCGAGATGTGGAGTTGCCTCACCCTGAGCCGCCATTGGTGAGTCGACCGTTTCGAGTCGAAACTCTACGATTAGAGATGGATGCGACTTCTCAAATAAGTCGAGAAGCAAGAGATGTTATGATCGACAATTTTCATAGCGGATTGAGTGGAGTCGATCTTTTTTTAAATCGATAAAGAGCACGTGAAAATGCACGTGCCAATTTTGTTTATCGTACAGATGAGGAGATTTACAACATGAATGTTGAAGATCTCCGAACATATTCAATAAATTGTTGCAATGGTCTGTAAGACCTAATTTTTCATGAGGAAGAGGGCACCAGAACGGTATGTGTTAGTGACCTTAGGGTTTGAAATTATTTTTACATATACATGTGTGTAGAAAATTGAATAATAGATGAATTATTCACTGAGATTATCCTGATTACACACTATTTAAGCTTCATGAATAATACATAACCTCTTCTACAATTGATCATTAATTTGTGGAAATAGAAGCAGTCGCATGCGCACATTAAAACATAATCAACCACACATATAACACATTATGTAATGGGGAAAGCATACAGCTGAAAACCCCCAACTATCTGTATATTATAATGATAGATAAAATGTAACAATACATAGCACAAAGCTCCTCACAGCTCTCAGTACTATCTCACATGCTACACACAAACTAGCATGGAAGATGAACAAGTCACAGGTTCAAATCTCCTCCACAAGTCTACCTGCCTCTACTGCGCAATCCAAGATGAATAATGATGAGATCCAAGTTCGAATCCCACTGGCTTGTACTGCACAATCCTCATTGGAAATCTCAATCAATGTGTGTGAAAATCTCATGCACAGCTATAGTCACAACTGATAGTAGACTCACCCTTTCACCCACCTCTAACACTGGTCTCCACTGAACTGTCCATGCATTGCAGTTAACCGATGTATTCTTTAGTTGATTTATGAGTTAATAATTAGTGAATTAATTAATAATTAATTCACACCACTCATCACTAGTGTATTTATCAGTTAGACTAAATACAACTAGTTCAACTAAGTTAAACCGAACACAACTCCACCAACTGTCTCATCAACTCCACCAAACTCTGCCACATGAGTTCTAACTGAAGTCCACCATGCAATAGCTCAACTAACCCTTAGGAAAAGCGTATTTCCTTCTGTCAGCTGCATGTGCCACATCCAAGCATCAAACTGAAGTGCTCCAAGAGGATAAGATAATGTTTATAGTCTAAATATTATTAAGGGTTAATAATATTCAACTGTTCTATTTTTAGCCTGGCAGTCTAAAAATAGATTCCGCCCAATGTCTAAAAATAGAGGTCCATCTATTTTTACCAACTTTACCAATCATCCATAAATAGCATCCTGCAACACATAGACCATGATCCATATGTCTAAAAATAGACATAGTCTAAAAATAGACTTTGCACCAAAAATAGCCTGCAGGCCCACTTAGTGAAGGCGACTTCTTTTCACTAAGCTCCATCATCTTGTTGCATTTTCAACAATGTGTACAATTTGTAATAAATACATGTGTATGTACATGTATACATTTATTTGTATGTGTACATTAATCTAATTTAATGTATGATTATATGTTAAAACACCATTTCCAGTTCTCAGGCATGATGCGTGATGAAAATGTTAATATTACGTTCGGGACCTCCGGTTCAAACGATGCAGATGGGTCTAACCATCATGATATGTTGGCACATGTATGTTAGTGTTTTTTAAGTGAATCTAAAATAAATAATTGTTGCCACACATGTACATGTATGTATATATATATAATTTGATAAAATGTTTTAACAGGTATCGATTCCGGCTGATGTTTTTGGGATGGCGGTACCTTCTACTTCCTTAGGAGATGTACCTTCTACTTCATTGGGAGATGAGCCACGAGTATGGACAATTTTTCACGAGTTTAAAATTTATGTTTAAAAGATATATATATATATATATATATATATATATATATATATATATATATATTCTACCTCAAAAAGTTCCATTAAAAATTGAGATATATATATATATATATATATAGAGAGAGAGAGAGAGAGAGAGAGAGAGAGAGAGAGATCTATATTTTGAGTTATTTAAATTTTTTTGAATTTAGGTTCCTATAGAAGATTTCTTTAATCTGGGGACTCTAGCGATAGAGATAGGAACATCCACAACATTTGAACAAGTTGTCTTTAGTTCCTTTTTTTAATATTATTGAAAATAAGTTTATATATGTACACGTGCATTTTCATTTGAAAGTTTTTAATATATATATATATATATATATATATATATATATATATTTAACTGTACATGTATATTGTACAGTTTACCACTGCAGATGTTCCTATGGGAGAACCTATTCATCAAATGGAGAGGGAACCTTACGAGGTATTGCATGATTTTTTTGTTATATTTTGTTTTTTACATGAAGTTATAGATATATATATTCTCATTCATTTTTAAAACTTCAAATTTTAATGTTCAAGTACATGTGCATTGTGTATTTAGGTTTCCTATTCACAGGATAGGGCGCAGACTGAGACCCTAGTAGGGAAGACGCTAGATCCTCCATTTGATGGACATGATTTACAGTAGATTTGATTTCAAAATTTAGATGGTTTTAAAATTTGTTAAACTTGATACAGTTTGATACTTGTGAGATTTACAATTTTTGGACATATTTTATTACATTGTGATTATATAATTTGTTTTATTTAATTTTTGGATGGTTTTAGTACTTTTGGCATGTGAATGTGAAGTAATGTTGTCATTCAAACTACATTTGGCATGTGATATTTAATGTTAAATGTTTTTGTTGGATAGTTGAATTATAATTGGCATGGCATGTGAAGTTTTTAAAACTCAAGTTTTGGATGGTTTCAATCTACATTTTGCATGTGATATTTAATGAACTTTAAATGTTTAATTTTTTAATGTTGCACAATATATAATCAAAAGGGTTTTAAAACTTAAAGTTTTGGATGGTTTCAATCTACAACTTAAAGTTTTGGATGGTTTCAATCTACAACTTAAAGTTTTGGATGGTTTCAACCTACATTTGCACATATGGTAAATTGAAATTATGTTACTTGTAACAAGACAATCCCCATTGATTTCATTGTATATGTTGATTTCTAATTTGATATAATTGCATGTATGATGGTACATTACTTGTAAAGTCATTGGATTAATAGTGTTCATTGATTTCAATGTAAGCGCAAAAAATTATTGACAATGTAGAACGATTTTTGTGTTATAATAATTAAACCTAATAATATTGGAGAGCAAGAGAGAGAAGGTATGGTGTTTACTACAAGAGTTCGAGCTAAATATTTAAATGGTTTATGATTTATGATTTTTACTTTCTTTTTAATATAATCGATACAGAAAGATGACAAAACTAATAAGGGTGACAATAAGAATAGAAGAAAATAGTTTAAGATTGATCACAATAAATGCTATTTGTAAGTGATTACATTCTAATTATTCACATTCTATCATTCAATATTATTACATTGTCACTTCGCATTCAAAAAATTTATTTGATCATTTTCCATTATTAAAGTTATTCTACAATATTTATCATCTCAACAAATTGAGGTAACTAAGAAAATTTAAAATTAAAATGACTTGATAAATCTCAAACATATTTAGCATATTTAAAATGGTTTATCGATAGTTTTTCCTTGGTTGCACACGACTGAGACCAACTTATATCCATCTTAACTATGGATCTATCAAGCACTGAGAGGGATCAAATCTTTCGAGGTGCAAACCTTTCCTCAAGTTTTGCACTCAAAAAACAGGTTTGCACCTCTAGATATTTGATCCCTCTCGGCGCTTGATAGATCCATAGTTATGATGGATCTAGGAAAATAACTTTCTAAAAATAAGTAAGGGAAAAGAAGCATAGGGAACAATTAGGAGTAGATTTAGGGCATAGGGAACAATTAGGAGTAAATTTAGGAACATGTGATAGTTGGGTGAGATAAAATCATATTTTAATAAAATAATGGGAATTTGTAGGAGAGACAAATAGTGGATATGACATGTATTTTGGTGAATAATAAAATTTATGGAATTAAACAATTAATTATTTTTGTTTGTGAAAACAAGATTCACACCTAATCCTCACCTAAAAGACTAAATTAAACACATTATTATTAAGGGGACGAGGAGCTTTCTAGGTTTTGAGCTCCCCATTGTTAGATGAGTGTCGTAATGGAATTCCATGTATTTTTGTGAGAACTTATGATATTGTGATATTCTAATTGCGAAATAGTGATCTTGAGTACACGCTAGATAATGTAGTAGATAGGAACTTTTTGATAAGGGGAGATTAGGGATGTGACCAAATTCCTATCAGTGAAATTTTTTTTCTTCACCTTCCTATAACTCCATTGTAGCTTTGGGGGCCAAAGGTAAGAAGAGTACCTTGGAATTTCTTGGGTGAAAAACCAAGTAGGTCACCAAATTTGGTCTAGTGCATTGGAATTCATTAAAGAATTGGTCATTGGAGTTGCTTCAAGCTAGGAGTGAGCATCGTCACCAACCTACATTGAATATTTTACACTCCCTAGGGTGAATGATACTTTAAATTGATTGACAGTCTAAGACTTTCAAATTTTTCCGAATGCCAAATGATCTTACAAAGCTAGTATTTATAATATCCTAGTAGGTCATTCGGTGACAACTTTTACCGAAAACTTGAAACAAAGAGAATCTATCCTTGGCTAGGACATCATGTAAGATGCCTGCCATAAACAGTAAAATTGTACTTAAAAGATGAGATTGGGCAAGTGGGGACAACCACTTGTTATCTCGTCCCTTGGAGGCTAGGCCATATGGGGACCGAATCTAACCTTACAAAATAAAGTGAAATAATTTGTACCATACGGTCGGAAAACATATACAAGAACAATTAATATACAAGAACAATTAATTTCATTCTAGAATATATATATATATATATATATAACATTTTTCATCAATGCACATGTATAGAAAAACTACTTTCAGTTGATACTAGAGCACATGCTTGTACCCAAACAATTTGTAACATGTGCAAACCACAAATAACATAAGCAGCTCAATTTTTAGTTGAGTACTGGAAGTTCTAAAACATATTTAATCCAAAGATAATAAATTGTTGGACACTTCACTCAAAAAAATTCTAATGGAATTCCATCCTCAATAATCCGTTCGTGATCAGATTTTGACATTTTCCATTTCTTAATTTTCGATTTTTTCTTTGATTGAACTTCTATCAACTTTATGTGTGCTGCACACACCAAGTGACTATATTGACAACTTATGGAATCAGGTTCATAGTCTTCAAAGTAAACAAAGTCTCCACTTTGATGAGTTTGTTTGAAAAAATAACCTTTCAGTATAATAGACCCTCTGTCATACTGAAATCCGTGATCATTAAAGTCTTGTAATAATTTCATTTTTCGTTCAGTGCAATGCATCAAATAATACTTCACATTTTCATCGTTGTCAATAGGTGCAATTACAGCAAAAACATCTCCTTCACAATAAAATAAATTTAACATTTAATTATGCATATTTAAATTTATTTCTAGATCTTTAAATCATTAGAAAGTAATTCAAATGTTACCTTCTCTAACAAGATCAGAAACTCGATCACCATCAGATGATATTGTAGTTTCCTCTGATTGCATTTCTTCAAACATTGCAACAGACATTTTTCCCTTTGTATTTAGCTCTGTATGTTTCCAATTGTTCACATACATTTTGTTTTCACAAACGTCATTGGATTTTGTGTTGTCTATGCAAACATCACAAAAACACGAATATTTTCTTTTATCCAATGCAAACACATTTGTGGACAACTTTGTTTGAATTGAATGCAATTTTCGAGTCCCTTTTATTGTTTCAACGTCATTTCCAATTGATCTATCTATGTCTCCGATTCCAATATGCCAGAAAAACCTTTATATGGAAAATTAGAAAAAGAATTTGTAAATATGATATCAAAATACAATTAAAAATAATCATTGCATGATAAATGTACAATGTTTAAAATTAGATTTCCAATATAAATTAAATTGAATGTACCTTCACACTTCTCTTGATGGGTTTTTCTCATGGCTTAGAGCAGCGATGCACCATTGAACAACTTCTTCAGCGTTCACAAGTCAGCGTGCAGAGTGGTTCATTTGATATCTTCGAAGTACTCGTTTTATGCATGCTCCTACACCGTCATGTTCTCCTTTTCCATGGCCAGTCTCAAAGAAATTCCAACAATGTTTAATGCATGTTTTCTTATGAAGAAAACACAACCAAAAGAATGATCGTGCAGATTTGAATTGACCTGCGCATCCGTCTGACCATATCCAATGTTCATTGAATGTTATTCCACGATCTTTCAATGAATCATAAATTCTTCCAAAACAATGTTGTACAAAACATGTATCATGTGTACGATCGTCACTGATATAAAAGTGATATTCTTTAATTATATGTCGATTTTAACTCGTGCTTTCTATATGATCGACATTTTGTTCAGCATGTCTATATGGAATATGGACGAGCATGGAGACTTGGTCAGAATGATAGCATTCACTCTGAATTTATTTTTGTGGAACAAATGTGTAGTTTTCTGCAAAATTAATCACTGACAAAATGGTCCCTGGTGGAAAAAATTCACGAGATTTTTTGAATTGCAAGTCTTGCCATCGAGCTCTATGGGAATGCTTGGTGTATTTGTAAATTTCTACCTCAAACTTTCCAAAAATTCTATCAGAAAAAATTTGTCTTCTCGTAATTCGATTTTTTTAACACTATTTGCACTTTGAATCGATGTACTGATATATTCATATCTCTTCCATTTCACTTTCATGTTGGACAATGATTGATCATTTATATCAATACGATATTTGTTTTGAAATTTAGTCAAATTTCCACAATCATCGCATTTTTTACCACCAACACATTTTTTTTTGTAAAATAGTTCATCGCTTTCTCTTTCACATAGAATTTGAGATATGAATTCACGGATAGTGGAAGGAGGAGGTGAATTCTTCCATAATTTTCTACCGAAATCAAGGAATGTGTCATAATATAACTCAAATTCCACATGATAACGACAACAACAAGTGTCGCGTACGGTGATAGGTTTTACATACCATGGTTTTTGTTGAACAAAAGCACTGAGTGAAACATGAATTTGATGATTCTCTTTTTTGAACTTGTTGAATAACTCTATCTGATTGGTTTCCAAGAGATGTTTTTCATGTTCTTCGTACTGATTTCGTGCTATTCTTCTTCGCATCACATGTCTTGCAGTTGGTGAAACACGCGAATTGTTCTTCCAATATTCATATATATTTTTTTTAACATTTTCTCCAAGTCTATCTTTGTATGGTTTCCTACAAATAGCTCTCCAACAAGCGAGTTCATCATTTACATCTATTTGTAGTCGAAATTTTCGATGTTTGTGTAGAGTTTTTCGTGAGGTTCCCAGTGCTCGTGCCATAGATGTTATCAAATGATTCTCTTGAGTACTTGGTGAAACTATTGCCATCTGTATTCCTCTACGTATATTTGAAACATCTTTATCTCTAGATCTCTTAATTGACTTTATAGCACTACTCATATTTTTTATCACCTCTTCATTCATTTTTTTTATCTTTGGTTGATTTTTGAATACCCAATAGTGTCGTCGCTTATTTTAATTTCCTTAATGATAGGAGACCTTTCAACATTTGAGCATGAACTGTCACTTGCTCATTTAAGAAATACTCTTCAAAATTGCGGTTGACACGATATCGTATAACATGGTCAGGTTTTTTATCTCCATATGTGTGAGTGTCAACATTTTCT
The DNA here is from genome assembly GCA_034641835.2 of Pinus albicaulis. Taxonomy (NCBI): domain Eukaryota; kingdom Viridiplantae; phylum Streptophyta; class Pinopsida; order Pinales; family Pinaceae; genus Pinus; species Pinus albicaulis. The sequence goes on from CM076574.1 coordinate 110,799,508, forward strand.
AATATCTCATTATCGATAGTGATTTCATCTGTACATATTCGAAAAAATAGTACATATTCAATAAATCACTAAATTAATAACTATGTCGATAAATATTAGGAAAATTTTAAATATATCAATAGATCATAATATTTACATTTACATACCCACTTCAATTTCTGCTTGAGGTTGATTTTCTTCTTCAATATTTTGAGGAGTATCTATGTCTGTTTACATTAAACAAAATATTTTTCAAACTAGTTCATCAAATAAAAATTAAGCTTCACATTTTACATTAGGAAAATTTTAAATATATCAATAGATCATAATATTTACATTTAAATACCTGCTTCAATTTCTGCTTGAGGTTGATTTTCTTCTTCAATATTTTGAGGAGTATCTCTGTCTGTTTACATTAAACAAAATATTTTTCAAACTAGTTCATCAAATAAAAATTAAGCTTCACATTTTACATTGGGAAAAATTTAAAAATATATTAATAGATCATAATATTTACATTTACATACCTGCTTCAATTTCTGCTTGAGGTTGATTTTCCTCTTCAATATTTGAGAGGGCTTCTAACTTTCTTTTGCGAGATTGTCTCGTTTCTTCTCTACGTGCCTCAGGGTCTCTTTTTCGATCATATTTTCTCGCACAAGTTCTTCGATTTCCCATGATAATAGGGTATGAAGTTCAAAAATTTTCCTTCAAAAGATTAGACAATAACTCAATTACAAAAAATATCACAAAAGATTTAATTTAAAAAAATTCAGTGTAAATTTTTTGTAAAAAATACATACTCCAATCCAAAACACACTTTAAAAAATTTGAGAGAAAAATGTTTTAGAAAAATGAAATCAAAAAATCAATTTGCTTCTTAAACCCAAACTTTGAAGAAACCTCCAAGAAATGTCTTCCAAAAAATCAATTTGCTTCCAAGAAATGTTCTTAAACCCAAACTTTGAAGAAATCTCTAAGAAATGAAACCTCCAAGAAATGTCTTCCAAAAAATCAATTTGCTTCCAAGAACTGTTCATAAACCCAAACTTTGAAGAAAAGTTTTTGAACCCAAACCAAAATCTTTGTAAAATGAGATGAAGTGTGCGAAATGTGCGAAAATTGTGAATCATTTCACGGAAATTTATATTGATGCGAAATGTGTTTTAGTAGTGGGCTCCGCAAAATTTTCCGGCCGACGGAGAGTTATACAATAGTTCGGCCAAACTTTTGATCAAAAGTTCGGCCGAACTATTAAGACGTTAGATTTAACGAGTCTTAAGCGGAAAACATAGTTCGACCGAACTTGGACTAAAAGTTCGGCCGAACTAACGCGTCACCAATTACGCAAAAACCAGGCTCTGAAAACGGTTCTGCAACTTTGGACTGATTAAACTCCATGAAAGGTTGTTAGTTAACTATCAGAACCAAGACAAGCATTTTCAGAATTGAATCTACTTTCATGAAATATAAATTTTATGGAATTTCATAAATGTTTATTAATTTTAATTATTTTTCTAATAAAATGGGTGCAAACAATTTCTGAGGGTCATTGTGATTCAGTGAAATCAAAATTTTGTATCTCCCAAAAAACATTGTAAAAAAGATTGAAAAAATTATGGGGCATTACATTGGTCCATCGTCTCTAATGGGTAGCTTTTAGATTTTTAGTTTATAACTTATATGTAAAGAAATTTCTTGCGACGCGAAACATATCCAAAATACGCAGTTTTTCGTATTGGACCAGTTCAAAAAATTCTAGTAATTATGATATGCATCCATTAGCTTTGTAAATATGACGAAAACAAAGTAGACTCTGTCTAGATTGTTGTAACACATTTTGTTTTTTCAAAAACACAAATTTTCAATCAATACAACATTGCGTCATAACATGACTTCTTATGAATCCTTTGATTGTTAAGAAACACACACTCAAAGAAACGCTAAGTTGACATATCAAATCTACATAAAAAAATTTCAAAAAATAAGTAATAGAAAGCTAACAAAATTTCTCACAACTTTTACTTTTATCGCAAAATGAAATTCTACACAGAAAAATTGTTATAGTTTGCAGAAAGTTGAAGAACCGAAAAAAATGAAATTTTTTTCTCAAAAAAGGGCAAAAGTGTAACCTAGCTTCACATTTTCACCCATTTTCATATTGAGATAATCTTTGTCACAATGTACTGTTGAAGCATGGTTGACCATAACTGACCATTTTCAACCATGTTTGACTAATGTTGACCATGGTTGATCATGATAGACCATCGTTGACAACAAATAATTTCCATATTGAGAAAAAATTGTCACAAACCCAAGGGATTAATACTAGAATTTGCCCCTAAAGGTGAAAAAATACATTGAAGGAATATAAGAGTTGGGAAGTTCATCTTGAAAAACTAAATCACTAAATATAAAAAAATCTTATTTCTAATAGAATAAATATTAAATAAATATTATTTGAAAAAAATTGAGAGAATTCGATTACGAAGAGAAACCCTCTACTTCATTGGTTGCTTGTACTTGCTTATGGAAATTTTCCCTTGCAACATTTGGTTATCCGTGGAGTAATATGAATAATGGAAAATTACCTAGGTAAATAGCTAAATGACCATAGAAGTTATATAATTGCTTACTTTATTATTTGAGTATTGAGGAAATTGATGATTTATTTTGTTTCCATGTTGGGAAGAGAAAATTTTGAAGACAAAATGCATCAGTTTTCACATCATTGCTTCCACTAGTCAAGTCAATAGAACTCATTGGACAACTCCAAAGATATAGAAAACAAATTTACCAAGCAGATATTTCCTAGGAGAGACTAGAGCCACTCTTGAGTTTCCAAACAATAGAAGATATTTCCTAGGGGTGATTAAAGCCAGTCTTGAGTTTCCAAACAATAATTACAGATGTCACCATCTTTCCCATGGCTAATTCTTCTATTCTTGATGAAAGGAAATATGCAGCAGAAACCATGTTGATTTTGGTAAGCACCTTTGATATGAAGATCCTGAAGGGTGTTTTGATTGATTTTGATTACAGTTATTAGAAGGATGTCTAGGATGTTTTCTAGTCCAATATCTTGATACCAAATGGGAGGTCTAAGATTACTTTGATTTCCGCATGAATGCACATGCCAATTGTGTTAAGGTTGTCATGGCTATGGTTATTGGATCTCCTTAGATATTTGGGGTTCTGGTGGAATTTGGAGGGCCTCAGGCAACTTTTATGGATACTTAAAAAGAGTATAAGAGAGTGTTGGAAATATTTTCATTGATGGCAAAGGAGCACAAAGGAGTAGCACTAGAACTATCATTAAGGCAAAGGAGTAGAGAACTAGCAGCAATAAGGCAAATAAGCAGATTAGGAAATAATGCTGTAAGAAAGAATAAAAGAGAGGCAGAGGAGAAGTAGAGAGGCAAGGAGCAACATTAGACCATCAACAAAGGCAAAGGAGTAGAGAGGAACAACTTTAGAATCAAAGGAGCAAAGGCAAAAAAGGCAATTAAGGCAGAAAAGGAACAAAGGCAGCAAAGGCAACAAAGGAGCAAAGACAACAAGAAGGTAAAGACAACAAAGGCAACAAAGAAGCAAAGTCAACAAAGGAAGTTAAGGAAGAAAAGCAACAAAGGCAGCAAAGGCAACAAAGGAGCAAAGGCAGCAAAAAGGCAAAGGAAACAAAGGCAATAAAGAACCAAAGGCAGCAAAGGAATTTAAGGTAGAAAAGGAGCAAAGGCATAAAAATAGCAAAGGCAGAGTCATGAACGTGCTAGGAAGAGTCGTGAATGTTTTGGGTTAAGTCGTGCATGTTTGGGTCGAGCTGTGAACGCTAAGCGGGTCAAGTCATGAATGCGGGGCAAGTTGTGAACGTGGGAAAAGTTGTGAGCGAGTCAAGTATTCTACGAATAACTAGAAAGAAATGAACGGGCACAACCATAGAAGTAAAGTTGGAAAACCGAAGTATAGATACAGTGATGACCATTGGATCTGGTCATAGATCAATGACATAGATTAAATCACATGGTAAGCTATTTCATTTGCGATGCGAAGCAGATCAACAAAGGGGCATTGAGGACCATTGGATTTGGGCATAGATCAACGACACAGATTAAATCATAAACACAACAGTATTTCTCACTTCGACGATTTCATGTTCAAAGACACCGCATGGTAAACTATCTTACTTGCGATGCGAAGCAGATCAACAAAGGAGCAGCGTGGACCGTCAGATTTGGGCATTGATCAGCGACAAAGATTAAATCACATATCACATATCGACGAGTTTTACATTTATATGATAAGGAATTGCAAGTTAAAATATTTAAGTTGCGATGCGATAAGTCACAAAAACTGCGAAATGCGAAGTGCGGGTGATGACATGGGAAGATGACGTGGCAATGCCGTGGCGATGACATGGAAATGATGTGGCAAGATGACGTGGGAAATGACGTGGCCCTGAACCCACATATCGTAGGTAATTTATGATTACGTGGCAAGGTGACGTGGCGGTGACATGGCAGGGTGATGTGGCACGATGACATGGACCTGGCTTGCATATCGCACATTGCAGATCACATAGGATAAGTTTATTGGTAAATGCTAAAAGTTGCGGGTTGCGACGGGGAGTTCGCTGCGATTTGCGAAATCGAAAAATCGCAAATATTTTGAAATTGCTATAATCTGAAACTTGCGAAGTGCGATAAAGAGGAGAGGACACGATGGAGCTTCAAAGCTAAAGTTGAGAGAATTTAAAGTCCGTCTGGGACCCATCCACATACCACACATCACAATCGATGATTCTTACATTTACATGTTAAGACATCGCAATTTATTTGTTTTGTGATGCGATAAGAAGTTCGATTTGCGATGCGATGCGATCACATATCACATATGTTAAAGGGAAACTTGTTAGCGCTAAGAACTAAATCCTGCAACATTTGATAAAAGCCTGGATGCAATGTAGAGCCCAAGTCAAATTGCAAAGGATTTGAAATCCGGATGTAAAGCCTTTCTAGTGTTAAATCACATCGGAGGTGGAAAAGGGAATCATAACGTAAAACCTTTGATACGCCGAAATGCGATATGAGACTGGATGCGATAAAGTTCGAAGTTAAGCTCTGATGTATTTCAAGTTTGGGGCTATGTGGTTTTATGAAGAAAACATTGGAAGCATAGGATGACTCAGTTTACAAAGAAAAGAATGAATGCAGGAAAAAGACTCGGGTGTATAAAGAAAATTCTGAACGGGAGTAGACTCGGGTAAGACCTGACTCTAAGTGTAGAATAGTGTCATGTAGCTAAGGATGTGAGTTAAAAAGAAAAGGCCGAATGCAAGAGAAAATAATCTCGGCAAGCGACCCGACACTCGTGCAGAGGTATTATGCGACTGCGGAAGTTTGATAACAAAGACTGAATGTGGGCAGAAGGAGACTCGGGTAAGTAACCCGACATAGAGAAAAGGAGTAGAGAAGAATATAGAACGTTGCAGGTAAAATATGCAATAGGTAGAGGCGGTGTAAAACATAAAAGCATGGGTCAAGTCGGGCTAAGATAGTAATGCTGTAGCACAATTGGAAATATAACAGCAGGAAAAGAAGAAAAAGGGACAACAGGCAAAGAAGACAAGATGAACATACAAGCAAGAAGATGAAAGGGATGAATTGAAATATTATTGTACCTATAAATGTAAATTCATTGATTATTTTATATTGTTGGTGATGCAAAGGAAAGTCTCCGTAGGCATAGGAAAAAATTCATGAGTACTATAATGATTACTTTTATGTAATATCCTGAACTGAAGAATGAGGAATCAAATGGGTGGAAGGCAGATAGTCAAGCCTAATCATTCCATATTCCCTCTAGAATGCAAAAAATCATGAAGTTATCTGTATAAAATAGGTAATATCAGTATGTATAAGGTTACAAAAACAGAGAGAGAGAGAGAGAGAGAGAGAGAGAGAGAGAGAGAGAGTGCAAAAGAATTGAAGAGAGTTGAAGATTGTTAGAAAGTTGTAGAATGGAAGAGAGTAGAAGAATATAATAAAGATGTAGAAGGTTGGAGAGTGAAAGAATAAGAGAGGAATGATAGAGATGATGTGCATATCAGGATCTAATATGAAGCAGATATGAAGGCTGAAAAGGGAGCAATGAAGAAGGAGTAAAATAGAGTTGATATCCAAGTAAATCAACATATGATTTTATTGTAGTGTGAGGGAGTTTGTGCTTCAATATCAAGTTGTAGCTTGATAGATGTTCAGTTTTAGCTGGTTGAGGTAGGAGCCTCCTTTGGGTTGTAGCCTGCAGAAAAATACATGGGAGTTGGTGCTTCTGTTTGAAGTTGTAGCTTGATGGATGTCTAGTTGGAGTTGGTTGAGGTAGGAGCCTCTTGGGGGTTGTAGCCTGCAGAAACATACATGGGAGTTGGTGCTTATGTTTCAAGTTGTAGCTTGATAGATGTGCAGTTGGAGTTGGTTGAGGTAGGAGCCTCCTGTGGGTTGTAGCCTAGAGAAAATAGATGGGAGTTGGAGCTTACTTGCAAGTTGTAGCTTGCAGAATTTGAGGTAGTAGCCTCCTGTAGGTTGGAGCCTACAAAAAATCAATGGCGAGAGGGAGTTGGAGATTTTCTTGGTATCACAACAATAATAAGATGCGGTTTTCTCCCTTATGGGTTTCCACTTATATCTGCCATCTCTGTGCTTGATGATTATGTGTTGATGTGATGTTTTAATCTGCTTAATTACTTGCTCTACACACATTAAGTTTGTTGATTCACTATGTATTAAGATGCTTATGAACTGAAGGTGTAATTGAGTTGAATGAAAAGTGTTTTAAATGTCCATGAATGTACTAAGCTGATTCATTCCCCCTCTCAGTTTAGCTGTAAGTTCATCAATTGGTATCAGAGCTGGTTCATTTGGTGTAAGCCTAATAACTTGAAGGAGATCTGGTTGAGTCATGGACTATCAAAATGTACCCATGTTGAATACAAAAAACTTTCCTGAATGGATGGATAAGGTTAAAACAAATTTAATGGATTATGAACCTGAGGTATGGAAGCTTGTATGTGATGGTTACTGTAGAGACTCTCCCTGTTTGCAAGAACAGTAGTGGAATGCCAAGGCAAAATGTGTGATGTATAATAGTCTTCATAGCAAGGATCTTGATCCAATAATGGTTTTAACTTTTGAAAAAGGAATATGGAATAGATTGCATGTCATGCATGAAGGAGACACTAGTGGATTCATTATCAAGAAGGAGAAGATAAACAACAAGAAGAAGAAAAATTCCTTTCAAAAGGAAAAAGGTCAATCAAGTGATATACTTGCTATGGTGAATGGATGTGAGTACCATGAAGAAATTATAGTTGAGGAAAAATCCAAACTTGACACAGCCTTGACTGAAATAGAAATATTGAAGAATGAAGACAAAACCTTAAGGCATTGGTGCAAATATGTGATGAGAGAGAATATGAATATAAGAAAGAAATTGTTGGCCTGAAGGCACAACTTGAAGAAGTAAGGAAAGTAGAAGACACTCTGCTCCAGCAAATAAGAGAGAAAAGTATGGAATGTGGAAGATTGAAAGAAGAGGTGGTAAGCCTGAGGATGAAATCAGAGAAGGACCAAATTGAGCTAATTATGAATATTCCACAAACGAAAAGATATGGACGGTTGGACCAGATTCTAAATGCTCAAAGGTCTCCTCTCTTAAAGGCTGAGATAGGCCATGAAGGAGAAACTAGTAAGTCCAAGGTAGAAGATAACAAGAATATCAATTTTGTAAAATCTGTAAAGGATAATGAAGCAAATCAAAAGATTCCTACAGAAGTAGAAGCCATAAAGAACATGATTTGTAAAGAAACATACTGAAACAAGCAACAACATGAAAGGACAGAGAATGAGAAGAAGAAATAGTCAACTGCTAAAGGCTCATAATCTCCTAAGGATGAATTGAATAAATTCAGAAGATGTCAAAGGAGGTTCCTTCCTCCTATGAGAAGTATCACTTGTTTTGATAGCCAAAAACCTGGACATACTGCGTCATACTATAAGACAAAGAAAATCTAGTCCAACCAACTAAAGATGCAGCCAATGAAAAGACTACCTCAACCAAGCAAATGGAAAAGAGAATCTATCACCAGGTACAAAAATCATTTCCATGGCTACTGTTATGCATGCAATGATTTTGGACATAAACTTGTTAAATGTAAATTATGTTCAAAAGGGAGAACAAAATATTATACATAAGCTCAAACGTACCTTTGTAAAATAAGATGTTATGTATGCCACAAGCTTGGTCACAAAGCAAAACACTATAAGCTGCCATATACATTAAAGAACTCTAGACAGATGATGGAATCCAATCAAATCTGACAATACTGTGAATAAAAAAGAAGTGCATACATTATGAAGAACCCCAATAAATTATGAAAGGAAAAGAGAAAGGGGGAGCTTGTTACTTCAATAACATAATGAATCCATCATAGTCTCAGGGGGAGCTGCTTTAGGAAGCAACGCAAATATCCAACCAGTAATAGATAAGAAGCAACATCCCAGGGGGGGAGCAGTTCATAAAAATTCCCCATAAAAGTAGTCTAAGAAGAGCTCCTTGGAATAAGAAAAACTGAAAGTTCAGGAAGGGAAAGGACAATTCTTCTGACAAAGAACTATAGAGGAAGAAGGATGCCTAAAGCATTCAATAGCCAACATGTTGATAGAAGGAGAGAAGGCAATAAGCAGTCAGGGTGGTAGAGGGAACATCAACCATGAACATGTAAGCTAAGAAGACAACAACACACTAAGTGATGAATGGTTAAAATCACAAAAAATTATGTTTAGATCTATAGAACTGGAAAGATCCATAGAGGATGATCACACTATGCATCACACTGCAAGTGTTAACAATGAAAAAAAATTAAGAAGGACGAGTAAGGGAAATGTTTATCATCATTATATCATTACATCATTCATCAATAGAAGGTCCCCTTGGAGGAAAGCAGTTAAATGAGTGATAAAACTATAAGTTATCTACCCTTTTAGATTCCATTTAAAGAAATTGAAGATGTCTTCCTAAAGATCATTATGTTAGAACAATTGAATTGTATATAGAGCAACAATGATTCTGGAGAAGTCCTAGAAAGGAATATGCAGTGACATTATTTTTAAAAAGAATGACATAATAAGAAAAAGGTTAATTATGGAAGGATCAGATTCATTATATTGATGATTGTTGTTGAGAATAGTGGAGAGCTCAATAGTAGAAACTATGAAGGTTGTCTTAATTGCTGGTGTATGTGCGAGATGAAGTGAAATTACTGCATGGATTATGAAATTGGTATCAATTGGTATTTTGAACAAGAAACCTGCCGATTAGTAGAATACCAAGTGTTGTTAGTGGAGTAGTGGTATGGTACAGGTCCTCAGGATTAGATTATTATGGCAGAAGTACATCAAGGTAGTATTCCCAATGATTATCAAAATTATAGTATATGTGGATTAAGCTTTGGCTGCTCTGATTATTAAAAAAATATTTTCTGATTGTAAATATTGGAGAATGTCGAGCTACATTATTAAAGCATGGAAAGGTCAATGGAAATGCCAAAGGATCATTATCCTACTTGCATTTGAAGTGTTATATTGAGCATCGAAGCAATATTTATTCTTGGATATAATTGTAGGCCTTCCTCAAGTCAGTACATATATATATTCAAGGCCTCTTCCTTAAGATCATTCATAAAACTGTGTGAAGTATGTTTGCTGAGATTTCAATTAAACAACTTGAAGATTCTTTGTTGAAGATCATTATGATAGAACAATTAAAGTATCTGAAGTATGAAGGACTAGTTGTGTTAATCTTACTATTTGAAGCTCAAGAGTTTTTTATTGATTCATCTAAAACCTACTTCAACATAAAGGAATTGTTGGTATTTCACTAGTGTATAAAGGTTGATCATTGACATACATAGCCCCCTTATGTCATAAATAAAATTGTATAGTTGATAAGTGAGACTGACCAATGAATTGAATGTATTTAGCCTCAAGGTTTTTTTTTAAAAATACTCCATAAAGTATTAAAGTCATTGGGTCTTTTAGATTGAAAGACAGTATAGTTTTACAACAAGTTGTATGGATTCTTGATATTCATTTTTCACATAAGTATCAAGGACCTTTCGGCTATTAGTGTAATATCCCTATCAGCAGTCTAGCACATATCACCACCAACAGGTAGTAAAGGTGAACCACAACTACAAAACAAGTATTGGCATCATCATATTTCAACAGATATGTACTGCATATGTGTATTGTAGAAGAAGACATATTCCATCTACAACCTTCCTCAACAGATATGTATCTCATATGAAGATCATAATATAGAATGAAGTATATTTGGAGCAGACTTTATATGTCGTATGGAGAATTCTTAGTATTTTAGTATTACTCCAATGATGCATCTCTGATTATATAAGTTTGGTACAGTTTGTTCTATGAAGTTTCCTTATCATCACTTTAAGCTTTATACAAGTGCAAGGAGTCTGTGCTTTGGGATGGTATCAACTTACTGTATATATACATACAAGTTCAATGATTATCAAAGTGTTCTCCCAACAACTCTTGTACACCAGTCTGAAGCAACAAGGTATAAATTCAGAAGAAGAAGGCCTATACACAACTCAGAGAGAAATAATGCAAAGATGGAACCTACACTGGGAAATGTGCAACCCTTTGCCATTGATGTCAAAGGGGGAGGAAAAGAAAGCAGAAGAAGAAAGGCTCTTTTGAAAATCAAGCAGAGGAAGAAAGAAACTTCTCATAATTAAAGGGGGATGAAGTCTTGGAGGAAGTATTGGAGTATTGGTGGATGTGTTTCCATTGATGCCAAAGGGAGAGACTGTTGGAAATATTTTTATTGATGGAAAAGGAGCACAAAGGAGAAACACCAGAACTATCATTAAGGAAAAGGAGAAAATAAGTAGCAACAACAAGGCAAAGAAGCAGATCAGGCAATAATGCAGTAAGAAAGCATAAAAGAGAGGAAGAGGAGCAACAGAGAGGCAAGGAGCATCATTCGACCATCAGCAAAGGAAAAGGACCATAGAGGAGCAAATTTAGAATCAAATGAGAAAAGTCAACAAAGGTAGTTAAGGTAAAAAAGGAACAAAGGCAACAAAGGCAACAAAGGAGCAAAGGCAAAAAAAAGGAAAAGGCAACAAAGAAGTGAAGGCAACAAAAGCAGTTAAGGCAGAATGTTATTCACAAGATCGTTGATCCACACATAGCCAAGCTAATAGAAACCTGTATCAGATCAAACTTCTTCAGTTTCAAAAATGAAATGTATGAAAAAACCTGTGGGGTTGCTATGGGATCTCCTTTATCCCCCATCATTGTCAATCTCTTCATGGAAGATTTCGAAGGCAAGGACATTGAATCCTCCTCTTTAAAACTGAAACTTTGGAAGAGATATGTGGATGATACCTCCATCATTTGGCCTCATGGAAAAAAAAAATTAGACATTTTCTTGAAACACTTGAATAGTCTCTCTGATTATATCAAGTTTACCATGGAGGTGGAAGAGAATAATACCCTTCCATTTCTTGACATCCTTATCAGCAGAAACCAGGATAACTCAATTTCGCACCAAGTCTATCAAAAGAAAACCCACACCGAGAAATACCTTTATACCAACTCACATCATCATCCATCTCAAAATATTGGGGTTCTCAACACATTAGCTACCCGAGTTGTGCGCATCTCATATCAAGATCACTTTGAACAAGAGAGAAACCATCTTATGGGAGTTTTTGAAAATAATGGATACAATAGAAACCAAGTAATCAAAGCCTTCAAAAACGATGAAAATTTCACTAAAAATAAAAATAAAAATAAACTAGAAATGATTGACATGATGGGTAAGGTTCACCTACCCTACATATCAGGCATCATGGAAAAATATCTCATGTTTTAAAAAATAAAAATATCAAAATTTCTTTTAAACCCATAAGTACTATTAGCAAGTGTCTCAAATTTGTCAAAGACCCCATTGACCCTAAATGGCACAAAGGTGTTTAATTCCTTGTTCATGTGGTAAGGTGTACATTGGGGAAACTGGTCGATCCATCCTAAATATAATTCAAGAGCATGCTGCTGATATTAAGCACAACCGCCTCAAAACCTCAACTCTAGTAGAAAACTCTAGCAAAACCAGTCATCACATTTGTATTGAAAACTCTTGTGTGTTGGCTAAAATTGATCACTATCACCATAGAAAATTCAGGGAATCTATTGAAATTTGCAAACACCTGGAAAACCTCAACCATGATGATGGATGGAAAATTAGTGATACTTGCATTCTGACCTTGAGCAACAACCACTCCCTTACCCAACCTCTCCCTCCCTACCTTTCTCCCTACATCTTTATGTTTTTTTCTTCTCATCTTTTTTCTCCTTTCAACTTTTCCTCCTCTTGTACCCTCAACCATTTCTTCCCCATCCTTGTTGTCCTTTTCTGTGCCCCCCCTTTTTGTCCATATTTTTTTCCTCAGTCTCTCTCATTGTCGTTATTAATAATCCATTTGCCTTCTCTCATCATAATCAATTATATTCATCCTCTATACGGAAGAATTTCCCTATCCCCCCTTTTTAAAATCCCTATTACTCTTAATTCTTCCTTCTTAGCTTTACTTTTAAACCCTTAAATTTGTAGTTAATAAGAAACTCTCCTTCTACCTTATTAACCATAGCTATCACTGCTTCATTTAAATTAATAAGCCAAGAAACTTATATTTTTAATATTAAGATTTTCACCATTTGATAAGTATTAAGAATTTATAATCATAAAAATAAAACTTTCAAAACTTAAAAATTGAACTATTAAAGAATTAAAAGTTTCAAATATTTTTAAATTTTAATAATTTACTAATAAAATTAATTAAATTAATAATAATCCGAATAATTGAAAATATCAAATTCAATCATATTAAAAAAATACACAATTTTATCAATAAAATAGTGTAAATCAATTTAAATCATTAATAAGTTATAACAAAATAAAATAAAATAAAATTATTGAAAATATAAATGAAATTAAAAATAAATTAAATTAAATTACCTTATTTTAATGAAAAAAATTAGGAAATATATAAATTAATTTATAAATAAATTAAACTAATTAAAAATAAATTATAATAAAATTTCCTTAAATTTATTAAAATCACTTCTTTCTTATTTAATATCAAATAAATCATAATTAAATTAATCAAACTAATTATATTAATCCATAATAAATTAAATTAAACCAATTAAATTAATTTTATTAATATATAACATTTCATTAATCTTTTTCATGGTCGACCTCTCTTTTCCTATCCATTCATCTCCTATTTATTAACCTACTGTGAGATTTGACTTACTCCATCATCTTTTCTTGAAGATGAACCACAGTGGAATGATTTGAAATGTCGAATTTACCAACCATGGATGCGGTTTAGCTGGAAAAATTTGCTATACAAAATTCCAATCACAAAAGTCCCAAATCTATAAAGGCAGTTAAGGCAGAAAAGGAACAAAGGTAGCAAAGGCAGTAAAGGAGAAAAGGCAGCAAAAAGGTAGAGGCAACAAAGGCAGCAAAGAAGCAAAGGCAACAAAGGAAGTTAAGGTAGAAAAGGAGCAAAGGCAACAAAACAAAAAAGGCAGAGTCGTGAACATGTTGGGAAGAGTCGTGAATGTGTTGGGTCAAGTCATGCACATTTGGGTTGAGTCGTGAACGCTAAGTGGGTCAAGTCGTGAACATGGGTCAATTCGTGAACGTGGGAAAAGTCATGAATGAGTCAAGTACTCTACGAACAACTAAAAAGAAACGAACGGGAAAAAACATAGAAGAAAATTCGGCAAAATGGAGTAAAGATATAACGAGGACAATTGGATTTGGTCATAGATCAGCGACATAGATTAAATCACATGGTAATCTATTTCATTTGCGATGTGAAGTAGATCATCAAAGGAACAATGAGGACCGTTGGATTTGGGCATAGATCAACGACGAAGATTAAATTGCAAACCCAACGGTATTTCACACTTCGGTGATTTCATGTTCAAAGACACCGCATGGTAAAATATCTTATTTGTGATGTGAAGCAGATCAGAAAAGGAGCAGCGTGGACCATTGGATCTGGGCATTGATCAACGACGGAGATCAAATTGCATATCACATATCAGCGAGTTTTAAATTTATATGATAAGAAATCGCAAGTTAAACTGTTTACGTTGTGATGCGATAAGTCATAGAAATTGCGAAATGAGAAGTGCGGGTGATGACGTGGTAGTGACGTGGCAATGATGTGGCAGTAACGCAGCAAGCTAACGTGGCAGATGACGTGGCCCTGACCCCACAGAACAAAGGTAATTTATGATGACATGGCAAGGTGACGTGGCGGTGACATGGCAGGTTGACGTGGCATGATGACGTGGACTTGGCCTGCACACCGCACATCGCATATCGCATAGGATAAGTTTATTGTTAAATGTTAAAATTTTCTAGTTGTGACGGGGAGTTCACTGCGATTTGCGAAATCGCAAAATCGCAAGTATTGTGAAATTGCTATAATCTAAAACTTGCGAAGTGTGATAAAGAGGAGCAGATGCAATGGATATTGAAAGCTAAAGTGAAGAGAATTTCAAGCCCGACATGGGACCCATCTGCATACCGCACATCACAATCATTGACTCTTACATTTACATGTCAAGACTTCGCAAGTTATTTATTTTGTGATGTGAAAAGAAGTTCGGTTTGCGATGCGATGCAATTGCATATCGCATATGTTAAAGGGAAATTGTTAGCGCTAAGAACTAAATCCTGCGACATGTGTCAAGTGCCCGAATGTGATGTAGCGCCAAAGTCAAATTGCAAAAGATTTCAAATTCGGATGTAAAGCCTTTCTAGTGTTAAATCACATCGTAGGTGGAAAAGGTAATTATAACGTAAAACCTTTGATACGCCGAAATGTTATATGAGACCGGATGCGATAAAGTTCGATGTTAAGATCTAAATTTTTTCAAGTCTAGGGCTATGTGGTTTTATGAAGAAAACGTTGGAAGGAAAGGACGACTTAGTTTACAAAGAAAAGACTGAATGTAGGAAAAATACTTGGGTGTATAAAGAAAATTCTGAACGGGAGTAGACTTGGGTAAGACCCGACTCTAAGTGCAGAACACTTTCACATAGTTGTGGCTGTGAGTTAAAAAGGAAAGGCTGAATGCAAGAGAAAATACTCTGGGCAAGTGACCTAACACTCGTGCAGAGGTGTTATTCGGATACAGTAGTTTGATAACAAATATTGAACGTGGGTAGAAGGAGACTCGGGTAAGTAACCTGACACATAACAAAGGAGCAGAGAAGAGTCTAGAATGCTGCAGGTAAGATATGCAATAGGTAGAGGCGGTGTAAAACATAAAGTCATGGGCCAAGTCAGGCTAAGATAGTAATTCTGCAACACAGTTGGAAATATAACAGCAGGTAGAGAAGACAAAGGGACAACAGGCATAGAAGACAAGATGAACATAAAAGCAAGAAGCTGAAAGGGCTGAACTGAAATTTTATTGTAACTGCAAATGTAAATTCATTGATTATTTTATATTGTTTGTGATGCAAAGGCATGTCTCCATAGGCATAGGCAAAAATCCATGAGTACTGAAATGATTACTTCTAATGTAATATCCTAAACTGAAGAATGAGGAATCAAATCGATGGAAGGCAGAGAGTCAGTCCTGTTCACTCCATATTCCCTGTAGAATGCAAACAGTTATGAAGGTATATGTATAAAACAAGTAATATCAATATGCATAAGGTTATGAAAAGAGAGAGAGAGAGAGAGTGCAACAGAATTGAAGAGAGTTGAATATTGTTAGAAAGCTGCAGAATGGAAGAGAGCAGAAGAATATAAGAAAGTTGCAGAAGGTTGGAGAGTGAAAGAATAAGAGAGGACTGATAGAGATGTTGTGCATATTAGGAGCTGATATGAAGCATATATGAAGGCTAAAAAGGCAACAGTGAAGAAGGAATAAAACATAGCTGATATCAAGGTAAATCAACATATGATTTTATTGTAGTGTGAGGGAGTTGGTGCTTCCATATCAAGTTGTAGCTTGATAGATGTCCAATTGTATCTGTTTGAGGTACGAGCCTCATATGGGTTGTAGCCTGCAGAAAAAATACATGGGAGTTGGTGCTTCCGTTTCAAGTTGTAGCTTGATAGATGTCCAGTTGGAGCTGGTTGAGGTAGGAGCCTCCTATGGGTTGTAGCATAAAGAAAAATACATGGGAGTTAGTGCTTCCATTTCAAGTTGTAGCTTAATAGATGTCCAGTTGGAGCTAGTTGAGGTAGGAGCCTCCTGTGGGTTGTAGCATGTATAAAATAGATGGGAGTTAGAGCTTCCTTGCAAGTTGTAGCTTGCAGAATTTGAGGTAGTAGCCTCGTGTAGGTTGGAGCCTACATAAAATTAGTGGTGAGAGGGAGTTGGAGCTTGCCTTTGCATCACAACAATAATAAGATGTGGTTTTCTCCCTTATGGGTTTCCACTTATAGCTGTTGTCTATGTGCTTGATGATTATGTGTTGATGTGATGTTTTAATATGCTTAATTACTTACTCTACACACATTAAGTTTGTTGATTCATTATGTATAAAGCTGCTTATGAACTGAAGGTGTAATTGAGTTGGATGAAAAGAGTTTTAAATGTCCATGAATGTACTAAACTGATTCACTCCCCCGTCTCAGTTTAGCTAAAATTTCATCATCATGTTCGAGAGAAGTATAGGAATTAGTGTGCATTGAAATGCTAAGCCAACTCTTTCAGAGCTAATGTGTGACACTGCTTCCCAACTTCCTTCTCCAGACATTCTTAGAGAGAAATGCGTTAACCAAGTATCTTTTTACAGTGAGGCTGACTACTTGCACTCTTCAGAGTGCAAAAATAAAATATTCACTTTTTCTAATGTACTAATTATGGCACCTATATTAAATAAATAAAAAAGCTATATTTTTTATTTGTAATGTAATAATTAAAATTTAAAAATAATATAATGTTAGTTATTTAATATCTTTTTAATTTTCCTTTTTATTGAGCCATATTTTGATATACAAAATATAATTTATATCACATTTTTAAAGCAATAATCTACAAGATTTTTGTTGTGATATAATTTAACAATTCCTCTCTCATACTTAGATGGGAAATTAAGATGAAATTTTTTATTTTTACATCATTGGAAACAACCATCATCTATATAAAATAAGTAAATTTAAAAATTTATATTTTATTAAAATTTATAAAAAAATTCAAAATTTTATTAAAATAAAAAATTGTAAATTTTATTTAATATATAAATATTTATTATTAACATTTTTAACATTTTAAATTAATTATAAAAATATTAAATTTATTTACCTTTAAATTATTCTTATACATATTTAAATAACAAATTTTAATATTTAATATTAATATATTTGTTATTTCTTTATTATTAATATCTTCTTAAATAACTATTATTTGAAACATAATTTTATTTTATTTGTTTTGATATTAACTAAAAACTAATGTTATTATTAATAAAACTATTTATATATTTTTTCTTAATAGGATAATTTTTAAATAAGTAGTTTTTAGTGCGATTTTTTGAAGGCTTTTACGGTGGCTTTTTTTGGTGTAATTTCTCTAAAATTAGGTAGGAATTTACTGAAAAGAGAAGTTTGATTGTTAACCTTGCACAATCCAAGTGCCCTAAGGGTTTTTGAGGGTGTTGAATCCATATATAGAGTCAAAAAACTAGTTTAAATAACAAGAACAAAGATTTTACCTCAAATTTTTTCACCAGATTTCGACACCTAAAACTCCAAAAAGTCGCACTAAAGTCAACTCCATTGTTAAATAACATATTTTCTACATTCCTTAAAGTTTTTTATTTTAATTTATCATATAAAAAAATACTAAAGTATAGTATATAATTTTTAATTTTGAGATTAATAATTTTTATGTTATTATTAATTTTTATTTTTAAGCATTAATTTTATTTTTAATTTATATAAAATTTTCATTTTTTAATATTTATGCGCAATATTTTTATATTACTTAATTTTTCTATTATATAAATTTAAAATAAATTCATTAAATTTTTATTTTAATATATAATATTTTAAAACTTTCATTTTGATAATAAATTTTAATTTATTTCTTTTTATTTTGAAAAAAACAATTTAATAACAATTGTTTTTATTCTCTATTAATTAAAATTTTGAGCAGTACTTAAAATTATCAGAACTTTAATTCCTTATCCGTTTAATATTAAAATAGTGAACTGGTTAACCATGCTATGTTTTTCAAAATATATAATCATTTTTAAGTACACAATTAAATTTTTTAGCCTTACTTAAAATTCTGGGAGTTTTAATTCCCATTCATTTACTATTAAAATAGTGAACACTACTTAAGTTTTTCAAAATATATATTCATTTTTAAAATGTCATATTAATTCTACCCAAAAAGTAAGAATGTATACTCTCCAATATTACAGAGTGCGTTATAGAGCGATAACATTCCCCCAAGAGTGCATTACAGAGCGCATTACAGACATTAGATCCATAATTTTGTAGCTTCCTGTACTGATAGGCAATTACCAATGTGCCAGTGAGTGAGTTCGACGAAACATTAAGGATATTAAGAATAGTGGATGTAATGATACCAAGTGGGCCTGAAAGATTATTGTGTCTGAGATCCAATTCATTCAAGGCTAAAGAATCTCATGCCAAAAAGGTAAATGGTATGAAGACAGAAAATTGGTTACTGCTCAAACGCAAAAGCTCAAGGGCGTAAACAAAATGAAAGGCTGGAACTACTTATATCCAGAACCTTCAGGCTATCAAACAAATCTATGATATCATTTGATAGCAGTGGTCCAGTGAATCTATTGTTGTTGAGATTCAAGTATTGAAGTGACTGAGTCAAGTTGGATATAATTTTCATTTTCCAAAGAAGTGATCAGGAAAGCATGTTTCAAGTCATATCAATGTACTGTGCACTTGCAAGAAGCATGAAGGCGGGATCAATAAAACCATAAAGTTTATTCTGATGAAAATCTAAGCTTTTAAAAACTGACCTTCTCTAAACCTGCCATAAATTCTCCACTGATAGTGTTTGACGACAAATTCAGAGAGATTAAATGTTGCAAAATTGTCAAAGTTGAAAAATAATTTCGGCTCAAATCTAGGTTCTGAAGAGAGCTCATTCAAGCAATTGAATCAGGAGTTGCTCCAGTATGTTTGTTACCTGCAAATGAGAAATTTTGAGCACTTCGTATACTACCGATTTCCACACGAACGGTCCCATGAAATATATTGTCTGAAAGATCGATATATTGAAACAACCTACCTCGAAGCCCAAAACAAAAAGCTAAATGCGAGGGGACTTATCGTAACTTTCTCCAACGCAACTCTGACTAATGGTACTTCAAAAGCATACGATAACTTGCTCAGCAAATTCCTTCACGGGTTATTTGATGTCACGATACAGGTTCCAGGTGTACGTGTCATATTTTTAGTTGGAAGGGATGAAGAAAATGGCAGGAATGGTACTTCAAAATTATATGATAATTTGCGCTAGCGGACTTCTTAGAAAATTTCTTCACAGGTTATTTGACTTCGAGCTATAGGTTCCACCTGTACGTGTCAGATTCTAGTTGGATGGAACGACGAAAATGAGAGAGTGAGGTTGGCTGGGATGAACAGTCTTTGCTCAACCAAACCCAGAAAAGAGAACACCTCTAGTGTAATTATAAACCCAAAGGATATAAACTGTAAGATAAATATTTTAAAACCTAAAAAAAACATTAAACCCTAACATTAATATTATAAACCTTAGGATTAATTTTATAAACCCAAGAGATTAATATTAAAACCCAAATGATTCTAAAACAAATGGAATAACATGGTTATTAGTTATTGACCATGGCTGACCATGTTTGACCATGGATGACCATGATTAATTTTCATATTGAGACAATATTTCTCACAATATGACGTTTGACCATGGTTTACCATGGTTCATTTTCATATTGAGATAATCTTTGTCACAATGTGGTGTTGGACCCTTGTTGACCATAACTAATCCTGGTCGACCATGTTTGGCACATGTTTTATGCTGTTGACCATAGTTTACAATGGTTGACCACGATTGACCATGGTTGATTTACTTCTTGAAATAATATTTGTCGCAATATGATGCTCGACCATGGTTGATTAGCATATTGAAATGATATTTGTCACAATATGACGTTGGACCATGGTTGACAACGATTGATTTTAATATTGAGACAATATTTGTCACAATGCAATGTTGGACCATGGTTAACCATGGTTGACCAAGTTTGAACATGATTAAACATGGTTGACCATGGTTGATTTTCATATTGAGACAATCTTTGTCACAATGTGATGTTGGGCCATGGTTGAACATGATTGGCCAAGATTGACTGGACCATGGTTGATTTTTTTATTGAAACAATATTTGTCACAATGTGACGTTGGACATTGGTTGACCATATTTGATTTCCATATTGAGAAAATTTTTGTCATGATGTGGTAGTCATGTTATCTACCATTGACTATGATGTTATGTTGACTATAGTTGACCATGTCTACAATAGTTAATCATAACCATGTTGACTATAAATAACTATGTCAACAATAATCAACCATAATTAACATGTTTTAATAGATAGATTAATTTATAAGAAATACATTATAAATGCGTGGAATAATATATTATCAATGTACACTTCATATTGTATTAAACTTTTATTAAAGCTATTTAAATGTTTCACTAATATTTTCTACATTTGTTGATATTATATTAATATCATAATTAAATATTAATAATATAACAAACACTAAATATTCATAAACCAATAGTGTATTAAGTAAGAATTGTATCAACAAACTTAACCATATTAATAGATAAATTATTATTAATTAATATAATTAATAATAAATTAAACAGTTAATAAATTAATAAATAATAAAGATTAATAAATAATAAAGATTAATGAATAATTAATTATTAATTAATTATCAATTTATTATTAATATTTAATTAATTATCAATTAATTAATTAATTTATATTAATTAATTAATTAATTACTTAATTATTATAATTCTTTTTTAAATAATTATGATTGATTATTATAAATAATTATTATTTATTAATTAATATTGGTTATCATGGATTTTTGTATCCACAAGATAGATGATATGCTATTTTCATATATCTTAAAAAAATAAAATTATTTGTTATCTTTAAAAGTTTTGGCTTGCTATACAATACGAGTCTTACCCCTACATTTATTTCATGTCTTTTCAATTCCATTATATATCACTATCATGAATGATGAATGATGCTCAAGTGTTCATTCGATCCTTACAAATGACTACACAAATTAGAAATGACTACATCTATTGTTTCTTTACTTAGTAAAAATCTTACCCCTACATTCATTTTATGTTTTTTCATTTGCATTTGGTATCGCATTTGGTATCACTATTATAAATAATTCTCAAGTGTTTATTCGATCCTTAAAAATGACTACACCTATTGGTTTTCTAACTGGTAAAATCTCTTTTGTATTGCAATAATCGTATTATCCTTTGGTTACATTGGAAGTGAGAAGATATCGCTCTGGTTAATTATTACTTGTCGATAATTATTGTTTAGGATATGGGATATTTTGTTTAATATATTTTTTTGGTTTTATAGTTAGTTTGTATTATTTATATTTTATTTTTTAATGGCAAAAAAATATAAATTAAATTTATTTTTTGAGAATTCATGATCTAAATACATATTTTATAAAGACATTTTGTAAGTTAATTAAAATTGAAAATAATACCAAAAATCCTAATATTTGATATATCATATTTTCATTATTTACTAAATACGTAACACTTTGAATTTAATTTGAATTCTAAATTAAATTATTATACCATAAATTAGTTTTGAATTCAAAGTATAAACTTAACTTTAATTTACATTATTTACTAAATACGTAACACTTTGAATTTAATTTGAATTCTAAATTAAATTATTATACCATAAATTAGTTTTGAATTCAAAGTATAAACTTAACTTTAATTTACATTATTTACTAAATACGTAACACTTTGAATTTAATTTGAATTCTAAATTAAATTATTATACCATAAATTAGTTTTGAATTCAAAGTATAAACTTAATTTTAATTTTAAATTAAATTATTATCCATTAAATTAAATTTGAATTCAAAGTATACCCGGCTTAATGTGTAAGTTTCTTTTGGGATTTTTTATTATTTTAACTTAAAATTTTTGTATATGCTATAATACTATCCTTGTTGTTGAATTTAATAAATATGATGATTATTTTTTATTTTTTATTTTTTTTAAATAAGATAGTATCATAATTTTTTGTTTTTGTTTTGTTTTGTTTTTTAAATAAAGTAACACGAGACATGAACATCACTACAAATAGGTAGTACAAAAGGGCAGTGCATAACTTATTTTTCTGTTAACCCATAATGGAACTTAGTCCTATCCCCATTTACCTCATTTACCTTTTCCAAGAAAGACTTAACTTTTTTTTTTTTAACTAGCTCAAATTTAATAGTTTTAACTTTTAAACTACTTATGTCAAAATAAATTTACTTAGGTTGCGCACATAAATTCAATCATCATATCAAAACTGGTTTAAACAAGTCGTTGGTATAAGATGTCATGTTTCTTGCCTAAAGTGTGCTTCATTACTCCTTTAGCCTTACAAGTAATGGTTTTCTATTACTTTGGGGACAATGACTTAGGGTGCAATCATCAAATAAAGAAAAAATAGTATCAAATTTTAAACTAAAAAATAAATTCACATAAAAGAATGTAGCTGGCTTATGCTGATTGAAATTCCATTCAAACAATTATAGCCATTACCAAATTTGAGACTTATTGATCTGTTGCAGCTCAACTCATTAGATGTGTTCATGTCTTCGCATATCCGCTTTTTAACTATGCAACACAACCTTGTTAATAAACTTAAAATATTTATACCTGTAAATGTATTAATTAGGCTGCAAAAACAGAATAACTCAGATACGAGATTTCGAGAAGATTGTGCTCAAAATGTTTTGTAGATAAAATAAATAAATAAAGAGTACATAGCTTGACACTGAACCTTATTTCGATTATATATATTGTAAGAGTGTTAGCCTTCACAATTCTATTTGTTAAAGATTAATCTTAGTTAAAGAATTAGTTTGTATAATCAGTTAGGAGTTAGTTGAACAAATTTTTATAACTATCTATTTGATGTATATATTCATCTTTGGAATGAAACATTTGAGCGTATGTGTTTTCATCTATTTTTTTGTTTTACTTCTCTCTGTGTCAGGTAACTTTTTCATGGTATCAGAGCCATGCTTGGAGAGCAGTTGTGTTTGTTATTGTCATTGCCACTAGTCAGAGCCTTTCCACCAGCCAAGAAAGGGTTATTGAGTGTGAAAGAAGAAGCCATGGAGGTGTAAAACCTTGTGTTGAAGTCGTGGAGTGCTGAAAACAACGTGTTCTGTCGTTGTGAAAAGGACGGGCAGAGCCGTCAAAATAAATATGTTGTGTTTGAGTTGTTGCATTCATTGTTGCACATTCTCTACGCCTTTCACTGTTATACGTTCGATTAACTGTTCTTGCTGCGCGTTCGAACCTGCTGCTGGAATTTCAAAACTGAACCAACGCTTCGAATCATAGTCTGTTTTGCTTCCCACACCAGCAAGGATCAAGTTGACAAATCGACTAGATTACTCTCATGTTATCTTATTTAGTATCGAAGGAGCTCAGAAGAACATGAGTATGAATGGTGGGATGAACGGGAGACACATGAAAGTCTGTTTTGAGAGCATCCATTAAATAATATAAAGTGACAATTATTGTTGTTGCTGTTATTGTGGTGGTGAATTCAGTTTGAAAATTCTAGTGTGATTGGTTACAAATGAAAATTTTTCCTGCACTCTATTTGAGATAAATGAAAATTATTTCGTCTTTTACTTTGTAGAGGGACTGCCTTATTTTTTTTGAAGTTTTTTTAAAAGGTGTTAGATTTCTGATTGTTTTTTTAAACATGGCTTTGACGAGTTAGTTTTCCATCCCTACGCCTCTATTTAGTGGGAGAAATTATGATTTTTGGAGACTTAAAATGAAAGCATTCTTACAAGGTTTAGGTTGTTGGGAAACATTATAATTAGTGTTCATAGAACCTGATGAAAATGTAATCGCTGCAATAAGTGCTGCTCAAAGAAAATAATTTGATGAACTTAAACAGAAAGAAGGTAAAGCGAAGTCTTGCATTTTAAATTCCTTATATGACTCTATTTTTCCTAAAATCACTGATGCTAAGAAAACTAAATAAATATGGGATATCCTTAAGGTTGCTTGTAAAGGTAATGAAAAAGTAAATATGGTAAAATTACAAACTCTTAGAACACAATTTCAAACATGTAAAATGACTGAATCAGAAACAGTTGATAAGTTCATGAGTAAATTCATGGGTGTTATTAATCAAATTCGGATGAATGGTGAAGAACTAGAAGATCAAAGAATTTTTGAGAAGGTTCTTAGATGTTTGCCCAAAAAAATTGATAGGATATTTATTGTTTTTGAGTCGAGAGAATTTAAAAAATTGTCCGTGGAAGAATTAACTGGTTCTTTATTGGCTCATGAAGCAAGAATTAATTTAGATGTCAATACTTTAGAGCATGATCTCAAATATAAAGCTTCTATGGATAGAGGTAGAGGCAGATGTTTTCGTGGTAGGAGAGGAAAAGGAAGAGGACTGTCTCAGTCGGATGATAGATCACAGGTAACTCAAACACATTCAGAGTAGTCTCAAACTAATCATGGTGGTAGGTGGATAGATAAATAAAAAATTCATTGTCACTATTGCAAAAAATATGGCCATTATAAGCCTCGATGTCAAAAATTACAGTATGTTTTAAGTAAAAACAAAGCCAATGTCACAAACATTGAATGTGAAACATCAGATGCTTTATTTTTGGCATGCCAAGTGATTGTGCAAGTAACTAATAAAGATGTTTGGTTGGTAGACATCAGATGCAATAATCACATGACTGGTCATAGTGATTTGTTTTCACATATTGATACATATTTGAGTTCCTCTATTGGTTTGGGTGATGATCGTAAGGTTAAAGCTTCAGGAAAGGGTGTTGTGTCTGTCTTAACCAAACAAAACGTGGTGAAAAATATCTATGATTTTTACTATGTACCCAATTTCAAGCATAATTTGTTGAGTGTTGGCCAGTCAGATGCACATGGTTATGATGTTAACTTTCATTGTGAAACATCAGATGCTTTATTTCTGGCATGCCAAGTGACTGTGAAGTACCTAATAAAGATGTTTGGTTGGTAGACAATAGATATAGTGATCATATGACTGGTCATAATGATTTGTTTTCACATCTTGATACATCTTTCAGTTCCTCTATTGGTTTGGGTGATGATCATTAGGTTAAAGGTTCAGGAAATGGTGTTGTGCCTGTCTTAATCAAACAAAATGTGGTGAAAAATATCTATGATGTTTATTATTGATCAGGTGATCATGTCCAAGTTCTAAAAATTGCTCAAAAATGGAAGTGATCAGAAATGGTTGCAATCTGAATGACTGGAAAGGTCTCGTCGCTGTGATTCTGGCATCGTGAACGGTTCTCAAAACATATGTCATATGTGAAAGTTACTGAGGTTTGAATTCATCTAGTGACCTCCAAAACATGACTTTTTGACTATGATTTTGTCAATTTGTAAAAAAAATTATTATGGAAAAATTTCATTTTTATAAGGTTTTTAGTGGCCTATCAGTGGGTGCCATGGGGCCTGCCCGGAGGCTGCCACGTGGCCCCAGGCCATTGGTTGAAAAGCGTTGTGAAAATTTGGAGGGCATTAGGGTCGAACCCTCAAACCGACTCCTCAGGCAGGGTCGACCCAACCAACGCGGTAGAGGAAACGATGTTGAACAGTGGGCGAGTTGGGTTGTTGATGAACTTCAGTCGAGCAGAGGTGAACGAAGGCTCGAGTCGTGTTGAATGGGCAGAGGTTGGTTAAGTCCTCAGGGCTTAAGCTCTGTCGTCCCGTGACCGGGGATAAGAACCATGGCTTAAGCCTTTTCCAACTGGCGAAACAAAGTGTTAAGCACCTTTGTACTAGCAACCTATCCATGTGACCTCCGACTTGTGAGTGAGAGCGCGGTTCAAACCTTATCCCCCAGCAAGACTTGACCCCTCAGAAAAACCGCATGTGAACCCACCAACTGTCTAACAATCACACTTAATGTTATCCCTAAATTAGTGCACGGTTCTTCCAGTTCAGGAATTTCTGCCTTTTTGGTGAATTAACTGGAGTTCCTCTAGTTTTGGAGGAGGTTTTCTAGTGCCACTAGGCAAAATCTTGTTTGGGTCATAACTTTCTCAATTTTCGACCAAACAAGATGAAATTTTAGTCAATTTTGGGTTTCTTGAGCATTCTGGAGAGTTGGGAACAGGTTTTAGAGTGAATAGAGGTGTTTTAAAACAAATTTTTCTTCAGGGAAGAGGAAAGAGTCATTAGGGCCATCAGGGAGATGGAGCTGTATTGGGTTGTACTTCACTGTTTAAGGTGAAACAAAAGCCATTTTTAGCTTATTTATAGCTTCTGAAGTCAAATTTACAAATTTTTTTGCCTGTTTAGGCATAATTTTTACTATGTAACCACTTTAAGAAAATTAATAGAGCAAGGACATGCCATTGGGGAGCCTTGGACAGGCAGATGTAGCCTAGGAGGGGTGAAATACCTCATCATTTTGTTGTGTTATGTTATGGTGAAGTTTACTTGCTGTGTATTTCTACTGTGATATATTAAACAGTAAATTTAAATAATAAATCCTCACACATAAAACTCAGAAACATTACCAAAACTACTTTGTTTAACCTGCAAGACATGGAGAAAACTTTGCACACTAAATTAAATGGAAATGGATACTTTGCATAGCATTAAAAATAGTTCCATTTTCATATCAATTGGTATCAGAGCTAGATTTTTACTCTGCATTTGTTCTTGTGCAAAGATATAGTTGACTGTTTGCAAGTTTTGATGCTTACTAGGCTTAAACTCAAGAGAGGGGAAGGACAATTGGTTAGAGCAAAAATTAATCCTCAACCAAGGAGGGCCAGAGTGCCTTTAACTCCACCTTCTAATTTACCTCCAAGAGCCATATAAGAGGCCTCAAGCATGTCTTCAAGAGAAGGAGAATTTCCTGAAGCATTGATCCCAAAGAAGAAGAACGGGTGTTCCAAAAGGATTTCTTGGACATGACGGTGATGGTGAGGATACTATACCAAGAAAGGAATGAAAGGCTTGAAGGAGAAGGCTCTAAACATCAGAAAGAAGGAGAAGGTTCTTCAGGAGGAAAGAAAAGTGATGACAAGTCAAAGAAAGGACATGGAGGAAATGGTGATCCACCATCCCCATCTTCATCCTCTTCCTCTATCTCGTCATCCTCGACTTCGGTGAATCAATCTCACAAGTCTAAAACTACTGGTAAAAGTCCATTTTTAAAGCTTGATGTTAAATTTGAGTTGCCTATGTTTAATGGTGAAGTCAATGCAGAGAAACTTGACAATTGGATAAGACAGTTGGAAGTTTATTTGAGGATACAAAACCTTCATGAATACGTCACCAATATTTAGTTAGCCTCTTTGAGAATGGAAGGAGTAGCATTGGTATGGTGGGAAGACAAGACCAAGGATGAAATTTAAAAACATGGTAAGATCACTTTATCATGGGCTGAATTTATTTCCGCAATTAAGCAGCAATTTTATCCATTAGCTCACTTACAAAAGGCTATCATGAATTGGAAAATTTTTAGACAACTTAAGGGACAAAATGTTCAAGATTACACTCAAGACTTTAGACGAAGGGCTTTATTACTTGGAATTGATTTGCATAGCCAAGATACTTTGCTGAAATATATAGGTGGTTTACACAACTATCTTATTCATACTATCCTTATGTTCAATCCTACTAGTCTAGACGAGGTTTGTGTCCAAGTCACACATTTAAAGGCTAGAGGTAAACAATATTTTGATGGGAATGAGGATAGGGGATTTAAAGGAAAAGGAAGAAAAAGAAATGAAAAATCTAGGAAAGAAAAAGGAAAATTATTTTGTAAAAATTTCTCCTGAACAAGCCACAATGAAGACCATTGCTGGAAACTTCATCCAGAATTGAAACCAAAAAAATTTAAAACGAAAGATAAGGCCAAAGAAAAGGGCAAAACGGTTGCAATAGTTGAACAAGACTTAGGGTCTGAATCAGGAGATGAAACTAAAAGCATAGCCATGGTACTAAAGAACATAAAGGGGAAAGAGATTGTAAAAGAAACAAATCCCATTTCTAGCACTTTAAACTATCACATAGAAGCTCCAAATGAAGAGAGGAGGATAGAGTTGTTTCATGTGAGGATCATTTCAAAACACACAAATATAGACACACTATTTGACAGTGGGTCACAAGTGAATCTCATCTCAGAAGACTTAGTCAAGAAGCTGAAACTGGAAACCATTCCACATCCAAAGCCATATCCACTTGGATGGATTTGCAAGGATGCTAATTTACAAGTTTCAAGGAAGTGCATGTTGTGCTTCACCATAACAACTCATTATGTTGACTTGGTTGAATTAGATGTGGTACCGCTTGACATTATAGGTGTGGTGTTGTGTAGTCCATACTTATATGACAGAAAAACGATCTTCCATTTCCATGAGAACAAGTATCATCAATTCAATGATGGCAAGGATTTTATTGCGAGAGCAAATTGGAAGAAGCTAGAATCTTCTTTAGTGAATGCAGGGCAGTTGAAAAGGCTTGTCAATGCAAGTCAAAATTTGACTTTGTTTATGGTTAAGCAAAAATATTTTGTACATAATCCTTTTCATGTTATTTCTGATATAAATGATGATGTTTCAGGCTGAAAGCAGGTCGTCTTTGGAAGAATATGACAAGATGTTGCACAAGGTGTCTTTGGTGTCGATTGGTGCAGAGAACAAAGTGTCGGTGCAAAGTGGTGCAAGAATCCAAGAAAGGGAAAAGCATGCAAGCAAAGAGGACACAAATTTCAACATGGATCAATGCTAGTTTCAGAATGGTAGGTTGTTATGGCGAGAAAACTTGGTCGGGAATCAACACAAGTACATGGCTCATTCAGAAATTTTTTTCCATGAGGACAGTTGGCAAGGTGAATCTTTTTTTTCAGTTTCCTTTGAAGGTAGACCATTGTAGGAAAACTCTAATTTCTGCAAATTTCAGTTGCTGTTCTGCAAGTTTCAAAAATTTGCAGCATGACACAGTCAAGGTTAGCAACAGTCAGTCAACAGATTCAAGGAAGAATTTGATTTTTTATGAGAAGCTACATTTGATGAAATCAGGGAGATTTTAGTGGTTCAAGGTTGGAAGAGTGGAGAATCAGTCTCCTCATCTTCATTTTCTGTAATTCAGAGAGCTTTTGGGGTCCAAAAGCTTGCCATTGGGGAGGTGTGATCAGGTGATCATGTCCAAGTTATGAAAATTTCTCAAAAATGGGAGTGCTAAAAAATTGTTGCAATCTGAATGACCAGAAAGGTCTCATCGCTGTGATTCTGGCACCGCGAATGGTTCTCAAAACCGATGTCATATGTGAAAGTTACTGAGGTTTGAATTTGTCTAGTGACCTCCAAAACAAGAATTTTTTACTATGATTTTGTTAATTTGTAAAAAAAAAATTATTATGGAAAAATTTCATTTTTATAAGGTTTTTAGTGGCCTACCAGTGGGTGCCATGTGGTCTGCTTGGAGGCTGCCATGTGGCCTCAGGCCATTGGTTGAAAATTGTTGTGAAAAGTTGGAGGGCATTAGGGTCGAACCCTCGACCCGACTTCTCGGGTAGGGTTGACCCGACCAACACGGTAGAGGAAATGATGTTGAACAGTGGGCGAGTTGGGTCGTTGATGAACTGCAGTCGGGCAGAGGTGAATGGAGGCTCGGGTTGTGTTGAATGGGCGAAGGTTGGTTAAGCCCTAAGGGCTTAAGCTCCGTCGTCATGTGACTGGGGATAAGAACCGTGAGCTTAAGCCTTTTCCAACCGGTGGAACAAAGGGTTAAGCACCTTTATGCTAGCACCCTATCCATGTGACCTCCGACTTGTGACCGAGAGCGTGGTTCAAACCTTATCCGCCAACAAGACTTGACCACTCGGAAAAACCGCATGTGAACGTGCTAACTGTCTAATAGTCACACTTAATGTTATCCCTAAATTAGAGCATGGTTCTGCCAGTTCAGGGATTTCCACCTTTTTGGTGAATTAACTGGAGTTCCTCCAGTTTTGGAGCAGATTTTCTAGTGCCACTAGGCAAAATCTTGTTTGGGTCATAACTTTCTCAATGTTCGACCAAACAAGATGAAATTTTAGTCAATTTTCAATTTCTTGAGCAGTCTAGAGAGTTTGGAATAGGTTTCAGAGTGAACATAGGTGTTTTACAGCAAATGTTTCTTTAGGGATGAGGAAAGAGCCATTAGGGCCATCAGGGAGATGGAGCTGTATTGGGTTGTACTTCACTGTTTAAGGTGAAACAAAAGCCATTTTTAGTTTATTTCTATCTTTTGAAGTCAAATTTACAGATTTTTTTGCATGTTTAGGCATATTTTTCAATGTGTAACCATTTTTAGCAAATTAATAGAGCAAGGACATGCCATTGGGGAGCCTTGGACTGGCAGATGTAGCCCAAGAGGGGTGAACTGCCTCATCATTTTGCTGTGTTATGTTATGGTGAAGTTTAATTCATGTACATTTTTGCTGTGATATATTAAATAGTAAATTTAAATAACAAATCCTCACACATAAAACTCAGAAACATTACCAAAACTACTTTGTTTAACTTGCAAGACATGGAAAACACTTTTCACACTAAATTAAATGGAAATGGATACTTTGCATAGCATTACAAATAGTTCCATTTTCAGATCAATTACGTACCCAATTTCAAGCATAATTTGTTGAGTGTTGGTCAATTAGATGCACATGTTTATGATGTTAGCTTTCAGAACATTGCTTGCACGATTTATGATCAACATAAGTCTCCTGTTGCAAATATTCCTATGACAAAGAACATGTTGTATCAATTACAAATGAAATGTGAGAAGTTATATGCACATAATGTTTCAATTCCCAATGAGTCTAACTTGTGGAATTTGTGATATGGTCATTTACCTATCAAAATTATGAGTCTGTTGCAAAGACAGTCTACGGTGAAAGGTTTTCCTACTTTTTCTGACCATATCTCTTCATGTACAAGTTGTATAATGGGTAAGCATAAGTGAGATAGTTTTTCATTAGCCTCTTATAGAGCTAAAGAACAACTAGAGTTAATGAATATATATTTGTGTGGACCAATGCAAGCACAATCAGTAGGTGGCGGTCTCTATTTTCTTACATTTATTGATGACTTTAGCATGGCAATTTGGGTGTATTTCATAAAATACAAATCCAAAAATTTTTGCAAGTTCAAGCAGTTTAAAGCCGAGGATGAAAAATAGAGTGGCAAGTTTATTAAATTTCTTAGGTATGATAAAGGAGGTGAGTATGAATCTAATGAATTCATTGATTTTTGCAAAGAACATGGTATTAAAAAGCATATGACAACCAGTTATACTCCACAAAAGAACAAAGTCGCAGAAAGAAAGAATAAGAAAATTATGAATATGGCTTGAAGTATGCTTAAAACACAAAATTTGTCTAAATATTTATGGGTCGAAGTAGTTGCGTGCTCAATATACATTTTGAATAGATTGCCAACTTCTAGTGTTCAAAGTCTTGTACCTGAAGATGCATGGAGTGGACAAAAGGTAACTGTTTCACACTTTCCAGTATTTGGTTGTATTAATTTCACTCATGTTCAAGAAAAATTAAGAAGGAAGCTTGATGATAGGAGCGAAAAGGATATATTTATAGGGTATAGTGATCAATATAAAGAATACAGATTTTTTAATCCTATAACTAAGAAGTTTCTCGTAAGATGAGACATGAAATTTATGGAAGACAAATCTTGGAATGAAATGGAGAACAATACTTGTCCTAATCCTTTTATTATGTAAGACAAAAATCAAGCATCTACAACGAGCACTCCAAGATTACAAGTTTAAGACAAAATCAATAGTAGTTCATCAACTAGTAGCAGTTCATCAACTTGAAATGAGTCTGATTCTGAAAATCAAAAAATGAGAAGCTTAAGTGATATTGATGCACAAGACGATGTTGATGATATCCTAAATTTTTCATTTCTTTCATTTCAACCTACTTGTTTTGAAGAGGCTATAAAGGACAAAGAATGGGTATATTCAAAGAATAATGAAATCAATGCTATTGAAAGAAATGAAACTTGGTATTTGGTTGATCCACCTGATGATAAAAATTATATAGGTGTCAAATGGGTTTTCAAAACTAAATTAAATGAGATAGGTGAAGTTGATAAACACAAAGAAAGATTAGTTGCCAAAGATTTTTCACAACACCCTGGCATAGATTATGGTGAAACATTTGCACCTGTAGCGAGAATTGATACTGCTCGATTTATATTAGCTATTGCAGCACAAAAAAAGTGGCCAATTTACCAAATGGATGTAAAGTTTGCATTTTTAAATGGTGTTTTGAATGAAGAAGTGTATGTTGATCATCCAACTGGTTTCAAAATAAAAAATAAAAAACATAAGGTATACAGGTTGAAGAAATCATTGTATGACTTGAAGTAAGCGCCAAGAGCTTGGTACATCCGAATAGACCATTACTTGCTAAATAATGGTTTGAAAAGGAGAGACCATGAACCCACTTTGTATATCAAGAATGATCATCAAGGTAATATGTTGATATTGTGTCTTTATGTTGATGACATAATTTATACAGGTAACATGCAGTTAGATGAATTTAAAACTGCAATGAAAAATGAATTTGAAATGACGGATATTAGATTAATGAGATAATTCTTGGGTATTGAAGTGAAACAAACACATGATGTCATATTTATGGGTCAACAAAAGTAAGCTATTGACATTTAGAAAAAGTTTAAGATGGAAAGGTGTAAACCAGTGGATACTCCTATTGAAGTTGGTACAAAGTGAAGTAAATATGATGTGGGTATTTTTGTTAATTCGACTTTGTATAAGCATCTTGCTGGTAGAATTATGTATCTAATTGCTACTAGACCTGATATAGCATTTGCATCTAGTTATATTTCCAGGTTTATGGAATCTCCTAAAGACTATCATTGGAAATCTAGAAAAAGGGTGTTAAAATACATTGCAGGTACATCTACTTATGGTTTATCGTATGCAGCCTCTACAGACAGTAAGCTTGTTGGTTATATAGACAATGATTATGCAGGATGTATTGATGGTCGGAAAAGAAATTTTGGCTATGCTTTTTCTATTTGGCAGAAACTTGATCTCGTGGTCATCCAAAAGCAGCCCATAGTTGTGTTATCTTCAACAGAGGCCGAGTACGTTGCAACAAATTCAACATCATTTCAAGTAGTGTGGCTAAATAGCTAGGTTAGGTTATAGGTTAGGCCGAGGGTAACAAGCACTAGTACAAAATAGCTAATTAGTTACTAAAAATAGGACTAAAATTTGCATATAAATGACCATTTTTCAGTCGGTGACCAATAGTAGCTAATTTACAATATCTTATAATGAGACCAACTTTTAGTCGTTTTTAGATTAGTCATTAATTGGTTGTCTTAATTTTATCATCTAGCAGTATATTTGGTCATAAATTTTGTCTTTACTTTAGTCATTGATTTAGTCATTAATTGTCACAATTAATATACAACAAAATATATTACTATATGATCACCTGAGAAAATGAATTAATGAACAAAGAAATATGATGAAAATGTTGGTCATATTATAATATATTGTAAATTAGCTACTAATAGTCATATATATGAAAATTATAGTCATTGTTTGAAACCAATTAATGACCAAAGAAATATGACTAAATTTTGGTTGTGGTATAAGACACTATAAATTAGCTACTAATAGTCGTATATATGAAAAATTTAGTCGTTATTTGTAATAAAATTTTTATCATTTACATTAGTCATTTATCTTTTTTTGTAGTTTCATATTCATTATATAAACAACTAATTTAGTAGTTTACATTCATTTCATTTACTTTCATTAATAATCATTATAAACGACTAGTTTGGTCATATATTCATTTTATTTGTGTTCATAATTAATCAATATAAAGTGCTAATTTATTAGTTTTAAATTGATTTTATGTGTTCATTATTAATCAACATAAATGAATTAGTATGTTTTTGCGACTAAATTAAAAAAAAAAAAATGGCTTACAATGGGCATGTTCATCTAATATGAAAACACAAAGTTACATATGTTAATTTATACAACACAAAATAATATCAAGTGAAACTATAAATAATTTCAATGACAAATTATATTATATAAAATTTCAAGTATTACAATATGAGTTTCCAACTTAATATTTGTTGGACTACAATTTACATGTGAAATATTGTTTCATCACTTGAAAACATTATCATTATGTTTCCAAAGCATTGCAGGTGAATTCACCAACTCTAAAGACTTGACCATAAATCTATATGTGTGTGTCTCATGCGAAATATTATCTTTAAGTGTATCATTGGATTGGTTCTCTTCTCTCTCTCTTTCTGCATTTGTCACTCTAGTGTTGTTGTTCTCCTCTTTCTTCAATTCCTACTTCTTACTATCAACACTGAGTTCCTCTTCTGAAAATGAAAGAATATACAATATCAAATATAAGACATGAAAAATGATGGACACTGGAATATAAAGTAAAATAGACTATAAAATATTTATACAACATATACCTCAACATCAACAATGTCAATGTCATTTTCCCCCCAAAAATCAAGAAACTCAAATAATTTTTCTTTAGTTGGGCGATAGTGGCCACTATATGGCCATATGACCTGTATAAACAAAGAAAATAAAACGTCACCATATAAAAGAACATGTTATAAACATAGTATTTAACTCTCAGAAAAATCTTAGGCACAATCATGCCAACTAAGTTACATGCTAAAATGTTGAGGTGATAGATAACTTGTGAAAACAAATAGAAAGAAAAAGATAACATATAATAAATAATGTATGACCACTGGCTGGAAAATTGCATCATAGAAGGAAAACAAATCTCCTATGGTTACTCATACCTATGGGTGGGTAACATGCCCCAATATGCCATGATCCTTAGGTTCCGTAGGAAGTAAACCTCCTCATAAATATCCCAATTTCTATGCATATAAATTTCAGCTTATCATGTGGATTTCTTACATCATGCACCATACCAAAATAAATAGATGGAAAATTTGCCTCAACCTACCCAAAACCTTTGACTTTATATTTTTCTTTATCATTTTCGTTCAATTTCTCCCTCTCTTTACCTTTCTATTTATCCTCCTCCTTTGAGGAAATGATATTTTTCATACCCCCAAATGTTGGTAACTCACAAACCATACCAATAGCCCGCATAAAAATTGTTGGATCTCAAGAAAGGATTAGAGCCATAAATGTGAATAACGTTCAACAAGAAACACAACCATCATGACAAATTTGTTGAATCCTTAGTTAAACTGAGAAAGGGGGGGGGGGGGTGAATCAGTTTAACACATACATGAGCTTTTTAAAATTTTCATCAAGCTTATTTACAACTTAATTTTATAACCAACTTTAATAAGTGAACAGTCTTAATATGTTGCAGCAAGTATTAATTAATGTGACACCAAACTTATTATGAGAGCAACAAACATTAAGCAGATTGGATAGAACATATCAACACATAGGCAACACACACAGAGACAACAGATATAAGTGGAAACCCATAAAGGGAGAAAACCACATCTTATTATTGTTGTGATGCAAAGGCAAGCTCCAACTCCCTCTCACCACTGATTTTATGCAGGCACCAACCTACAGGAGGCTCCAACCTCAATCAGCTACAACTGACATCTATCAAGCTTCAACTTGATAGGGAAGCTCCAACTTCCTCCTTCAATCAAAAGAAAATATTTGTTGATTTACCTCAGATATCAGCTCTGTTCTGTAGCATCTCTTTCTGCTCCTCTTTTTCTTATATTCTCTGCCTCAATTCTTCATACTCTACATTCTCTAACCTCTTTTTGCATATCAATGTGATATGATTTATACAGTTTGCCTCATAACAGTTCGTATTCCACAGGGAATTGAAAGTGAATAGCCCTGACTCTTTGCATTCTGCCTCCTCAATTCTTTTTCCAGCTCATTTAGAAAATCTCAGCAATTTATACAACTTTCAGTTTTACAGTGGAGTTTTATTTCCTACGGAGACTTGCCAGTGCATCACAAACAATATAAACCAATCAAAAACGTATACATTCAGTTACAATGTGGATTACAAATCAACCCATTCAATTTTGGATCACCGTGTGTTTGTCTTTTCTGTGACTGTGTCTGTCTTTTTCGGCTCTGCTTGCTCTCCTGTTCACTACCGTGGTGTAACTGCTGCATATATGTAACAACACTTTTTATATAACGCCATTCAACTCTCGGCGTAATAATAAAGTCGTTTTTAACACATAAACTGCCTATTCAATATAACGCAAATGCTTCTTGGAGTCATAATAAAAAAACCCTTTAATACACAAAATGCCCTTTCGGGCCCACCATCCGAAATTTTCTTATGCTCCGATGCGATGAGCCTTTGCGAAAGACCCGATGCGATAATCGCAATCGCAGCTTTCAATAGAATGCTCCGATGTTCTGTTATCCTCCGATGCCATTAATCACTGTTCACTTCACTGCGCTGATGCGATGGGTCACTGTAGACCCCACTCTAACTTTCTTTAGATCCAACGGTTGCAATCTTCAATGATTCGACGGTTGCGATTGGATCACACCATCACGATCACAATATTCAACAGTTTGTTCAATTGCACTTTTACTTCCGATGTGATGAATTGCTCCGATGCGCTTTAAGGCATAATTCAAACAAATATGAGACTCTCATGTATAATGAATCGGGTCCGAAACTCAATCGCAATTGGAACTTTTGTTAACAAGTTCCGCTGCCATAAGTTTCTTCGATGCGATTAGTGAGGGTCCCACCTTATGGTACTTCATATATGGAGTGTTGCACATATATATATATATACTTTGCTACATCAGCCTTTATGTATCCTTCAGCTTGGGTTACGATTCTCATAATTTTTGTAGGGGGGGGTGGGGTCCCACACTACACATATAATATCCTCCGTCAACATTGTATTAACTCTTGGACTCAGAGACTTAAGCCCAACATAATATATATATATATATATATATATATATATATATATATATATATATATATATATATATATATATAACCTCTCGGGCTCCATAGTTTGTTTAATGCTTCCCCTCCCAGTATAGCCTTAGCCATGTAACATATTAACATTGTAATAGATATCAAACCCCGACTTCATGTAATAGCGCTCGGGCCCACAACGTACTACTATATGCTGACCATCATATGTAGCACTCCTTTGGTGACTTGCATATCAATTATAATACATGGACATATATAACGACCTCGTTAAATTTATTATGAACCTTATAATAAACCCACACATTTAACTTATATGTGAACACTCTACCATGTATTCAAGTTCACGTGGACTGACTCAACCTGCATTTGGTCCACCTTTGGCTTAATCATAATTCAACATAGGTATATTCCACGCATATGAACATGCTATGCTTAGCATATATAAAAAAATCAATTACCAAGGTCCACTTCATATATATCAACATATATTAATATACGTTATAACCTCTGTCCTTTTATTAAATTTCATAACACACATAATACACAGACCTTCGCATAATACTTTGGCTCCGCAGCTGTGAATGTAGAACCCACAGCCTTGGTTCTCTTCCTCACACATTCTCCTTTGATTGGATGGTCAATCTGCTCTCGCGCACCAACTGAGCTTTGGACCCCCATCCAACGGACGACGCGCAATATCGCGTAACTTATATGCTCGCCACATAATTCTCCAAAATTACGTGGAAAAAGTTGTATTTGAAAACTACTTTAGGACAGGTGGCCATCAATGACATATATCGCGTTCTTTTTGACAATTCTTCTTACCACTTCAACTATCGCGTGAATCCACTGGTTTTTGAGCGCCGATTTCATTGTTTGCTCAGGGTTCTGCTCTTGACTCCGGGTTCCAGTATTTTATAATTTTGTTGCAATGGTTTATTTTAACCTATATTCTTCGTTTAAATGTACCGATTGTGCATTAACCCATATACAAAGAACCCCGCTGTTATTTTTCTTTTTGGTTCCGCCCTTACTTGTTCCATCTCTGCTATTCTCTGTCTCTGTCATTCTCTGTCTCCGCCTCTGCTATTCTCTGTCTCTGTTTCACTGTACTCTCTGCAATCTCTATTATTCTCTGTCTCTGTTACACTGTACTTTCTGTAGCCTCTGTTATTCTCTGTCTCTGTTACACTGTACTCTCTACAGCCTTTCTCTGCTGCTCGACTATTTCATCTCAAGGCTCTGCCTCTTTTTCTCTCTTTGCCTTTTAATAGTCTTCTTTTTCCATCTCCTTTTCCATCCATGACAACATTTCCAACAGTCTCCCCCTTTGGCATTGATGGCAATACACTTCCTCTGCTTGCCTTTTAGGACCCTTTCTTCTGTTGCTTGCTCTTCCTCCCCCTTTGACATCAATGGAAAAGGGTTTCCTATTTCCCCGTGTGCTTTTAAACCTCGTCCATATTAATCTGGTCCTGAGGACCTGTTTCATGTTCTGCTTAGTTGCTCTGGCTCATTTGTGACTTTCTTTGTTGACTGATCTCCCCCTGGAATGATGTCTTCTTTTCTGTTCTCCCCCTGGAATGAAGCTTTATTTTTCTGTCAGAGAGTAGTATCTGAAGACACTACCCCTAGTTTGTTTCTCAGATATTCAAATGACTCTCTAGCAAGAGGTTTTGTGAATATATCTGCTGTTTGTTCTTTTGTTGGCACATATTCCAACTTCACTACCTTCTGTGCTACTTGTTCTCTTAGGAAATGGTACTTGATTGGGATGTGTTTAGTTTTTGAATGAAGTACAGGATTTTTTGAAACACTTATAGCACTTGTATTATCACATTTGATAGAGATAGGTTCATCAATTCTTACCTTCATGTCTTGGAGGGTTTGTTTCATCCACATGACTTGTGTGCAACATGCTGTTGCTGCTATGTATTCTGCTTCTACTGTAGATATAGAAATAGATGTTTTTTTCTTGCTTAGCCATGCCACCAGACTTTTTCCCAAGTAGAATGCACCTCCACTTGTGCTTTTCCTGTATCCACATAGCTGGCCCAATCTGCATCTGTATATGTTGTCAATGTGAAGCTCTTGCCTTTTGGATACCATAGTCCATACTGTACAGTTCCTTGTAGATATCTAAATATTCTTTTGACTGCTAGAAGGTGATTTTGTTTTGGTGCTGCCTGATATCTAGCCATAAGTCCTACTGCCAACATAATGTATAGACTAGATGTTGTTAGGTATAGAAAACTTCCTATCATGGATCTATAAGTTCTTTGATCTATATCAGCAGATCCATCATCATCACATAGCTTTCATCCAGTGATCATGGGAGTTGACACGGGTTTGCAGTCTTCCATTTTGAACTTTTTCAACATTGCTTTTAAGTATTTTTCCTGTGAGATGAATGTACCTGTGTTATTTTGCTGAATTTGAAGTCCTAAGTAGAAGGTGAGCTCTCCAATAATAGACATCTCAAACTCTGATTTCATCTCTTTAGCAAATCCTTTTGCTAGCTCATCTTTGTTGCTTCCAAACATAATGTCATCAACATATACTAAAACAATCAGGAGTTCATTTTCATGGGATTTTATGTATAGATTGTTGTCTACTCCTCCTCTCTTAAAGCCTTGTTTTTTCAAGTACTTATCCAGCCTTGAGTACCAAGCACGAGGAGCTTGTTTCAGTCCATATAGAGCCTTCTTTAGTCTGCACACATATTCTTCCTTATCTTTTAATGAGAATCCTTCTGGTTGTTCCATGTAGACTTCTTCTTCTAGATCTCCATTCAAAAAGGCATATTTCACATCCAT
The DNA here is from genome assembly GCA_034641835.2 of Pinus albicaulis. Taxonomy (NCBI): domain Eukaryota; kingdom Viridiplantae; phylum Streptophyta; class Pinopsida; order Pinales; family Pinaceae; genus Pinus; species Pinus albicaulis. Next base: position 110,839,776 of record CM076574.1, read on the forward strand.
TTCTTGAAGTCATGGTACATGCAAAGGCCAGAAACATTCTAATAGCTTCCATTCTGGCTACAGGGGAAAATGTTTCATCGTAATCCAGAACTTCGATTTGTGAATATCCCTTGCAAACAAGTCTGGCTTTATTCCTGATTACCTATCCTTGCTCATTCATTTTATTCTTGAATGCCCATTTTGAGCCTATGACATTTTTCCCAGTGGGTCTAGGAACTAATTCCCAGGTATTGTTCTTCTCAATTTGGTCCAATTCTTCATACATAACATTCACCCAATACTTGTCCTTGCTGGCTTATTCAAACTTATTTGGCTCTATTTGTGATAACATAGCTATGTATACCTCTTTTGTCTGTTCAGTTAGCTGCCTTCTTGTCTGGACTCCTACACTCTTGTCCCCAATGATTTGATCTTCTGGATGGTTATTTTGAGTGTATCTTGAGGGGGCTTTCGAGCTCAATTCAACATCTTCTGTTGTCTTTCTTATTTCATCATCATCTTGGTTCTCTTCTTCATAGTCTTCTGGGGGATTGCTGCACCCTGTACTTATTGTCTTGTTTGGTAGTTCTTCATCAAATTTTACATCAATGCTTTCCAAAAATTTTCGAAGAGTCTTTTTGTAGCACTTGTAACCTTACTCTTGGAAGCATATCCTAAAAATATCCCTTCATCTGCTCTTGCATCAAACTTCCCTAGATTTTCATCATTATTCTTTATGTAACACTTGCTTCCAAGGACTCTAAAGTGCTTGATTGAAGCTATTTTACCATGCCATAGTTCATAGGGAGTCTTGTCACTACTTGGCCTTAAATGAGCTTTGTTAAGGATATGCACAACTCTATGTACTGCTTCTTCCCAGAAGGTTTGAGGAATGTTACTCTCTTGTATCATGGCTCTAGCAATTTGTTGTACAAACCTGTTTTGTCTCTCTGCCACTCCATTATGTTGAGGTGTCCTTGCAATAGTAATATGTTTCTTTATCCCATGTTCATTGCATAGGTCTGCAAAGTCATAGTTTATGAATTCACCTCCTCTGTCCGATTTGATGCACTTTAGCTTGCATCCTGTTTGATTTTCTGCCAATGCCTTGAATATTTTGAATTTCTCAAGTGCTTCCGATTTATATTTGAGAAATGCAACCCATGTCATTCTTGAGAAATCATCTATGATCAACATGAAGTAGGATTCTCCACTTGGTGTTTTAGTTCTTGAAGGCCCACACAGGTCCATGTGTACAAGTTGAAGTGGCCTACTTGTTGATAGCTCATCTTTGGTCTTAAAGGATGTCCGAGTCTGTTTTCCCAATTGGCAAGATTTGCATATGGTATTTGAAGGCCTTTTTATTGTTGGCATATCTTGGACTGCTTTCTTCTTGCTCAGTCTGATGATATGGTCGAAGTTAAGATGTCTCAATCTCCTATGCCATAACCATGACTCCTCCAGTTTGCTAAGGTGGCATGCTTCATTCTCTTCTTTTACTATGTAGACATTACTCTCGGTTTGAACACCTTTGATCAGAGTCTTCCCTATGGTGCTTGATCTGACTTCATAGTCTTGTGCTCTAAAAATAACTTCACAGCCTTTGTCACACATTTGACTGACACTCAACAGATTTTCTTTCAGCCCATCCACAAATAGTACATCTTGGGCCTTTCCTCTGCCATTATCTAGGATGACTATTCCTTTTCCTTTGATTTTTCTTGCTTTATCATTTCCAAAAGTAACATTTCCAGATTTATTTTCATCAAAGGTTATAAACTTTCTTCTATCTCCAGTCATATGTTTTGAGCAGTCATTGTCCAAATACCATTGGCTTTTCAGGTCTTGAGCAGTTAGAGCCAAGTCACATTTATTCACCTTCTTTTTCCACTGGAAGCATCCTTTTGTTTGGTACCTTTTGTGAGATGATGAATCACATTCACTGAGAGGACATTTGGAAGGCATATGTCCAATTTTATTGCATACATAGCATTTGATCATAATTTTTGTAGAATTGTGAGTATGAGTAAAATATCCATGATTCATAAACCTCCTTGAGGTGTTGAACATCAATCTTTGTCAATATTTTCTGCACTCAATGATTTTATGGCCAAATTCATTACAATAAAAACAATAAACATAAAAACAATTTGCATACATGATATGAGGTTGTCTTCTCCATTTGTTTGCTTGAGATAGTCTCTTCACTATTTGCATCCTTTACTGGTTTGAGGCACTCCTCCTTATATGACAGTATGCAGCAATATGTCCCAGCTTGTGGCAGGCATAGCAGTTGGCATTTTTCATAGGAGGGAAGAATCTCCTTTGATGGCTTCCAAATTTGACATTATCAGGGGTATATGAGCCTTTTCCTGTTGGATGAGTACTTATTTCATTCTTTGTTATTAGAGGTTCCTTCTGGTTTTTGACTCCTTCATTGCATGTTTCTTCTTTTGTAGGAATCATTTGAGCTGCTTCATCAGCCTTATTTGCTTTTACAAAAATAATATTTTTGTTTTCCTTTTCTTTGCCTTTACTTGATTCTCCTTCATAGCCTATCCCAGTTTTTATCAGAGGAGATCTTTGAGCATCTATGATTTCGTTCAACTTACCAGAGCTTGTCATTTGATAAGGATTTATAGACATTTTCCTTTGGGCATTTTCTAATTTCTTCCTCAGACATACTACTTCTTCCAACTTCTCTTGTTCCTGATTTTTATCCTTGATTTGCTTAAGTAACATGTCTTCTATCTTCTTGGCTTCTTCAAGCTCTACTTTCAGCTACATGAGGACTTCTGAATTTTGTTCTTCTCTTACATACTTGAGGAGAATGTCTTTTTGTTTTTTGCACTTCAGTTTGAGTTAGTCAATCTCCTCCAGGGCACTCCTTAGCTCCCCCTCAAGATAAACTTCACCTTCTTCTTCTTCATATTCTAGAAGGAGTCCTTCAAGTTCTTCTATGGCCATCAATAAAAATTCAGAGGTTCCTTCTTCACTTGAGGGTTCATCTGAGTCTTCAGATGCAATGCTGTCTTGTTGAGCATAGAAATATTTTCTATTTAATTTCTTTCCTTTCTGCCAGTTCTTTGATGTAGTTTTCTCTGATTCTTGAGCTTGATTCCTTGCTTTCTTATGAGGACACTTAGCAGCATAGTGTCCAACTCTTCCACAGTTAAAGCATTTGAATGGAATTTTACCTTTATATTTCCCTGAGCCTCTATCCAGTTTCTTAACAAATTTGGCCTCTTCTTCATCAGAGCAAGAACATATATCTTCCTTTTCTTCTTTCTTCTTTTCTGTTTTAAAATCTGCCTCCCTCGCACTTGGCTTCTTCTGTGGGAGCCTCATCTCATAGGCTATTAGATTTCCAAGTAACTGGTTCATGGTCAAGGTTTCCCAATCAGCTGTTTCTTCTATGGCAGACACCTTGGGGTTAAAAATGGGTGGAAATGATCTTAGAATATTTTGTACAATTACACATTCTAGTATGGTTTCTCCAAGAGCTTTCATATTGTTAACAATTTTTGCAACTCTTAAGAAGAAGCTGCCAACATCTTCATCATCATTCATTTTTAAATTTTCAAACTGAGCTCTATATACTTGAAGTTTGGCAGTCTTCACCTTTTTGTTTCCCTCATGGATATTTTCAAGAGTACCCACATGTCTTTGGAAGTCTTGTTGTGCATTAATTTGATAAATTCAACTTCACATAGTCCATTTAAGATTGCATTCATGGCTTTTGCATTAGCTACAAAGTCTTGTTTAGATTCTTTCTCTGAGTCAATTTCCTTTGGGGCATATCCAAATTCCACAACAGCCCAAGCTTATATTCCTATAGACATTATGTATGCTCTCATTCTGATTTTCCAGAAGGCATAATTAGCACCAGTGAAAAAAGGGGCTTTATTGGTTGAGCTTCCTTCTTGACTAGCCATCCTGGGACCTAGGATCTCCTTTCAGTGGTTAAACTGGTACAAAAGGAACTTGGCTCTGATACCAATTGTTGAATCCTTAGTTAAACTGAGAAGGGGGGGGGGGGGTTGAATCAGTTTAACACATACATGATAATTTTAAACTTTTCATCAAGATTATTTACAACTTAATTTTATAACCAACTTTAATATGTGAACAGTCTTAATATGTTGCAGTGAGTATTAAATTAATGTGACACCAAACTTATTATGAGAGAAACAAACATAAAACAGATTGGATAGAACATATCAACACATAGGCAACACACATAGAGACACCATATATAAGTGGAAACCCATAAAGGGAGAAAACCACATCTTATTATTGTTGTGATGCAAAGGCAAGCTCCAACTCCCTCTCCCCACTGTTTTTCTGCAGGCACCAACCTACAAGAGGCTCCAACCTCAGTCAGCTACAACTAACATCTATCAAGCTTCAACTTGATAGGGAAGCTCCAACTTCCTCAATTTATCAAAAGAAAATATTTGCTGATTTACCTTAGATATCAAATCTGTTCTATAGCATCTCTTTCTACTCCTCCTTTTTCTTATCTTCTATGCCTCAATTCTTCATACTCTGCATTCTCTAACCTCTTTTTGCACATCAATGTGATATGCTTTATATAGTTTTCCTCATAAAAATTCGTATTCCAAAGGGAATTCAAAGTGAATAGCCCTGACTCTTTGCCTTCTGCCTCCTCACTTCTTTATCCAACTCATTCAGAAAATCTCAGCAATTTATAAAACTTTTAGTTTTACAGTGGAGTTTTATTTCCTACGAAGACTTGCCAGTGCATCACAAACAATATAAACCAATCAAAAACGTATACATTCAGTTACAATGAGAATTACCAATCAATCAATTCAGTTTTGGATCACCATGAGTTTGTATTTTCTGTGATTGTGTCTGTCCTTTTCGGCTCTGCTTGATCTCCTGTTCACTGCCGTGGTGTAACTATTGTATATATGTAACAATGATTTTTATGTAATGCCATTCAACTCTCGACGTAATAATAAAGCCGTTTTTAACACATAAACTTCCTGTTCAATATAACGCAAATGCTTCTCGGAGCCATAATAAAAGACCCTTTAATGCATAAAATGCCCTTTTGGGCCCACCATCTGAAATTTTCTTATGCTCCGATGCGATGAGCCTTTTCGAAAGACCCGATGCGATAATCGCAATTGCAGCTTTCAATAGAATGCTCCGATGTTTTGTTCTTCTCTGATGCGATTAATCATTGTTCACTTCACTGCACCGATGCGATGGGTCACTGTAGACCCCACTCTGACTTTCTTTAGATCCAACAGTTGCACTCTTCAATGATCTGACAATTGCGATTGGATTGCACCATCGCGATCGCAATATTCAATAGTTTGTTCAATTGCACTTTTTCTTCCGATGCGATGAATTGTTCCGATGTGCTTTAAGGCAGAATTCAAACAGATATGAGACTCCCATGTATAATGAATCAGGTTCGGAAATCAATCGCAATCGGAACTTTTGTTAACAAGTTCCGCTGCCATAAGTTTCTCCGATGCGATTAGTGAGGGTCCCACCTTATGGTACTTCGTATATAGAGTGCTGCACATATATATATATACTTTGTTGCATCAGCCTTTATGTATCCTTCAGCTTGGGTTACGATTCTCGAAATTTTTGTAGGGGGGGGGGGTTCCCACACTACACATATAATATCCTCCGTCAACATTGTATTAAGTCTTGGACTCAGACCAAAGCCCAACACTAATATATATATATATATATATATAACCTCTCGGGCTCCATAGTTTTTTTAATGCTTCCACTCCCAGTATAGCCTTAGCCATGTAACATATTAACATTGTAATAGATATCAAACCCCGACTTCATGTAATAGCGCTCGGGCCCACAACATACTACTAGATGCTGACCATCATATGTAGCACTCCTTTGGTGACTTGCATATCAATTATAATATATGGACATATATAACGACCCCGTTCAATTTATTATGAACCTTATAATAAACCCGCACATTTAACTTATATGTGAACACTCTACCATGTATTCAAGTTCACGTGGATTAACTCAACCTGCATTCGGCCCACCTTTGGCTTAATCATAATTCAACATAGGTATATTCCACGCATATGAACATGTTGTGCTCAGCATATATAAAAAAATCAATTACACAAGTCCGCTTCATATATATCAACATATATTAATATACGTTATAAACTCCGTCCATTTATTAAATTTCATAACACACATAATACACAAACCTTCGCATAATACTTTGGCTCCGCAGCTATGAATGTAGGACCCACAGCCTTGGTTCTCTTCCCGGCACCTTCTCCTTTGATCGGATGGTCAATCTGCTCTCGCGCACCAACTGAGCTTTAGACCCCCATCCAATGGACGACGCGCAATATTGTGCAACTTATATGCTCATCACATAATTCTCCAAAATTACACGAAAAAAGTTTTATTTGAAAACCGCTTTAGGACATGTGGCCATCAACGACATATATCGCGTTATTTTTGACAATTCTGCTTACCACTTCAACTATCATGCGAACCCACTGGTTTTTAAGTGCCGGTTTCACTATTTGCTCAGGGTTCCGCTCTTGAATATGGGTTCCAGTATTTTATAATTTCGTTTCAATGGTTTATTTTGACCTATATTCTTCGTTTAAATGTACCGATTGTGCATTAGCCCATATACACAGAACCCTGCTGTTATTTTTCTTTTCAGTTCCGCCCTTACTTGTTCCATCTCTGATATTCTCTGTCTTTGTCATTCTCTTTCTCTTCCTCTGTTATTCTCTATCTCTGTTTCACTGTACTCTCTGCAGACTCTGTTACACTGTAATTTCTACAGCCTCTGTTATTCTTTGTTTTTGTTACACTGTACTCTCTGCAGCCTTTCTCTGCTGCTCGAACATTTCATCTCACGGCTCTGCCTCTTTTTGTCTCTTTGACTTTCAAGTGTCTTCTTTTGTCATCTCCTTTGCCATCAATGACAACATTTCCAACAGAATTAACATGTTCACTAGAGTTTATTGTATCTCTACCTCCATATCATTCTAAAGAGTCTAAGGATACTCAAGAATATGTCGTATAATAAAAAATGTCACACTATCAAAACCTAGGAAAAAACAACTTCTAAGAAGGCTCAAAAGGGAATACAATCCACCTTTATCGATAAATTGCATTGCCATGGAATGTGACTTTGTAAGTCACAAACAACTGAAGAACCACCTGAATTGTAACTTTTGGAAGTTATAGTTGGAAATATTTGTAAGATATAATCATTACTCTATTTTGTTCATTTTTTGTCATGTATCCAAAAGGATTTCCCAAAATCTTCATGAATGGACTATTTCCTTTATTGTTGTCATCCAAGGAATACTTTTTATTGTTATTTACAACAATTGCACTAGTTAAAGTTGTATATTCAGAATCAGAGACAAGTGAAGTTCTTCCTATAGTACCAGTGTTATCGACATTTGTAGTAAGATGAAGTTTGCATTACTGCGTATGGTCAAGTATGAGGAATAACATAATCATCCACTTGGGAACTGAAATTTTTTCCCCTATCAGGTTATTTTGCATAATTTTTCTTAATAAGTACAATTTATACAAAAAATTCCATTCTTGGCTCCTATATCTCTAGCGTTGTTGTCTTCAGTAAAAAACAATGCCAAAATATGAGAAATAATTGACAATGGACTAGTTCATTTTTTAGATCCATCCGACTTACAAAGCTTTAGTTGTTGAATAAGAAGGGAAACAACTCACAAATGGTATTAGCCTTTGTTTCGGCTGCACAAAGTCACAATCAAATTAGTCATGGAAAAAGAAATTGCATTTATATTTTGCAATATATTCATACATGTCATTAAGATATATGCAACGAGAGGATTTTCTAGAGGTTTCTCTTCATAAGAAACATCTCTTCCTTTTTCATTAGCATTGTATTTGGGAACCTCAGAATTACCCAGTGACAAGGAAAGAGCTTGGGCAAGTTCATCCTCTTCTTGCACTGGCTAGTTAAGATGACTAAAGATCCACTCCATAGCTAGTTCAACACTATTTGTTTCAACATGCCTCAATGATTCCTCTGCCCTGGACATATGGTCAAGTATGAGAAATAACGTAGTCACCCACTTGGGAACTGAATTTTTTTCCCTTATTAGGTTATTTGGCATAAAAAAATTCAATAAGTCCAATGTAAACCAACAAGTCCGTTATTGGCTCCTATATCTCTAGTACTGTTGTCTTCACTAAAAAATAATGAAAAAAATGAGAAATAGTTGATAATGGACTAGTTCCTTTTTCAAATCCATCCACCTTACAAAGCCTTAGTTGTTGAATAAGAAGGGAAACAACTCACATATGATAGTAGCCTTTTTTTCAGCTACACAAAGTCAATCAAATCAATCATGGAAAAAGAAATTTTATTTTTACTTTGCAAGATATTCATACATGTAGTTAAGATATCTACAACGAGAGGATAATTTTCTAGAGGTTTCTCTTCATAAGAAACATGTATTAATTTTTCATTGGCATTGTCTTTGGGAACCTCAGAATTACCCATTGAAAAGGCAAGAGCTTGGGAAAGTTCATTATTTTCTTGCGTTGTCCCCTCCAGATGACTAAAGAGCCACTCCATAGCTATTTCAACACTATTTGTTTCAACGCGCCTCAATACTTCCTCTTCCCTAGACATATGGTAAAGTATGAACAATAATTCAGTCACCACCTTGGGAATTGAAACTTTTTCCCCTATCAGGTTATTTGGGTGCATACAAATTTTCAATAATTCCAATGTATACCGACATATCCATTCTTCACTCCTATATCTCTATTACTATTGTCTTCAGTAAAAAATTATTCCAAAATATGAGAAATAGTTGATAATGGACTAGTTCCTTTTTCAGATCCATCCACCTTACAATGCTTTAGTTGTTGAATAAGAAGGGAAACAACTCACAAACGGTACTAGCATTTTTTTTGGCTACAAAAAGTCACAATCAAATAAGTCATGGAAAAATAAATTTCATTTGTACTTTGCAACATATTCATACATGTAGTTAAGATATTCGCAGCGGGATCGTTTTCTAGATATTTCTCTACATGAGAAACATCTCTTCGTTTTTCATTCGCATTGTCTTTGGGAACCTCATAATTAACCAGTGACAAGGAAAGATCTTGGGAAAGTTCATCATGTTCTTGCATTGGCTACTCAAAATGATTAAAGATCCACTCCATATTCAGTTCAACACTATTTGTTTCAACACGCCTCAATGCTTCCTCGACCCTGGACACATGATCAAGTATGACAAATAACAAAGTCACCCACTTGGGAACTGAAAATTTTTCCCCTATCAAGTTATTTGGCATAAAAATTTTCAATAAGTCCAATGTATACCAACAAGTCCATTATTGGTTCCTATATATATAGTATTTTTGTCTTTACTAAAAAATAATGCCAAAATATGAGAAATAGTTGATAATGTACTAGCGCCTTTTTCAGATCCATCCACCTTACAAAGATTTAGTTTTTGAATAAGAAGGGAAACAACTCACAAACGATAGTAGCCTTTGTTTCTGCTACACAAAGCCACAATCAAATCAGTCATGGAAAAAGAAATTGCATCTATACTTTGCAACAGATTCATACATGTAGTTAAGATATCTGCAACGAGAGGATTTTCTATAGTTTTATCTTTATAAGAAACATCTCTTCCTTTTTATTGGCATTGTCTTTGGGAACCTCAGAATTACCCAGTGACAAGGGAAGAGCTTGAGCAAGTTCATCATCTTCTTGCGTTGGCTCCTCAATATGACCAAAGAGCCACTCCATAGCCAGTTCGAAACTATTTGTTTTAACACACACCAATGCTTCCTCTTCCATGGAAATATGGTCAAGTATGAAAAATAACACAACCACCCACTTGGGAACTGAAACTTTTTACCCTGTCAGGTTATTTCGCATACAAATTTTCAATAAGTCCAATGTATACCAACAAGTCCATTCTTGGCTACTATATCTCTAGTACTATTTTATTCACTAAAAAATAATGTCAAAATATGAGAAATAGTTTGTAATATTCCTAAATTAGCTACAGCTAATAGGAATATTAATTTTGTCTTGCCTATTTTTCATTTCATGATTGATGAATAAATTGTAAAGGAGGACATGTAAAACTCCTGAAAACCAATAATAAATCAATGCCTATGTGAACAGAGACATATCTGGGCTATGTAAATAAAATCCTGCAGGTGTGAATGGGTCTAAATCACAAGAGTGGGTCACCTATGACAAATTCAACATCACAGTCTAGATGCATGAACCTCCTTGAGGGACAGCGTAGTTCTAGAAGAAGACTCTAAATGTGAAAGAGGCTAAACTAATGAAGTGGTTTAGGGTTTTTCCAAGACTCCAATATTATAAAAGGAGGAGGAGAGAAACAAGAGAGGGTTGTTGAATATTATCATTTTCTGAAGGTATTGTCTGCTTAGACATCCCTTGTTGGGCCTTCTTGTTCAGGATTCTCACCTCCTTCCTTGAGTAGCTCTTGGAGGAGACTTGTGCTATATTTTCCACATCAGGATTTAGGCCAAGCTTCACCTTACACCTACATCGCTGCTCCTGTTGAGGGTTGAGCTGTCCTTGTGAGTTGCAGCAGTGGAAGATACTAGATCTGCTCAGAACTAGCTTATACTAGTGGCTCTTCTCAGTGAGTGTGTCTTTTAACCTCCTGGAAGAGTTCATTAGATGATTATGTTCAGATCTACATCTTGGAATCAGGCCAAATCATTCTCAGAGGCTAAAACGTTGTTTCTCTCCCTGGACAACGTTATTTTCAGATCTACAGCTGCAGGGTGTTTTGTCTACATTTTGGAGGAGATATCTCCTGTGTTGGGATTCTTCCTCTCACTGTGGTGATCCATGGATTGGCCATCCAATCCATGTTAGTTTCAGATATGATATACTGTACCATTGTATTAGTCAGAAATTTTTGAATCATTCTGCAGATCTGCAACCTTAGATCTCAGATCTACTCTCTGTGCTTCATGTTTTGCACAAAACCCCAAGGGAAATGTATAGATCAGCATTTCTTGTACACAGATTTGTATTAGATCTAAATTTTTATGTAAATATATGCTCTAGATCTTAATATTAATAAACTTCTACTTCAACCCCTGAAAATAATGCTGTCATGGTTATGCAGTCTTTTCTTATGGTTGTAGCACCTCATTTCTGAGGATTTTTGCTGTATAATCTCATTCTTTCTCTTGTATAATGTATGGGATGTAAATAACATCTGATTTGTTGTTATATATCTGATTTCTGAACCTTCATATCAGCCCCCTAATGTGCTTCAGTGGATCTGCGTTATTTCTGAAGAAATCTTTTGCATATAGCTGCAGCCCCTCTCTTTAGGTGATTTTCAGCTAGACTAGTTTGTGGGGGATCTGTTTAACCCACCTAGTTTGATTTTTTTTTCTCTCCTTTTGGATTTATATCTTAGATGAGCTGATATAAGGTATCCAAGAGCTGAAAACTCAATTCTATGCACATAATTCTCAGAAGTGCGTTATTTCAGCAGGCTTGCTGAGCTGTCTCGATTTTGGGATATTATAGTGGTATCAAAGCAAGATATTTGGCTCAGCCTGTGGCTTCAAGCCAAAGTGCTGTATAGAAAGGAGAAAGTTTAGAATGATGAAGAAGATTAGTTTACTCCCATCACTTTTCATATCCAGTAAGAACCTCTCCAAGGAGGGTGAACAAGAAGAAGAGAGAAGGAGCAGTGAAACTCCTAGAAAGTTTCAAGAGCAGAAATATCTTCTGATCAGATATACAAGATATATACATGAGGAACATTCTGAATCCTCATCTCATGGATAAGTGCACTCAACCATATCACCAAAGCTTCAGCGTTCTGTATGTGATTTCTTCATGAATAGGAAGAAAGGAGGTGTACCCGAGAAGGAGACTCTTAGAGAGTATTTGCAGGAGTATGAAGCTCAATCCAAGGAGTTCAAAGACAACTTGAACTTCCAATGGTTTTGCAAGATCAAGGAGAGCCAAGGCATAAATAAGGAGCAGCATGGTATGGGTAGATTCTATCTATCTACCTTTGATAGATCACCTAAATGTCCAGTTAGGGTTTGGGTGGAGGAGCTAGACAACTTTATGCAACAACATCAAGTTTCAGAGATTGAAGCCATCAAAGTAGCAGCGCTGCATTTTGAAGGTAAAGCATATGCTTGGTGGTTGTTTGAGTCATTTTCCTTGAAAAATGTAAATACACCTACTTATGCAAGGTTTATTGCAAGATTGATAGAAAGGTTTGATGAAGCTCCATGTGTAACATCTTCTGTTGACACTATCAAACCATATCAAACAAATATTTTGCATGAGGTGGAAGGGTCTATGAAGGAAAATCCATTTCTGAAGACCATGGAAGAAGGTGTAAGTTTGTTTGATGCCTTTTCAAGGGCAAGATCTCCTTTGGATGAAGGATTCTCTTCTCAAAAGGAAAGCATGGAGATTCCTCCTTCAATAGATGACCAAGATCTAAGGTCTCTTGTTGATGATGAGGCAATTTCAGTTATTGAAGAAGAGGAGGAGAAGGAAGGAGATGATAACGTAGTCATGACAATAGCACCTCAAGCACCTCATGAAGATGAGGATGGAGCACTTGCTCCAAGGAAAGAAACTCTTGCACACTTGTAAGGAGTTCCACAAGATCTCACACATAAGGCTCTTGACCTAACACATGAGCAACATGTACCATCATTATCCAATGATGAGATCTTAGAGATAGAAGAAGGAAAAGAGGAGGAGGGGCATCACAAGATGAATAGCATGAACCCTTCTCCGTTTCAAAGCTTGGAAGCACAAAGAAGGCAAAAGGACCTATGGAGTAGAGGTAGGGGAAAATCTATCTACCTACATCCACATTCTACTCTATGCCTTGACACCTCTTTGTAAGGAGGTTTTTTACCAAGAGCACCTCTTGATAAGAGGAAGTATAAAGTGTTCTCTCAACTATGGGCAGCATATGCATACTTGGCTAAGGAGGGAGCCTTGGGATAAGCTAGCACAACACAGAGAATCTGTCATGAATTCAGAAGAGAGATGATCAATTTCCTAAAAGGGACATTACTAACTCCCACTCAACTATCTACACTGAGAAAGGATAAATCAGAGATCTATGATGGTATAAGCATGAGGACACATGGCAACTCAATCTGTTTGGGGTAGCCCATGATTCCTTCATTCACAAAGAGGATTTTTGAACATGGCAAGGGGATGCTAACCCTCTTGTATACATGGGCCAAAATGAGGAAGTTTTGGAAGACAAGTACTTTTCGAGGGGAACTTGATTTCCATATGCTTCAATATTGTCTTGAGCAAGACCGGCTAAAAATGGGGCAGAAAAGGGGAGATTATGATGCTCAAACATTTGATTTTGATATCAAGGATGTCAAAGAGGAGAGCCATGAGAAGGCAGGGGCTGCATTTCAGACCTTTACAGTGCTGTCATTCTTGGAGAGCTTGGATCCTTATTGGGTTTCCCAACTCATGATAGAGTACTCCAAGGACATTTTCACATGGGGGTTTCTTGATGGGGAAGTAAAGGATCAAAGGTTCAAGGTGGTCGATGGAGTCATCTATTTCTATAATCTTATCCTTTTTAACATAGACTCCAATCTCAAGGAGAGACTACTAGATGCCACCTATGAGATCTTGCTTTCCAAACCCACAGGTTTCATTAGAGCATATCATACTCTCTTGGATGGATTCATATGGGAAGGTTTCAAGGAAGAGGTGCACTCTCATATGAAGATGTGCATGGATTAATTGGTAGAGGAGGAGGAACATAGCTCTTGGGAAGAGCCATCATTCACATATCCTTACTCATTGAGTGTGAGAGGGAACTCATCCACGAGTTACCCCACTGATGTAAAACAAGTATATAGACGGACTTGTCTTTCTGAATGTTATCATGTATCTCCTATATGCTTTTATTTTTATAACACTCATTTGCAGAACATTGCTCGAAAGGGGGGCACTATTTATGATGGGTTTCATGGGCTACTCAAGCCATGAACTATGTTGATGCAGGTCATTCCTTGGAGGATCTTAGATTCTTCATGGTGTGATTCCTTTACACCAACTATGATGCATTTTCTCCAAGCATTCAGAAGGGATGAGGCAGCAAACAAGTGTTGGGGAAGGCACTTGTCATATCCTATTCTATGGAAGTTAAGGATAAAACTACGCTGGTCTCACATGAGGGAACATCTTCCTTCTCATTTATCATACATGGAAGCTAGCATGATTCTAATCATGATTCCATATGATGAAAATGATATTACTCTTGGGAACATGGTTGGGGGAGAGGCACACTTGTTGGATGTGTCCTTTGGGAAAGGAATTCCCCATCCTTTTTGCATTGCATGCTTCAATGGGAGCATGAGATTTTGTATGGCCACTATGATAGATCACTTGTCTCTTTGTAGAGTGAGCCATATTTTTGTTGGGAACATGCCTCTCATATGTGTTGGGGAGGATTTTTTCTATGGATTGCCAAGCTGGGAGGTGATCCACTTCATTTGGATGATAGCATGGAGATGGGAGACTTTCATGAATCATGAGAATCCCCATGATTTTCATCACTTCTATCTTGAGGAGGCCATGGATCAGCAAGAAGGCTTCCATAACAACCTTCCATTCTTTCATGATGAGAGCCATTGGGTTTACTCACCAAGGGCCCACTTGCACATTGAGGAATGACCATTGGAAGACAAAACTATTGCAGAAAATTCAGAGCAATGGTGGAGACTATTGAATGAAGAGGCCACAAGAGAAGAGGGGGAGGTTTGGCAGGACCCTTGTAGTTGCTTGAGGACAAGCAACATTTGGGAGGGGGAGACTGTAATATTCCTAAATTAGCTGCAACTAATAGGAATATTAATTTTTCCTTGTCTATTTTTGCATTTCATGATTGATGAATAAATTGTAAAGGAGGACATGTAAAACTCCTAAAAACCAAGAATAAATCAATGCCTATGTGAACAGAGACATATATGGGCTATTAAATAAACTCTTGCAGGTGTGAATGGGTCTAAATCACAAGAGTGGGTCACCTTTGACCAAGTCAACATCGCAGTCTAGATGCATTTAACCTCCTTGAGGGACATCGCAGTTCTAGAAGAAGACTCTAAATGTGAAAGAGGCTAAACTAATGAAGTGGTTTAGGGTTTTGCCAAGACTCCAATCTTATAAAAGGAGGAGGAGAGAAACAAGAGAGGGTTGTTGAAGATTATCATTTTCTGAAGGTATTGTCTGCTCAGACATCCCTTGTTGGGCTTTCCTGTTCAGGATTCCCACCTCCTTCCTTGAGTAGCTCTTGGAAGAGACTTGTGCTATCTTTTCCACATCAGGCTTTAGGCCAAGCTTCACCTTACACCTACATTGCTACTCCTGTTGAGGGTTGAGCTGTCCTTGTGAGTTGTAGCAGTGGAAGATACTAGATTTGCTCAGATCTAGCTTATACTAGTGGCTCTTCTCAGTGAGTGTGTCTTTTAACCTCCTGGAAGAGTTCATTAGCTGATTGTGCTTCAGATATACATCTTGGTATCAGGCCAAATAATTATCAGAGGCTTCAACGTTGTTTCTCTCCCTGGACATTGTTATTTGCAGATCTACAGCTGCAGAGTGTTTTTTCTACATTTTGGAGGAGAGATCTTTGGTGCTGGGATTCTTCCTCTCATTGTGGTGATCCATGGATTGGCCATCCAATCCATGTTAGTTTCAGAGCTGATCTACTGTAACATTGTATTATTCAGAAATTTTTGAATCATTCTGTAGATCTGCAACCTTAGATCTCAGATCTACTCTCTGTGCTTCATGTTTTGCACAAAACCCCAAGGGGAATGTATAGATCAACATTTCTTGTACACAAATCTGTATTAGATCTAAATTTTTACGTACAGATCTGCTCTAGATCTAAAGATTAATAATATGCTACTTCAGCCCCTGAAAATAACGCTGTCATGGTTATGCAGTATTTTCTTATGGTTGTAGCACCTCATTTCTGAGGATTTTTGCTGTATAATCTCATTATTTCTCTTGTATAATGTATGGGCTGTAAAGAACATCTAATTTGTTGTTATATATCTGATTTCTGAACCTTCATATTAGCCTCCTAATGTGCTTCAGTGGATCTGCATTATTTCTGAAGCAGTCTTTTACACATAGCTGCAACCCCTCTCTTTGGGTGATTTTCAGCTAGACTAGTTTGTGGGAGATCTGTTTAACCCGCCTAGTCTGATTTTTTTTTTCTCTCATTTTGGATTTATATCTTAGATGAGCTGGTATAAGGGATCCAGGAGCTGTAAACTCAATTCTATGCACAGAATTCTCAGAAGTGCGTTATTCCAGCAGGCTTGATGAGCTGTCCCGATTTTGGGATATTACATAGTTGATAATGGACTAGTTCCTTTTTTGGATCCATATACCTTACAAAGATTTAGTTGTTGAATAAGAATGGGAACAACTCAGAGATGGTACTTAGCCTTTGTTTCAGCTGCACAAAGTCACAAACAAATCAGTCATGGAAAATGAAATTTCATATGTACTTTGCAATAGATTCATACATGTAGTTAAGATATCTGCAATGGGAGGATTTTCTAGAGGTCTCTTTTCATAAGAAAAAACTCTTTTGTAACCTCAGAATTACCCAGTGAGAAGGAAATATCTTGGGAAAGTTCATCATCTTCTTGCATTGGCTCCTCAAGATGACTAAAGAGCCACTCCATAGTCAGTTCAACACTATTTTTTTCGACACGCCTCAATGCTTCCTCTACCCTAGATCTTGGAAATCCCATGTCAACCATCATAGGAATGGAAACCCCTTCAGGTGGATGAACTCTAATACATTGACCTATGTTTCTATAAATACCATTATTGTTTCCTTTAACATCACTTATGGTAGTGTATACATGGGTAATAATGGAAACAACAAAGGCAATCAAAGATAGACTACATCTAAAAAGCATTGGATTGATCCAAAGGGATAGAACAACATTGAGAACTTAAGCTTGTAGAGTTTGGACAAAAACCTTTGGATCCCATGGAACAGTGACAAAGCCTCCAACAAATGAGCCTCCAAAAAATGGTTGCAGTAACTGTGACGCAGAGGGCATAGTTAACAACAAAGAAGAATTCACAATGTACTCCAAAAGCCTACAATAGCTTCGTAATGCCTCTAAAAACCAAGGTGCATGCTCTATTTTGTAATTTTCAATACCTTTGTAATTTTATGTTTCCATTCCTTGTTGTGACATAAATGGTATTGTCCATGGTAAATGACCTGTTCCTTCAAAAGTAGTCAAAAGGCTTTTAATTATACCATGAGCATAGAAACACTTCACCACTGTTCTATTTCACATTCACTTATGATTGCCATATATAACTGCTATTATGTCATCCATAATTTTCCCATGGTAGTGAAAATTTGAAGAAAGTGATGACTCAAACTTAGATGAGCAACTGAGTTATATTTCTCATCCACATCAAGATTTTCATGAAAATATTTTACAAGAGTAACAACCACACCCTTAGTTGTTTCACTAAGTGATATTGTAAGTGATTGTAGCATTGCGGTGTTGATTGGGGACTACCAAAACCTTCACAAGTGTCACATAGAATGATCACATTGTATATGCAACCTTATTCATAGTCTCAAAGTCCAGGATATTAAGTGAAATCATTTTAATTTTGTGGGCTTGAGATGATTCCCCTGCAGTTATAGAGCTTCAAATGAAAACCTCTAATGCGTCTACATGTCGCTTAAGCCAACCGAGACACATTCTTGAAATCCCTTCGATACCATGGCCCCTTCTTCTATGGAGATGTAGTCTTGTTTGTATAAAAATAAATATATTGAGGCTCAATGGACCAATGAGAAGCAAGTTTATTCCTCATATATTTATAATTCCCTGTAGCATTCAAATATGAGATTATTAGATTCAATAATTTCATAACCAAAATATAAATGAGAAAATAAACTTGCACGTCAACTAAATTGTATTCAATACACTACTTGAAAATGATGTCTTCGACTGAGTTTTTCCTCCCTTTCCAAGCTAAATATTAGTTGAAATCTTCACAACAGTGGGAAAGGTTTGTAGTCCTTCCAACTAAATTAGAATAGTGTCAATAAATGGGGAAAAAATAAAACAAAAATAAGGCAATATCACATCTAACAACTTTGCACAAGTAACAAGGTATCATGCAACTTATAATAATATTAGAAGTATCCATGATTTAGTGCATTCAATAAATAAAACATTGGTTACAAAATTGGAAACATAATGTATGTGGATAGTTCAGTCGTTACCATTTTGGATCCAACGTAGTTCAGGGACAGAAATCAGGCCATTTTCAGCCCTTTTCCAAGTTTTTTTTTTATGTGAAATCAAACCCTCAACAGATTCATGGTAAGCACATATATTTGTCCATTCATGCAGATGGAAAACCCTTTAGAATGTATAATTAATCTGATAGGTAAAAAAATTTAAACTTTGATAAAGTTTTTCCATGTATGTAGTCATTCGTAGTAGTAGTTGACCACATACATATATCCACAATACAGTTGACCTCTTAAGCTTTGACAAAGTTTTAACATTCAGGAATTTTCAGCCCTTCTCCAAGATTTGTTTATGTGAAATCAAACCCTCAATAGACTCATGGTAAGCACATATATTTATCCATTCATGCATATGGAAAACTCTTTAGAATGTATAATTACATTGCTAGGTAAAATAATTTAAACTTTGATTAAGATTTTCCATGCATGTAGTCATTCCTAGTAGAAGTTGACCCCAAATAGATATCCAAAATACAATTGACCTCTTAATCTTTGACAAAGTTTTGGCATGCATGTAGTAATCCTCAGTTGTAGTTGACCCCATACAGATATCCACATTAGATTTCACCACTTTTGTTACATTAGCTCTTCTTTGTCAAACATTTATCCTTGTGATCCTTCTAGTGAGGAAAACATAAATGTACAAGTCAACAATCAAATCTTACATTATAGATTTGGTGACCCTTCTATGTATGTTATGAAGATCGTTGCAATGGGGAAGAGTATATGGACAACGTGTTCTTAAATCTGCATCCTCCATCTTACAGGGCACAAGTAGACTCTCATGCTTATAGGGCATGAGTAGACTCTCATGCTTCAATTGATGAAGATGAAGTGATGACATACATGTATAATCTGATATTTCTATTGTTCATCAAAATTGACTATAAAAACTATGCTAATACTCAAATTTGAACAATTATCTAACAAGCTAGTTACTACAATACATCAACCAAGTAGCAGTATTTTTCATATGTTTAACTAAAATACATCTGAAGCCAAGTATCATGCTTTTCATATGTTTGACAGACTCTTGGTGTTATCAAAAGGACAACCTATTTTCTCAGGTCAAGCAAGATATTCTATGGGATATTTTGATAATTTTAAAAATATATTTATTAAAAAAATTGCACGAAACCATTGTAACAAATATTGTACACTATAAATCTAAAGCCACATATAAATAAAACCTATAAATATGAAAGTGATTGTTAATGCCATAATATATAATCACTTACATTTCCATGTAAAGCATAAAAAACGGGACCACTTCATTACTAACTTTAAAGCATATGAAAATAACAAGGTTATATGAAATGAGGCAACATACCTGGAAAGTTAAAGGACTAGTGTGCTTAGTGACCAAAAAATTGGTCAATTTGACAAAATATGTTAGGGCCAAAATGAAAATAAGATAGTTTATGATTTCCACATCCTCCCTTTCATGTGTGATAGCTATCCCAAGCACATCAGGTTCCATTGGTAATGTTGCAGGTAGTAGAAGTACTATTGCAATGGGAGCCATATAAAGAAGAAGGTTCATAGAGTTCAACTTCTCCCTAGCATTTACAATCATCAATAAATAAAAATTCAATATCATTAGTTTGAAGTTTAGATTGTAAATTATCATAACACTTTGAAGTATCATAATATCATATATGTCAACTACTTATCAAGATCATATTTGAGGCAATGGTTTATCACATTTTTCCATATTCACTTTTTAAATGCTTAATGTTATGTTACACAAATGGGAATTTAACTTAGTAACAGAGAAAAACACCAGAAACTACGGCATCAAGATCCTCATCTGGTAATTGATACTTTAGATTCAGAGCTTGGTCGTAAGCATTTGTCAGCTTTTGCACAAGCTCCCATAAGTAATACCTTTATTCACTGTAATGATCTGCGTGTCTCCACCCACATATCACTAGGCCTAGGAATAAGTTTACCACCAAAGCTACACATAAGCTTCACCTTTCCCATAAGTTGATATCAATGTTGTTGAAATTCGTCCAGCTGAACCCCATGAGACCTAGATCCATCCTTGGACCCTACTTTCCAAATTTAGAAGTTGGATATTCATGAATATCTGGTAGCCGTGATCCCAAACATGGGCAGAGTTGGGGCACCATAAAATTTGGATCCTCCAAAAAATTGACTCTTTTCTGTATCGCACCCAATGTTCCAATTCAACCCTTGAAGAGCCTACTCCACCTTCTGCTTCTGGCTCTGTGACAGGTTCAACTTGTTAATTGAAGAATTGGCTTGGGCCTCCTCAAAGCTTTTCCAATATTGGAGTATGATCACTGCCCTTTCTATCCTCTGATGTTGCCTATAATTTCTTCGGCTGATGAGCATTGGAGTAAGAGTGGCCTACTCCTAGGCTTGGACCCAATGAGAGTTTTTTAAATGTCTGAATGCCCCATCCTTCTTTATATTTTTATTTTCTATTCTCCTTTTTTTTGTGCTCATTTGTAGCTGAATTTCCTACTCCTGAATTTGGCTTAGAGGGAAGCATATTTATAAATTTGTTTTTTTTTCAAACCTGACTCCTCCATGAGTTCAGTTTTCTTCATGGATTCTGAGTCTATAGGGATCTTCTCTGCCATCGGTATCATGCCGTCTAAAGTGTCATCAGACCCCCATTCCACCACCACTCAAATGCTCATCATATCTGTATAATAAGGGGTCATATTGCCAAATTCTCCCATCCCTTGGACCACTAATATAGATCTACCATACATATTGGGTTTCATGGGCATCCTCGATGTTTCGTGCCAAACTTCCATCTCAATCCCAACCATAAACCCATGCTGATCAACATAAAAATTATCCCCAACAACAAGGATTCTCCCATCGGATTTATTAGCCACAAAAATTTTATCATTGGGGAAATAAAAGGACTGTGTATTTGACTAATTGAAGGCTTCCGATCCCAAATGTTTGTATACAGGTCCCTTATTCCACAATTCTCTTAAATTCTCTTCCATATTCTATAACCCTTGCCTCAGTATAAAATCTCATACTTACACTATGGCATACACAAGCTACCCAATCAGAAAAATATTAATAATAATAACAAAAGCACATAAGTGATCCAATTTCATAACTTGCAATGAATTCCGAAGTCAAATTTCATACCCTACAATGAAATCCCAATTGAAAATTGATATTGAGATTTGGCCTTCCATTTACTAATAAAAAAAACCCTCACCCAATTCAATAGAAGTAAAAAGCAATAGATAAAACCCACTGCAAAAAAACGTTGTTTCAATCTAATTTATGATTCAAAACAAGTACTTGGAAACTACACTAGTTGTGTCTACAATATCAAAACCCAAACGTCGAATTAACAAGTGATGAAGTTTCTCTTATCCATAATCGTTGCAAAGATCTTTCGCCCGGGCTTTTCTCTTCTTCTGCGTGGCTTTTCTTTCCCGTATTCTCATATTGCCAGCCTCCCATGGTTTAACTGGAAGTATTACACATCATCGTCAAGAGGTGGGTTGTTCGAATACTGAAGTGTACTTTGTCCGATGCCAAAATATCCATAAATTTTCACTCTAATTTGTGCTTATTTTGTTGTTGCCTCCTCCTCCCGCTAATATCACCAAAACTCAAAATGCCTCTCGCTAATATAAAAAAAAATCAAAATGTTAAGAGAATATTTTGGTAGTGTGACTATCAGCCATGTGGAATGCTTCAACACCTTGTGTTGGAGTCTGATGTAATTGAGGGGTGTTGTCCCTTGAATAAAAACTAGCAGTTTCTCCAAAAAGTGAGGGTGTTGTCTTGTAAATAAAAACTAGAAATTTCTCCAAACAATGTAAAGAGAGGTAGATATGATTATTGATTATTAAATTGTGATAATCACGATGTATATTTGATAAGATATTTTTTAATTTCAGAATCCAAATATTATCCTTTTTCAAGGGGGAATGCAACACTAATTAATAAAAAATACAATTAAATTGCTCAAACTACTTCCACCACTTCATGAAAAATTGCAAACTCAGATAATTAATTGATTAATTTTACAATGAAATTCTACTGGTCAATATAAAATAGCACAATAAAATTGAGAATATAGCTTAACTTCCTCAAATAAAGAAAAAAATTAACTCATTTACCTAATTGGATCAATGGATAAATATATACAAATGGATTCAGCTAGCCTATTTCATCTTAAAATATATTTAATCTAAATGATTGAAATTATAGATATGACATAGTTAAAAATTATATAAGATAAAAATTTTAAATCTTTAAATTTAACATTTTTACACGTTTTTACACATTGTTTGCCAACAAATATTAAACTCATGATTCGATGAGTGTATAGTTTAGTTATTTTTATTTTATGTTATTCATTATATATCATAATATTTGCATGAAACCAATAAGAAGAAAAAAAACAAGATAATTGTTGAATTCAATATTTGCTAGATTTTTTAGTTTAGTGTGAAAAAAAAGGCAAGGAGGGGGGTGATTTGTCAAACTTTGTATTTCTAAACGACTTCTAATTTTTCAAACATTGCACGCAAATTTCCTTGCACGGCAGAAGTCATGGTGTATTGAGAAAACATGTGCTCTTTGACATCCTACGTGCTAAACTTAGATGTTACATTCAACAATTGTGCAGGTGGCTCAGTGGCAGAGTAACCCTTCAGCTGGGTACAAGTCCTGGATTATATGCCTAGGTTGTCTAATTTTTTAAGATGTTATCAAAACCATTGTTGTGACTAGGAATTCCCTATCCTTAGGTCTAAATGACTTATATGGATTTCTAGGGGGTGTAGAAGTATTAATCATAGTTTAAAAACTGGAAACAATAACCGAACTAGTCCACCTATCAAACCGATTTTTAAAATGGAACTCGAAAAAGAAGATTGTGAGATCTCAATGAACCAGTCTTTAAAAAAAAACATGAAATAATTAATTTTTAATGAAAATAATAATTTTTAAAATTTAAAACCATTATTCCAAACCATTACAGACAATATATGGAAATTATGTTCATCTATACACCATGTAAGGGTGAATATATCAACACATCACCAGTTGCAATACATATTAGCAGCAAAAATACATAATGAATTGTTGATTTTTTAATTTCTAATCAGACAAGCACAATTTTCTACAACCAATAATAACTTCCAATGATATATGATGTTACTTTAGCACACCCTAGAACATCATAAGTAAATACACACAAAAAAATCAAATGTAAACACGACAAAAATAGTAAAGATCACAATAGAATAACCATGCACAATGGACACCAATATTCTCCCTGGGAAACCTGATCTCGAGAGAAAACCCAACAATATTTTATAGGAGAATTTATTTAGTTCAACAAAAGTTCAATCAAATAATTTTCAAGTCAAACTTGGTCAACCCAAACCAAAATTATAGTGTTGGTCAAACCTGGTCAACCAGACCTCAAAACTTATATGGTGATTATGCATACCTTCCAATTATCAAACTCTTCGCCCTTTTCTATCCCTTAGGGCCAGGTCAACTTGCTACCAATCTACTACCCTAACATGGAATATTAATATCTAATATGGATTTAGTAGGTTAGAAACACTACCCATATCTAATATATTGGGATCATATAATTCATACCCAAAAGTATGAGACTTCTCCAGAAAGGTCCTTGGATCAATCTCATATTTCCAATTAATGATGTCATGGGGCTCAACAAGTAGCTTGTAGAGAGTACCAAATCTTATCCAAACTTCACTACACTGGAAATCGTCCTAGTAACTGGTTCAATTTATTGAAAATTTCCCTTTCATTCAGATCTTATTTAGACAAGCCAAGGATTGAGAGAGAGAAATATAATGAGGTTGACTCAAGATTTTTTTATTTAGTGTCTACTCTTCACTTATTTACCCCTTTATATTTTCTATAGACAAACATGGGAAATTAATTCATTTAGGATTTCCAATGATTTCATGTTTTCATAGACCATTTAAAGATGATTCTTGGGAAGCTAAGCATGAAGCGTGGCAACTCCTTTTTCATAAATGGTTCGGAGGGATAAGAAGTGGGTGGAAAATGTTATTGTATGAGAGGCAAATGGGATAGTGCCTAAGCATGTCACATAGTAGCATAACATGACCATCATATATGACACTTTTCAAAGAGAAAACCATTTCCTAGATGGTATGAAACAAATAAAAAACAAATTGGAATGATTATGAAGTGTGGTAAGTCCTACCTTGGTAAAAACCATTTTCATCAATCGCTCAAGATCAAACAACATTGAATTAAATAAATGTGCAACAAATGATCATAATAATTTCATTACTATAACCATATAAGTTTGATGAATCCTTTTGGTGCTTCACGGTTGATCCAACAAGAGTGGTTTAAGGAGAAAACGAGTATCCCTATCCATACAAATGAAGGCCAATTTTGAGCAGTAAGAATCTACAAGTAAACATCATACACCCTTTGAGGTGCCTCTTCATGTAGTTAGCACTTGCAGGGTAACATTGTGGCCCCTACTTGGGGACATGCATTCCTATGCAAGAGTGTATGTGAACTATATAATCTTAGTAAACTTGTGACCTACACACATCTAACTCAAAGAGAGAATTAGTGGTGGAACTTTGCCACTCTAATAAAACTAAATTTGAAAAATTAAAATGATCACAACTCAAAGCACAAAATCAACTAGCGAGCAATGCATTAATAAAACTATGCACAAGAAACATACATTGAGTATAATGCTTACGAAATGCAAGGCGACTGGTCAACTAAGTTAATTATAAAAGGACTTATTTATGTATAAAAAAATAAAATTTTGAAAACTTGGAGCACATCAACCATATACCTTGAAATCACTCAAGTTCTGTAACCATTCAATGAGGGTTCTTAGGAGTAAAAATAAATTTAGAACCAAAAACACAATAGAGGAATAGGGGCCTGAAACCAATATAATTAAGATTCTTCTATGGTGGCTCCAAATATTGGATGTTTAGAGGAGATACTTCAATATTTATGCATGATATGGAGTCTAAAAAGACTCTCATACTAAAAACATGATTACAACTGAATAAATCCCCATTATTCATGGAAAAAAAATTATTCTATCCAAACATTTAAGCCACTCATTTTATTAGAATCCGATAAGGGAAGCCTAGTTATCCTTTACTCACACCCCTCAAAAAGTTTTACTTGAATGCCCCTATTAGGTTCATGCTCATATTTAGTGTTATAAATAGGATTTCTTTCATAATAAACACATTTAATATACCACTTGGATCCTTCATCATGAATAAATTCATCTAGTTGATCATCTTCAGAAAAAAGGGAAAATAATTCTAGTCATCACCAAGGCACATCCTCTCAAATCCATCCTCCAATTTGTTTCCCTTGTCTATAAAGATAGGCTTATGAGAAATATTTCCTTCCACACACACCTACGAAAGGGAAAATATCAACTAATCATTAAGGACATCAACATTGAAAGAACCCACATGGTAATTTATGGGCTCATTAGGTTATCAACACAATATATTTTGAACTTTTCCCAATGCAATATGACCTAGAGTTCCTTCAATGGTAGGGATGATGAGATATGATATGTTCATTAGTAAAAGTCCTTCTTATCCTATTAAAAAATTCTTGGATAGAAAAATATACCATGAGTTTGATAAATTAATCACTAGTTCATTAATTAGGGTAGATATGTCTGGATACATGTGTAGCATAACAACTCTATCTTTTATTAGCCCATATACCTTGATCTCTCTCTTTTTTATGGCACAAATATTCCTATGAGGCCTGATTGTGTTAAAAACTAATTAATGTGTAATCTTCAAGGGAATCAATTATTTTTGTAATAGTAAATAATTTACTTTTAAAGGCATGTATAGAATGGCATTAGCACCATTTGATCATCCCTTATGCATAGTTTGCAATAGCATTGATTTATCTTGGGAGGGATCATTAATGAAATATTTTGAACCACAAATCCTCCTCTCCTACTATTTCATAAATTCCACTTTTATTAGCTGAAGTAAGGGGGGGATTATAATTAGCCAAGTATGTCCTCAAGTCTATATAAATTTCTAATGTCTCATTACTAACCATACTCGAGCTTGGTATTTTAAGGATCTTAGTTAGCTGATTTGTACCTTGAGAGGTACCATTGTTCATATGAATGATGTTGAGTGTGAGTTTCCTTTTGGGAATGTGGTTGTTGGCTATGATTTTCTATAGTTTTCTCCTTTAGATATTGGATTTTTTTATATCTTATTTCAATATAAACAACTCCCTATCACATAAGTTCCTATTAATTTTCTCCCATGTGGGTGTAGGTGTTGTAGCTCTAGGATTGACATCAATATCAAGTGGCTTATAATTCACTCGCTCCTCTACCACATGGTTCACCATGATTTCCATGTAGAAAAATATATATCATTCATTGATCCATCTTTCAAACTATGTAGGCCTATTGAAGAGCTTCCTTAGCCACCAAACATGTGTCTTAGTTGTGTGCCATGTTTCAAAGATTGCACTAGTGTTGCATATACTAATCAACCACATTGTTTTTTCTATGGGATTGGGGAATATATAATTCTAATCCTATTTATTAAAATTATCCCAACCATCTGCTCCTTCTCCTGTTGATGTAAACCTATTTTATTGAGTGTGTATTTCCAAAAGGAGAAGCTTGTTTTACGTAACCTAATTTTTCTATTGGAGGGGCTCTACATTCTTGGTGAAATTTACCTCTATCCTCTTCATGACCTCAAAAAATAAGTTCATCTAATTCTCTAAGGTAGAAGTGTTGGCCATATTCTTCTTTGGTTGAACCTTTTTGCTAGAAGAATGGAAATTGATGGACCAACCAATTGCAAACATGTTTTCTTACACCTTCATTGTATCTTCCTTCGAAATAACAATATTTATAAGATCTTGCTATATTAGGTTAGAACCCAAGCCACCTTCATATGGATCAAAATAGCACAATATCAATGAATTATCAAAGGGGATAAGGTCTCCATATAGTCTCTAGACTATTTGATTGAATATATTGTTGAATTCCCACATTGTTTTGTTTTCATGCTTCTTGACAGTGGTTGGAGAGGCTAGGATGTAATTTCCATCTATATTATCTCTCGATTTATTATAGAAAAAATTATTCATATCATAACATGCACTGATCAAATATATGACAAGAAAGGTCATAAACCAGTCATAGGAATCATCTTCAAGGGACATGTAAAATACTTTGATCCTCACATGTGCTCAAAAATATGACAAGAAAGGTCACAAACAAGTCATAAGAATCATCTTCAAGGGACATGGAAAATTCTTTCATCCTCACATCCATTGAGAGGGAGAACCTTAAAATTATTAGAGCTGATAAAAATAATTCAAGAGGAATTGGTGGGAGATTCAATAGTTAATCCCCTCCATTTCATCTTAATCCATGAAATAGTAACCCAATCCATCCTCCCTCACTCCTCAAACTTTAGGAGAGGATGAAACTAGTGGTAATTATTAATTCAATTATCCCAAATCAAGTGAATGTCACTTGAGATAAAAGAATCAAGGGGAATTGCAAGGAAAAATTTCATACCACCCTATGTATTCTCACGATCCATAATTTATTACCAAAGCCTCTAAGAAATAGGTGTCACCTCATGGAGAAATTTGATAAGAAATAGATATCACCTCATGGATAATTTTGATCTACCCTCATTCTTCTGTCTAAGTATGAGCTCCAAGAGAACGATGAAAAATTCCTCTAAGCACATTCACAGTGGTATATAGAAGAACCAAATTACCTTAATGTTGGATTACTTAAAGGAGTAAAACATATTATGTGTATATTTCAGAAATGTAGGGATTTTCTTAAAGGCTATGGAGAATTAGTTGAAGAATGAAATCATGTCATTGATGATGGTATGAAATTGAACTGTGAGATACCATTGTGGTCCTCAAAAATCTGGAATTGAAGTCGGAAATTATTGGAAATATGATAAAATTTGTGCTAATACCTCAAATAGGAATATTGCATAGCTAAAAGAAAGTATAAAGACTGATAATATGAACATCTGTAGGAGGTTGCAAAGAATTTCGGTGTACCAAGGGATAGATGGCTTACAGATCCATCATATTCAAGGGGTTATAATCTATATGAATTCCAAAATCTCTAACAAAGATCATACACCTCTTGCAAACCAAGATCAGTGATG
The DNA here is from genome assembly GCA_034641835.2 of Pinus albicaulis. NCBI lineage: Eukaryota > Viridiplantae > Streptophyta > Pinopsida > Pinales > Pinaceae > Pinus > Pinus albicaulis. The sequence continues at coordinate 110,868,388 of CM076574.1, forward strand.
GCTCTACTCAAGAAGATCTGTAGGTCCCAGATAAGCACTATCATAAGAAACAAAAATTTTGTTTTCTTTGTCTCTATCTTTTAGTTTAAGTTTTTTTGTTAATAATGAATAGTTATAGGAATTTTGTATGAATGGGGTTGACCCATGGATCATACCATGAGAAATATGATTTACTAGGGATTGAAAGTCAATGTACTACTGGTCTCTAGCTTTTAGGTTGAAAAGCTTTTGGAAGTTAGTAGGGGTAGATAAAAATCCATATTTTATAGTTTGTACCTGAAAGCACCTTTACAGGTGATCACTTTGAAATTAAAATCTTATTTCCTTACTAAGAAAGATAAAATTACTAATACATACCATGTATTGAATATTATGGATAGAAAGAAAATGAGGCTAATAGCAAGAATGTAGAATTTTAGTTCCAAAAAATTAGAAAAATATTTTCCCAAGAGATCAAAGGCACCATCCATTTTAAATAATTAAAAAAACTGAATTCTCCAAAAAATGTAAATATGAACACCTTGCAGGATTCAGACGTCATTACCCAAAACAAGAAACTATGATGGCTCTATTGAAATGAAGAAGACAAACCTGAATATAGAGAAAAATATTTGCCACAAAATTTCTCGAGTAACTACTATCACAAGTCGATGTGCATGTAAACATAGGATTAACAATAGGCCAAGTTGAGCTTCTGTCGTTCCAAATTCATTTTTGTTGAGATTGATAATATAAGAAATTATCCATTTGATATTACAAATTTATTAGTGATATTATTCATAAATCTTCATAGTCATCTCCTTACCAGGAAAATTCAATTAAGAGGAACTTAAGCGTACATGTAAAGGATCGTTTACCTCGTCAATAAGATTAAATTCTAATGGATTTCTTCCACAATAAAATATGATAGACCATGATCCTTCATTATCCTCTCGACAACCAAATGGGATCATGGAAGCTTTCTCGAAAGGAGAGAATGTAAGCCATGTAAGAACATCCCCAAAGCCCCAAAAATTAGAAATTGTGTTCGGAAAAAGATAAAGGTAAGCAATAACATGCATGTATGAGCTAGATAATTCCATCTCCACCTACACATGCATTTTAGATTGATCTCACAACATCCATTGCCTCCCAAATTTTTATGTACGAAGTTATTCAATTCCTTCTCCCCCATATATTGTACATGATATTTAACAAAAAATGAATTCCATCAGCCAAAGAATTCAAGCCCATATCTCTCCACTCAAGTAATACACCACCAATATCATAAACCTTTGTGAACTTCATGGACCAGTAAAATACCCATCTACTGTATCCCGTTCAATTCAAGAAAACTCCACTTGGGATTTCACAAAAGCCAAATGGGTGTTAAGTACATCGGGTAAACAACCAGTCTGGGTGTTATTTCTAAAAGCTCCTTCCAAGCATTAACATCTTCAATGAAATTATAGAGTTTCATCAATAACATATACCAATATTTTTCTTTTGCGATATTACAAAATGCTTCATTCAGTTCCTTCCACACCCTCTGAGACTTTTGATAACATCCACATTAGGGTACACCAATATCTTAATTTAAATTTTAATAATTCATTGTATTTCGGCGATAACACGAGAAGGTTTTGAAAAAATTGGAGATATTATATTGGTTTTATTTGATTGTGGTCTAGCATGATGGTGATGGCTCTGAGTTTTTGTCATTCGACTCTTAGTTGTTTTTTTTTTACCTTTCTCTTAGTTCTAAAAAGGGTTGGAGTAGTTGAGTGTAAATATAAGGACATGTTCTGGGTGCTTATGTTTCATAGATTTATTTATTTATTTTTATGGGTGGTAGAATTTGTAAACATGAGCATTGCACTACGTAAAAATCAGAGATAAATGAATTCAATTATTTTATTTTTAATACTATTAAATATATTATAAATGTTTTATTTTTAAGTCAGTGTTAGAGGTTAATAGGTCATGTTAAATTGCCATGAACAAAACTTATAGTTGAGAATATGTTGAAGATTGCAACAAGAAACAGTGAAAGAGGCATCCAGAAACATCATCCTTGATCCTAGTGAAAAATAATCACCTAAACTAGGTGGGGCTCACACAGGATATTTTTAGGTGTATGTCTATTTTTAGAATGGTGAGAATATTCTAAAATTAGCAGGATGCTGATCCTAGATGGTTGGGAAAATTCTATCTTTGGATGAATTTCTATTTTTAGAAGATGGACGAAGTCTATTTATAGATCGCTAATCTAAAAATAGAATGCATGTCGATTATTATTAGCCCTTAAGAATAATCAGAAAATAAATAGTAAATTATTCTCTTGGAGCACTTTATTTCAGTGAACATATGTGGCACATCAGTGGGCTGAAGGAATTACACAATTCCTAGGGTGGTTGGTGACTCATGCATGGAGGACTTATTTATAACTGATAGTGGCAAGTTGTAACAGAGTCGGAAGAGTAGTTATGTGAGTTGTTATTTAGCTTAACTTAGTTCAGTGAGTTAAAATCAGTTGTGCTAGATGTAACTGAACATACACTAGTGATAGATGAGTGAATTAATTATTTAATTAATTCAAAAGTAGTGTCTTACTTGTAACTGAAGAAATACATCAGTTAACTACTTGCATGTTAGATCCAGTGGAGACCCAGTGGAGAGATAGGTTAAAGGGTGAGATGGACTATCAGTTGTGACTATAGTGATGCATTCAATGCATCTACACACACATTGGAGATGCTTATGAGGATTGCGCAGTCAAGGCTAGCCATATCAAAATCATTTAGAGGTTCTTGACCAACAGGGATTGCACAGTGGAGGCAAGCTGTCAAGAGGCAAGAAATTGGTGCATAGATATGCAAATTTCTGCATGACAGTGTGTGACGATTGTATATTGTACTGAGAGCTCTATGAGCTGAGATTTGTATGAGATTTTTTCATGATCCATTGATATACATAATATGATATTTGGATTTTTTATCTTTAAGCTTTCCTGGTAAAACATCTTGTTATGTGCAATTGATTTTTCTTCATATATGTTTTGCAATTGGTGATTTAATTTCCACAAAGAATTAAGTGGAAGGATTCTGTATTTAACATAACATTAATTTGTTAGATCAGGAGAATCCGGAAATACATTATTGTGCTTATAAATTTCTACATGGTATTGGAGCAGTGTTAATCACTGGAGATTGCAATAGTGAAGCATTGTTGAGTTTTTTGTTGGTGGAAATAATTCAAAATTGTTGCAAGAATTTCTTGGTGTGATAGTTGAGTATACATTGAAATGGCTTTCAATGGTTTGCGGTTGGATTTTTCACTCGAGGGAAGCTCAAACTACATATCCAGGAAGGACAGGATGGAGGTGTTGCTTGATGGCTTGATGGAATTCATTGAGAAAGATGTTCCTAAGCCCACTTTGACGGATGCTGCAGTACTTGACGGGTGGTAAAAGAAAGTAGCAATGGTGAGGAGGATTCTATTGGAAGGTGTGAAAGACCATATTTTTTCAAGCCTTCATGGAAAAGCCACTCCATTTGCAATGTGGAAGGCTTTGACAGAAATTTTCCAAAGCAGCAGCAACCATAGGAAATTGGTGTTGGAGGATAAACTCAGAAAAATCAAGATGGAAAAGAATGACACTATTCCAGTATACTTGAAAAATTTTGTCCAATGCAGGGATGAGCTTGGGAGTGTAGGAGTCAGTGTTGCAGATGATGACTTGGTGAGCTTGGCTCTCCTTGGGCTTCCGAAGAGTTGGCACAGTTATCAAGACTCTGTCAGTGGATGGGAGAAACTGCCGGATTGGGAGCAACTGTGGTCGAATCTAGTGCAGGAGGAGATAAGGCAAACCACTAGGAATGGCTCTTCATCAAAACATGATGATGAAGAGGATTGTGCTTTGGATGCCAAGATGAAGAAGAAGAAGGGGGATAAATTCCATTCAAAATCTAAGGTTGGTGAAGATGGCAAGGAGAACAACATGTCCAAACTGAAGTTTTTTCGCTGTCACAAGTCTAGACATATTGCCACGAATTGTCCACATAAGAAGAATAACAAGATGGCTGCTGGAGTTGCAGTTGATGAGGCCCTGGCCATGCAATTTGAGCTTGACTTCTCATTGATCGCATTCATGGTGTCTAGTGCATTGGGATCGGGCTGGTACTTTTATAGTGGTGCTTCCTTTCACATGACGGGAGATGAGAAATTGTTCAGTGACTTGGTGGAGAAAGATCTCTAGATGCATGTTGATTTGGGCGACGATGGAAGGTACAATGTGACCATAATTGGTACCATTACCTTTCAGAGAGCGACAGGTAAAATTTTTCATTTAAAAGATGTTGTGCATGTTCCTAGTTTAAATAAGAATTTAATCTCAGTCGCAATGTTAGAGGATAGAGGCTATGATGTTGTCTTTAGTGAAGGAAAAGTTTTCCTGCGACACAAAGCAACAGAGAAAGCCAAGAAGGTTGGGATTCGAGTTAAGAATCTCTACAAACTTCAAGTAGATGAGATTTCTACGGAGCTTCCTACTGTTGGGAAGTGCAAGAAAGACATGCAATTGAAGCTTAAGAGGGAGCAGGATTTACATGCAGGTAAGGGTGAACCTTGGGATGTGGAGCAGCCACAAGATGAGGGTCATGGAGTGGGAGCAACCACTCATGTAGAGAAATTTAAAGCCAGATGGGCAGAGGGAGTGCATGCGGCTATACCACTAGGTGAGAGGTGGGGCGACATGCATGAGTAATCCCAAGAAGAGATTTCTAGGTAGGATTCATTGAGATTGTGTGGATCTCATGAATTGAACTTGGATACGAGGAGCCCACAGAGTAGCAGTAGCATGATTAGTTGGATTTATGCATTCAGATCAAAGTGATAGTGTCGGATACTAGAGCGCAGATCAGGGTTGACAGAAAGTGCAGAGTGAATGGGTGCAGAGTTCAATAGCACAGTGGTTCCAAAAGACATGTGCTGTTGGTACCAGCAGAAGTCAGAAGACTTTGATGATAGATGAATTATATTGATTTAGTTGTTTGGAGGCTATTCAGTTTCAGAAGTGTTGCATGCAATTATTGCAGGGCAGATGCATGGAGTTGCAGGGTGCATGCAAAGACAATCCTTTCTTGTTGAGAGGGAGTGTTAAAGATTGCAATAGGAAATAGTGAAAGAGGCATCCGGAAACATCATCCTTGATCCTAGCGAAAAATAATCACCTAAACTAGGTGGGGCCCACACAGGATATTTTTAGATGTATGTCTATTTTTAGAATGGTGAGCATATTATAAAATTAGCAGGATGTTGATTCTATATGGTTGGGAAAATTCTATCTTTGGATGAATTTCTATTTTTAGAAGATGGGCAAAGTCTATTTATAGATCGCTAATCTAAAAATAGAATGCATATCGATTATTATTAGCCCTTAATAATAATCAGACAATAAATAGTAACTTATTATATTGGAGCACTTTATTTTAGTGAACAGATGTGGCACATCAGTCGGCTGAAGGAATTACACAATTCCTAGGGTGGTTGGTGACTCATGCATGGAGGACTTAGTTATAACTGATAGTGGCAAGTTGTAACATAGTTGGAAGAGTAGTTATGTGAGTTGTTATTTAGTTTAACTCAGTTCAGTGAGTTAAACTTAGTTGTGCTAGTTGTAACTGAACATACACTAGTGATAGATGAGTGAATTAATTAATTAATTAATTCACAAGTAGTGTCTTACTTGCAACTGAAGAAATACAGCAGTTAACTACTTGCATGTCAAATCCAGTGGAGACCCAGTGGAGAGATAGGTGAAAGGGTGAGATGGACTATCAGTTGTGACTATAGTGATGCATTCAATGCATCTAGACAGAAATTGGAGACGCTTATGAGGATTCGCAGTCAAGGATGGCCATATCGAAATCATTCAAAGGTTCTTGAATAGCAGGGATTGTGCAGTGGAGGCAGGCTGTCAGGAGTCAAGAAATTGGTGCATAGATATGAAAATTTCTACATGACTGTGTGTGACAATTGTATATTGTACTGAGAGCTCTATGAGCTGAGCTCTGTATGATATTGTTTCATGATCCATTGATATACATCACATATGATAGTTGGGGTTTTTAGCTTTAATCTTTCCCTGTAAAACATCTTGTTATATGCGATTGATTTTTCTTCATATATGTTTTGCAATTGGCGATTTAATTTCCTCAAAGAATTAAGTGGAAGGATTCTGTATTTAACATAAGATTAATTTGTTAGATGAGGAGAATCTAGAAATAAATTATTGTGTTTATAAATTTCTATATAATATGGGAATTTAGTATGTTTTTCATAATAATAATAGGTATAAAGGCCTTTGTTGTGGCCAAGGAAGGAAATAAACAAAAAGGTACTTAAGTCCTAAATAATCAGTGGCCATTAAAAAGACTTCAAATCACCACATTAACTTTATTCTCTTAGGGATATATTTTGGCCTCTATGAGGGATGTGTCTTCCATTCAGAGGTTTTTCACACTATAGTTGAGTCTTGGAGCGTCATCATTGAACCTTAATGAAGATTCTTTGTATATGGATTCAGAGACCCCTTTGTCTCTAAATGTTAACACTGCATATGGTTTCAGACACCCCTGTAGTGAAATGTAACACTTTGGTATCAAAATTTAAATTTTCCATTTCTAGAGTGACATACTAACATAAATGACTAATTATATACTTTTTATACTTTTTATTTGGTCATATTTTTATTCTTGGACTATAATAGTCATTTGCAGTAATCATTATTAATTTTTTCACTTTATCTAGTCATATATTTTAGTCCTAGACTAAATTAGTCATTTAAGTTGGTCGCTTTTAGTTTAGTCACTTATTATCTAGTCATATATTCTATCCATAGCTAAATTAGTTGTTTAAGTTAGTCCTTTTTAGTTCGGTCGCTTAAAATTCCTCAAATTTAGTAGTAATTCACATGAAATAATTGCGATTCCTAAATTTTTTAGCCACCTAGTCACTAATTTCATCATTTTATACTAGTGAGGAATGATTGGCTTTCATATGAAAAAATGTCACGAGGTTAACCAGAATGATGGGCTTTCATATGAAATATTGTCATGAGGATTGTGGGTGAGGAAGAAGTTTTTGATGGTGATAACTGTACTCTACATAAAAATAGGCATGTTTTATAATTTTATTTTTATTTTATATATTTATATTTTTAATCAAATATAGAGTTTTGTATAGATTATTTACATCAACATAAAATTAAATAGAGAAAATAATAATATTTTTTCAACCGCTTACACTAAGAATTAATTTATTATAGATTCATATTTATTATTATAATTTTAATCAATTTTCAAATATTTGACTTAATTGTATTGCTAACCTCTACATTCCAGTGTGAGGGAGATGCATAATTCCTTCCTTGCTTAATCTAAGTTGACCATATAATAAAAAATAGGGTTTAGTTAGTCTTAATTAAAAGTTTTATAAAACATTAATAATTTCATTCTCACAGTGTTAACTTGGCTAGGTGTCACTCTCACTATCACTAATAGATAAAATATTTTAATGTACATGTAAAGTAATATAATAAATTATTATTATTAATAATCAAATTCCAAGCCCCTCCAAATGAGGATCCCCCCTTCTTTCCACTCCCTCCCAGCCTGCCTCTCCTCGTCCCTCTCCCACCATCCCTGAACCTCCCTCCTCCTCCTCTGACCCTTCTTCAGTCCGAATCACAAGAAACTCTGTGAAGGAGGATGGTGCAATGCCGGAAAAAACAAAAAAACAAGTCCCTGGAAGGAAATCTTCAAAGCAGCACTGCGATGAATACACACAAAAGGAAATAGCACTTGGAACTCAGAACCCTATTGAAACCTATATATTGGGGTAGAATAACAAATATATAGGGAAAAAGGACCAAGGAGGGAAAGAAAATCTCCGATCTGCTTTTCTGTAATGATGAAAGTCCTCTCATGGAACTATAGGGGTCTAGGTCACCCCTCCAAAATAACAGCCCTAAGAGACTTAATAAATCAAGAAAAACCAGATATTATTCTCCTGCAAGAAACAAAGCAGGGAGACCTTGAAATGAAGACAATAATGGACAAAATGAAGCACTATGAAGGCACCCAAACTGAATCAAGGGGAGCCTCTGGTGGGCTGGCCACCCTTTGGAGCCACAACACTTGGAAACACAAAAACACTACAACAACTCATAACTGGATCGAAGTGGTTCTTAAAAGCACTAAAGTTCAAAAGGAAATTATTGTTTACAATGTATATGGTCCCAATCATTATAGGGACAAAGAACTCTGCTGGAACTCTCTTAAAGCAGACATAGATAATGAAGGCAGCAACAACACTATTATGGGAGGAGATTTCAACTTAATCCTACATGAAAATGAGAAAGGGGAGGCTGTTTTAATCCGGATCCTTCTCGAGATAAGCTAGAATTCATGATGCAATACTAGGAGCTGGTTGGTATCGCTCCAAAAAACCATAGATATGTATGGAGCAACAAAAGAATTGGGAGAGGAAATATCATGGAGAGGCTTGAAAAAATTCTTGTTATTGTCACACTCCTCTCATATTACTCCATCGCCTCCGCCAACATGCTCTCCTTTTCTTCCTCCGATCACTACCCCATCACCCTCACTTTTGGTGATCATCCCTCTCTCGGCCCCATACCCTTCAAATACAGTCTTCTCTGGAATGATATCTCGGAAGCAAGGTAGCTGATTCGTAATACTTGGATGTATCATATTGAAGGTTCTCCCTCCTTCATCTAGGAAACCAAGTTAAAAAAACCAAATTGGCCTTAAAGGATTGGGCCAAAATTCATTATAAGGAGTTGGAAAAGACCAATCTTGAAATCAAATCCAAGTTTAATGTTGTCTACAGCTGTATCGACATACATGTCCTTAATCAAGAACACTCCAATCAAGAAAAAGATCTATACTGGTAGGTATTCAGAGCCAATAGAAAAGAAGAGGAGAATTGGAGAGTCAAATCCAGAAATATGTGGCTTCAAGAAGGTGATAAGAATGATTCATTTTTTCACAAACAAGCCACTATTTAAAAAACCAGGAACAATATTTCCTCCATCATTGATGCAGAAGGTAAAATTCAGACAGATCAAGAGTTAATAAAAGCTGCCACCACCATGCATTACAAAGATCTTCTAATAGAGACAAAAATTCCAGAAGACTACTCAAATCCATTACAATATCTTCCAGCCATGATTACAAAGGAGATGAACAGTGCATTCAACAAAGAGATTGACAAAGAAGAAGTCTAAAAATCAATTTGGGCCTTGTACCTAGACAAAGCACCTAGGCAAGATGGGTTCTCTATCAGTTTCTATAGAAATTATTGGGATCTCATAAAAAAGGATCTTGTCAAAATGATACAATGGAATCAAAAGAAGAAGAAAGTTGGGGGCTACACCAACTCTACCTTCCTTGCCCTTGTCCCCAAAGAAAATCATTCGTCCTCCTTCTCTATATTTAGAGCCATCTCCCTCTGCATCTCCTCCTACAAAATCATCACTAAAATCCTCGCCATGCACCTCAAACCCCCATCTCCACAACCTCATTTTGTAAAATCAAGGAGGCTTCATCTCCCAAAGGAAAATTACTGACTTTATCCTCCTTGTTCAAGAAGCCATACACTCAAGCATTTATCGCAATGAAAAAGGATTTATCCTCAAGCTCGATCTTTCCAATGCCTTCAACAGGGTCAGGCACTCTTACCTCTTTGCTGTGCCCAAGAAAATGGGCTTTGATCCAAACTTCCTTGCCCTTATTAACTCTTGCACCTCAGGCACTTGGATCTCTCCCCTTGTCAATGGCAGATCAGTACCCTCCTTTCAATCTTCCCAAGGTCTTAGACAAGGATGCCTTCTTTCCCCCTACCTTTTTATCCTCATGGAGGAAACTTTTAGTAGGGCCTTGGATCATATGAGGTGAGTTGGCCTCATCACGGGCATCAAATTTGGCAACGGTGTAAAAAATATGAACCGTTCTCAATTTGCAGATGACACTCTTCTGATGGGAGGAGCATCCAGTATAATTGCTCAACGATTTAAAGCATTCCTTGACAAATTCATTTTCTATTCCGAAGGCTTGATTAATTTCCAAAAAAGCTGCATTTATGGTTGGAATGCCAGCAACCAAACCATCCACAACATTGCTAATATTTTTGGAGTCCCCTGCAATCTGAATTGGGACCACTTCACTTACTTGGGCATGCATGTTAATGCTGGCCCTTTAAAGGCAGAAGCATGGAATATTACCATAGAAAAAATGAAGAGAAAAGTGCAACAATGGGGCTCCTCATGGATGAATCTTGCAGGGCGCATCATCCTCCTCAAATCAGGTCTCTCATCTTTTCCCTTGTATCAATTCACCCTCCTTCAAGCCCCTGCTATCATCCATCTCAAATTTGAAGCTATCCTTAGGCACTTTCTCTAGAAAGGTGGAAAAATGAGAAGAAAAAATATAATCTTGTCAAGTGGAGACAAGTAATCCAAGATCATGAACATGGAGGGATTGGTGTTCATTCTCCCAAGCTTAATAATAGAGATTTTGGAGGGAAGATTTTATGGAGATTAATCAGTGGGAATCATTCATGGTGGAAAAGAGTCTTGGAGGTCAAATACCTTAATTTTCCCAAGAAACATCTTCTAGACCATGACATCCCTAATAGACCTTTCTCTAACATCTAGGCACTTTGGAAGGAAGCCACTCCTTTTTAAGCCCAAAATCTCTCTAAAGTTCCCATGGGGGGTAACTATATTAATGTTGGGAAAGGCATAATTATGGGGAAAAATCCCATCTTGGACAGGCCTTGTACCCAACGCATCCTCTCTCATTTCAGTAATCTGGGCCTTAACCTCCTAAGCCATTTTTCTAAATGGGATGACCACTCCCACAACTAGATTGGTTGGCACTTTCCCAAATTCCCTGCTCATTTGGAAGTCGATCTTTACAGCCTTCAAACTCACCTCTATGGTGCTGCTCCCTTTAAAAAATACAACATTTATGGCTTTCGTTGGGATCCCTATGGCTCAACATATTCCATTAAAGCATCCTATAAAAAACTTTGCAGTGACTATTACCCCACAACTATTTGGCCCAATTGGAAAGTGGTGTGGAAATCGTAAGCTATCCCCAAGATTAAGATCTTCACATGGACGATCTTGAAAGGGAAAATTATAACTTCAAAAAATATCAAGAAAAGAGGTGTGTTCGGTCCATCAATGTGCCCCAAATGTCAAGGTGCTGAAGAGACAAAATTCCATCTCTTCATCGGGTGCCCTTTTGCTGCACGTTGCTGGATTGAACTAATCCCATCCTATTAGCCTCTTTGGGAACAACAAGACACCATAGCAGAGGTAATCCAAACTTGGAAGAGAAATTACCCATGGGGGAAAAAGAAGAGCAATCTGGCGAGGAGGGTCTGGGACACTCTACCCTACGTGCTCTTATGGAACATTTAGCTCACTAGGAATAGTAATATATTCAGTGACAAAGAACCTTATTTTAGGAAAGTATGCAACAAATCTTGGAGCCTTGCCCTTGAAACAATATCCTCCAAATGCAATAGTAAAATCAACCTCAGTGAAATTTGTGTGGAGGAAAGGAGCTTCCTCGGAAACCTTTGGGATAGAACTGACATCTTTAGGACCCCTCAAAATCAGCCCTCTAGAAAAGACACAAGATGGAAGATTCGGCTTAAAGATAAGGACTTCACCGAATGGATAAACAGTTGTGCAAGACCCTCTCTATTTTTCGATGGAGCATCAAAAATGAATATGGGCATTGCAGGTGCGGGAGGCATCATCAGAAATTAAAATGGTAGCATTCTTACCTCATTTGAATGGGGTCTTGGCACCCTCTCCAAGAACAAAGCGGAGGCCTTTGCCCTCCTCCAAGGTTTATATCAGCTAAAAAAGCTCAACATTTCTAAAGCTATGGTTTTTGGTGATTCTTCCATTATCATCAATATGATGAACCATGCTCGACCAATAAACAACATAGCTCTCCATCAGACAATCAACATATGCCATAGCCTCTTAAAAGGTATGGAAGGAACAACCTTCTATCACATCCTTTGAAAAAACAATAAGTATGTTGATCAACTCGCAAACAAAGCTTGTGCTCGAATCTCTGGGCAACGTTTTTGCAATAATGTCAGATATCTTATGCCTCTGCCATGATCTTATTGTAGAAAGTCTCAAGATATATTCGTATCCCTCCCACAGTATTCTCTGTGCTCTTCAGAACATTTTTTACTCTAACCATTCGCTTCCCCGTGACCTTATCTATTTGGGTCTCCCCCTGAGCTGCCTCCCTCCCCCTACGCACTGTCCTATTTATTCTCTTGCTCACCGCATCCTTAGGAATCCCCCTGCTTATTGTGATCACAGTAATTTCCCCCTCTTCAGAGATCTTTTGACTGTGCCTTAGGATTTCCCCTTCACTCCCTTCCCTAGCCTTCTGTCCCGTGCTCCACCTCTCCTCTCTGCTAATCTGGCGCTCTGCCCTCTCGTGCCTCAGCACAACATTTTTGTGACCTCTTCTCTTCTCAGCTCCCTACTCTCTGCAGAACCTGCATTATCCTGCTGCTCCTTCTTCGCCATCAGTATGGTGCACAACGAAGATTGTCTTCACTGTGCAGATATGCAAGCAGAGCTGGAGCAAATCCAGGCTCATCAAAAATACTCGATGCAAAGCTGCAAACGAAAGTTAAGATCTTAGACGAAAAGCATGAAGAAGATGTAAATGTTTTCCTCCAAATGGTTCCTTCACTCCAAAATCAGTATAATGCACTCTCCAATCGGTGTGCTCATGTTGAAGAATTAGTTCAAATACTCAAATACATCTTGGAGAAGTGCACAGCTCCTAGCTCTAGCTCAACCAAAGTGGGAATGCTGGCAATGAGGACAACACGGATGCCTCGACAAGGCACCATATCAACATCGATTGATCTCATCTTCCATAATTAAGCATGTATTTTAAGTTTGTCTTTCTTTTATCCCAATTTGTACGCATCTATGCACTGTCTGTATTTCAGTTCTTCCCAAACAATAGAAGCAAAGAAGATGTAACATTTTGCTATAGCTACTTCCTCTGTTGCATCGCAAGAACTCTAACATGTAAACAAGGAGTTTCTCCTCCTCTTTTTTGGAATACAAAATATGAACCGACTCTGTTAAAAAAAAAAACAAATTTCAATATAAATCATTTATAAAATATTTGATATATATATATATATATATATATATATTTTTTTTTTTTATGTATATATTTTTGGTTAATTTTGTCTGAAATCTAGTGAAGATTTGTTGCATTTAAAATTTTAAGAGAGAGATAACTAGTATAAATTCATCCTAACCACATAAATGTCAAAAGGGATCAAATATGGTGTAAACCTTTTTTTTTCACTCTAAAAAAAGTTTACACCCCTAAAAATTTGATCTGTTTGTCAATACTTACTAGCTTCTTAGTTAAAACAAATCTATGTTAATATTATTTTAAATAACTTGTATAATCTCTATAATATATCTCAATTTAAAACATTCCATTTAATATTATTATTTCTATAATTTTACACAAAAAATTCTCTCACATATACAAAATAATTCACCTTATGTAATACTAATGAATTCAGGTACTATAAATTTTTTGGATAACTCATTGCGCGGACCCTTCTCAATAAGCATGATATTATGAAGATATCACATATACCAATTTAATGATGCTAGAAGTTTATTAAGATTTAATATGAGATAGTTTTAAAATGGAGTGTTATCTGTTTTTTTTTCAAATTCATGAAGTGTAGAATATTTGGTTTGATTGGGGTTTAGTCACCATAGGTTTTACTTCAATATCATGGGAGTGGATTAAAAATGGAGGCCAATTTTAGGGGAATTAAATTATAAAGGCATCCAAAATCTTGAGTGTCACAACCTTCTTAGTAAATAAATAAATAAATAAGTGACAAGTTAAACGCTTAGTTCAAAAATCAAATAAAAACAAATTTAATTTCCTGCAAAGTATTGTCATATATGTACAAGTTTTGAATTTTTTGTTTTAAAAAATAAAAAAATTATTAGAGGAAGGGAAACTAAGGTTCACCATCATATTATATATTTTTTTAGGAATTGATAACCACTAATGATAGCCCATTGTCACCCCACCCTAGAACTTCAACCCAGGTTAGAGTGCTGAGTTTGGGAAGCGCCGAGAAACTCCACAACTGGCATCCAACTCCATAGATGACATCCAATGCATCAAGATGAAAATATCATATACGGTCCTTCAGTTAGGTTTCACAATGAATGATGGAGATCTTCTGAGGTCATATCACAATAACCAACTACTCCCTCATTCCATCTATGACTCATTTCATTCACTGCGCATGAGGGCTTCCAGTCCGCTCGCATGCAAGGTTTTGTCCTCTTTCGAAGGTATTCCTTGTTGATCCCATGGTGTATTTTCTTGAATTCCTTTTATCATTTGGTTGAATGTGCTCTGTAAGCTAACAAATGGGTTTGGAACTACTTAAATTTTTGGCCTTCAAGTTGCTCAGTTACCTTTTTGTCTGTATATACCGCTCCTTTCATTATTGAGATTTTAAATGTGGTCTACAAGAGGCAATTTTCTTGTGCGCATGAGGATCTTCAATTTTTCAGGTAAGAATTATTTACCCCTTCATAAATTTGTGCCTTTGCATAACATTGTTTTTCTCAATGTCCAATAGAGCTACGATTCTGCAATGTTAGGTTTTTATGGTGAAATTCATAGAGTAATCACCTAATGCAATTACTATTCTTTCCTCTAAATATCTTCAAACCCTTCCCTCTGATGCCCCAATGTTTTTTTTATTTTTTGGCAGCTATTATGGTTCTACCCCTACCCATTTCTTTGTTAAGGGAATTTTCAAGAATCTTAACATGCTTTGCACCTCTTTCCAGGTGTTGGCTTGTGATCTCACCAGTAAAAGAAAATGGAGCAACCATGAAAAGGAACCGTAGCTTCAAAGGACATGGAGCAGCAATGCTATCAGAGGAGCTTGAAAAAAAATCACTGCAGTCTTGTGGGTGGACGGGATGAAGAGAACGCCGACGTGACCACTCCTCCCCCAAATCCATCGCGTGCACAGGCTAGCGGTGGAGCCACCCACCAAACATTGACGGCATATAGTTGTTTCTGTTGGCATCCAAGGGGAGCAAAGGGGACCGCATCCAACCTGTCAAAGGAGGTGACATCTTCCCCCCTCACGGCCAATCAAAATGATTCTGGGGGGGGAATAAAAGAGACGGAGGCTCCCGTTTGACCCGTCGAAGATTAAAGGGACCCACCAGTACAACAACTAACGCAGGTTGGCAGAAGATGGCCTCCCACCATGCTGGGATCAGCAGTCAGGGGCATTGCTTCCCCTAACCGCTTATGATCAGAAGATGTCAGAGATTAATTGAAAATTTGACATAACGTTAGAGAAGACTTCCTGCTTGAAGGCAGATACCTTAGTAGCAACACTACGTAAGGAATTATTCCTACTTTCTTAGGTCAAGAGATTATTTGCGGCTCGCCTGGATTATTTTGAGCTTACTCAACTGCAATCCATGTTCAAATTCTTCACCACAACACCTCTACCCAGAGTAGTCACCTAGAAAAGGTGCTATGAATACGTGAATCCTCCAGTTTCCTCTACTTAGCAGCAACTGCCACCTGCACCGCCTCGCCAGCTTGGCTCCTCCACATCTTCAGTCAGATCAAGCCACTCAGGAGGCTCTAGAACTCCTCGTCATACCCACTAATGGACATCATGATTAGGCCCATGCGGCCTTTGTTTATTTTTGATTTTCGATTTCAATGTAATGTGAAATTGAGTGAAATCTTGATTTCACCCTACGCATTATCTATATTTGATATTTCAGTTATAGTTTGTGTTGGATAATACTGATCCAGATGCAATGCCGTTACGCCGCATCGTTTTTTATTTAGATGTGAAATTGTAAGATCAGGAAGGAATATTTTGTTTGACAAAATATCTGGCTACGTTGCCCATGTAACAGATATAAAAAGGCCAACTCACAGATGAAGTAAAGGTTCTGAATTCTCTGAAAGTTTGGAGTGCATATGTTAGGTCCCTATATTACTAGTATAGTCCCTTATTGTTATTAGTGTAACCCCCTTATTGTTATTATTGTACCCTTGTAACCCCCATTTGGTTATTATTGTGCCCTTAAATTATTATTGTTAGGTCGGCTAGGATTACATTGTGGCCCACTAGGATTACATTATGGCCACATGGACTTCTATATATAGAAAGGAGGTTTTGTAAATTGTATCATCCAAGAATTGTTCATTCATGTAATGTATTGGAGGTTTCCCCCTTGAAGTGGCTTATTTGTAAGGCGTTTATATGTCTTTTCTTCTATTTTTGGAGCTGGTTACACAACATTTGGTATCAAAGCTTTGGATTCTAGGGTTTCGCTGCTCCAAATAGGGCATCGTGGAACTTTCACTATAACTTGTTTTCTACAAAGTCTCAGAAGCTGAAATTTTTAGGGTGCGAAGCTAAAATCCTGAGAAAGATTTTATAAACATTTCAGAGCTTGGTTCACAATATTTTCGGAGATATGATCTGTGGAAGTTAGGTCTTTTTTCAGGATCCTAAACAGGTCATCGTGGCATTTGCACTGTCATTTATTTTTCTACAAAGGTTCAGAATCTGAAATTTTTAGGGTGCGAAGCTGAAATCTTGAGGAAACTCTTCAAAACATTTTAGAGCTTGGTTCGCAATATTTTTGGAGATATGATCTGTGGAAGGTAGTGCTTTTTCAGGATCCCGAATTTCATCTCAAAGAGGTAATCGTGGGAAAATTTCGATAACTCTCTCTTTGAGCATCGGATTGGAGTGCCGTAAAAATTGGTCGCAAGCACACGAGTTGTAGTTTCTTGGATATCAATTTCAGAGGCGAAGGACGAAACAATGACATGTGGCAAGTCGTACAAGTTCACTCTATTGAACCGGTCCATAATAAGGTCATTATGGGAGATTGGACACAACTTTGTCATTGTGGCATTCGAAAGATACTTCAGAGGGCTACTTTGGTACCAAAATTAAAATATTTAAGTGCTGCAATCACAGAGATATTCCAATTTCATTATCAAGCTCCTCAGAAGCAAGAAAAAGGTGTGTATTTTTTTTTTCCGAATTGCATAAGTCTTGTTTGAAGAACCAATTTGAATTGATTCCAAGGGCATATTGTAGAATAGATATCAGTATTGGGTTCTAAAATATGCCCCATAAAAAGAATTCAACACCCATTAAGCCTTCAGAAGGCTCTACTATGACTCATGAAGATGAAGAATTGCAACATGATCTATCAAAATTACAAGAGCAAGTGCAACAAAGTTCACTCTCGCAAAAAGCAACAAAAAATGAAATGGAAGTTTTGAAGAAAGGCGTGGAAGTGAAGATGGACGGTTTGAAGAAAGTGCAAACTAGAATGGATAGCATGGAAAGCAGGACATGAAAAGAAAACATAAACATGAAATGATCTAAAAATGAACATCAAGAGATTTGACAAAATTATTAAATATTTCCTAATAGTGAAAAGATATTAGAAGAACCTCATGATGAGAAAAAAATAAATTTTAATCATGATTTCATAAACTCTAATGTTGGCGGAAAAACCACCTGTTAAAATGAATTTGAGAAGTTTGATGAAGGATCTACCTTCTTTATGGATACTACAGATGGAGCAATATTTTGATCTCCACAACGTGCAAAACACACAAAAGGTACGCATTGCAACTTTACATTTAGAACAAAATACATTTGTATGGTATCAATGGCTTTGCTCCCGTAAAAAAATTGTCACTTGGTCAATTTTTACGGAGGAAATGATAGCACATTATGAGGATACAAAGAGCAACACCTTCTTTAGTCAATTGATAAATCTCAAACAAA
This sequence comes from Pinus albicaulis, assembly GCA_034641835.2. Taxonomy (NCBI): domain Eukaryota; kingdom Viridiplantae; phylum Streptophyta; class Pinopsida; order Pinales; family Pinaceae; genus Pinus; species Pinus albicaulis. Next base: position 110,886,367 of record CM076574.1, read on the forward strand.
AAGGTTTAGTGGGGCAGCACATTGAGGACTTCCAAAAATTGAATATAAGGGTAACTGATATTCCAGAGGAACACAGGATTGATCTCTTCATAGACACTTTAAAGGATAACATCCAACATGAAGTTCGCGTTTTGGAACCTGATTCATTGGAGAAGGCATTCAGGTTGGCAAGAAAAGTTGAATGTAAAATTATGGCGACAAGGAAGCCTACCACTCAATTCTATAAAGAAGGAAGTGTTACTACGCCTAGATTTCCACAACCTACAAGGTTGACACCACAACAATTGGAAGAAAAAAGAGAAAAAGGGCTTTGCTACAGTTGTGATAGCAAATACACTAAAGGTCATAAGTGTGCTGAGAAGAAATTATTTACATAGATTGTGAAGAGGAAGAAGAAAATGAACAAGAAGAGGATATACACCAGGAACCAACCCTAGAAGAGGAAGAAATGAATCCGACCATATCGTGTAATGCACTGGCAGGAATTACCACTCCTCAAACTCTCAAGATACAAGGACAAATCAAGAAGGAAAAGGTAATAGTGTTGATTGATTCAGGTAGCACCCATAATTTTATTCATTGTAAGGTAGCCAAGGAATTAAATTGTTTCCTATACCCAGCACCAGAATGTCAAGTGATGGTTGCAAATGGAGGAACTATAAATTGCTCTGGAAAATGCCATAACATCAAGCTAACCATGGGGGAATATGTGTTGACTAGTTCAATGCTTTCCATTCCTATGGGAGGTGCTGATGTTGTACTAGGAGTACAATGGTTACAATCTTTGGGGACGGTAGCTTTTAATTTTCAAGAACTTTTCTTGAAATTTTTTTCAGAAGGAAAGGAAGTGGAATTACGGGGTATTGCAGGGAAGCCAGGAAGGATAATAATCTCTAATGTCATGACAAAGCTTCTAAAGAAAGAACAGCGAGGCGTAATTGCACAATTATGCTCACTAGAAGTTCCAACATCAAAATCATCTATTTCTGCAGATCTCCAACAAGTCTTGGACAATCATTCCAAGGTGTTTAAAACTCCCAAAGGACTCCCACCTATTCGTGATCATGATCATGCTATTCATTTGATTCCAGGAAGTGTTCCTCCAAACATCAGGCCTTATAGATATCATTATGTCCAAAAGAGCGAAATTGAACGTATGATTGCAGAAATGTTAGAGGCGGGTATAATTCAACCTAGTCAAAGTTCTTTCTCTGCTCCTGTAGTATTGGTACACAAGGATGGATCATGGCGAATGTGTCCGGATTATAGGGAGCTCAATAAGCTCACCATTAAAGATAAATTTCCCATTCCTGTGATTGATGAATTATTGGATGAATTACATGGAGAAATTTATTTACCAAGTTAGATCTTCGTTCAGGATATCATCAAATTAGAATGAAGACTGAAGATATTCCAAAAACAACATTTCGAACTCATGAGGGTCATTATGAATTTTTGGTCATGCCTTTTGGCCTTACAAATGCACCTTCTACATTTCAAGGGTTGATGAATTCCATTTTCAAACCCTTCCTTAGAAAATTTGTGCTAGTATTTTTTGATGATATACTAATCTACAATAGGTCTTGGAAGGATCATGTTGAACATGTTGACGGGGTGCTCAAACTATTGCAGGAGAAACAATTATATGCAAAAAATCCAAATGTTTCTTTGGAGTACAAGAGGTGGAATATCTGGGTCATATTGTATCTCACGAGGGTGTTAAAGTAGACCCTAACAAAATTAAAGCCATTAAGAATGGAAAGTCCCCACAACCATAAAGCAGTTGCGAGGATTTCTCGGGTTAACAGGGTATTATCGCAAGTTTGTTAAGAATTATGGGAGAATAGCAGCACCTCTAACAACATTATTGAAGAAAGATGCATTTTCATGGACTCCTGAAGCAACTAAGGCCTTTGAACATCTTAAAGAGGCAATGTGCCTAGCACCGGTCTTAGCTACGCCGGACTTCACAAAAACCTTTATTGTGGAATGTGATGCCTCAGGAAATGGAATTGGTGCAGTTTTAATGCAGGAAGGAAGACCCATTGCTTTTGAAAGTCGTCCAATCAAAGGAAAGTATTTACAGAAACCTATTTATGAGAAAGAAATGTTATCAATACTGCATGCACTAAAGAAATGGCGAACTTACCTAATGGGAAGACACTTCAAGGTAAAAACTGATCATGATAGTCTTAAACACTTTTTGGAACAAAGACTATCTTGAGAAGAGCAGCAAAAATGGGTCACAAAGATGTTGGGTTATGACTTTGAAATAATCTACAAAAAAGGAAAGCTTAATGTTGTTGCAAATGCACTCTCAAGAAAGAATGAAGAGGTGGAAGCATTGCTTTGTGCCATTTCTATTATCCAGCCAGATTGGATAACCAAAGCAAGAGATGAATGGAAGAAGGAAAAAGATGTATGGACACTCATTCAAAAGTTGCAGCAAGATCCTAGTACATCTGATACATTTAGTTGGAAAAATGATTCCTTATGATACAAAGATCGCTTATATCTTTGTAAGAATTCCCAACTAAAACAAAAGATTCTTCTGGAATTGCACACTTCTCCTTTAGGAGGACACTCAGGATTTTTAGAAACTTACCACAGGGTGAAGAAAGAATTTTTTTGGGATGGCCTTAAATCTGATATTCAAAATTTTTTGGCGGAATGTTTGGTTTGCCAGCAGAATAAAGTGGAAACAATTAAGACCCCAGGACTTCTACAACCTTTATCCATTCCAAGTCAACGTTGGGAGGAGATTTCAGTGGATTTTATCACAGGTTTACCTAAGTCCGAAGGAAAGAGTGTCATCATGGTGGTAGTTGATAGACTTACCAAGTATGCACACTTTTGTGCATTATCTCATCCATTTAAAGCAAGTACAATTGCTACTACATTTATGGAAACAATTCAAAAGCTACATGGAAACCCAAAGGTTATTGTGAGCGACAGAGATCCCATTTTTACTGGAATTTTTTGGACAAAGTTATTTTCTTGTTTGGGTACTCAATTAGCTCATAGCTCATCTTATCATCCTCAATCTGATGGTCAAACTGAGATAGTAAATAAATGTTTGGAAGGATATCTTCGTTGTTTTGTATCTGATAATCAAACACAATGGGTCAAGTGGTTACCTTTCGCTTAGTGGTGGTATAACACTTCCTTCCATACTGCAGCAAAAATGACCCCATTTATGGCACTTTATGGATATCATCCACCATCCATCACATCATCTTTAAGGGAAAATTCGAAGGTTCAAGCGGTGGAAGATCACATCGAGCATCAGCAAGAAGTTCTCCAACTCTTAAAGGATAACCTGAATTTGGCACAAAATCGAATGAAACAACAGGCAGATCAACATCGCAGCGAGAGAAGTTTTGATGTAGGAGATTGGGTATTTTACGGCTACAACCATATAAACAAATGTCCCTCAAGCAAGCTAAGAAGGATAATAAATTATCGCCAAAGTACTATGGTCCTTACAAGGTGTTGCAAAAGATTGGTACAATGGCATACAAATTGGAGCTTCCTGCTTCTTCGCGAGTACATCCAGTTTTCCATGTTTCATGCTTAAAGAAGGTTATAGGTGAAAATCTTCCGGTTCAAACAATATTTCCAGAACTTGATGAGGAAGGAAAAATCATATTGGAACCTAAAGCAGTCATGGAAACAAGAACTCGACAGCTACGGAATCGATCAATTTCAGAGTATCTCATCAAGTGGAAGAACTTACCCACTGAAGATTCTACATGGGAGGATGAGAAGTTTATAAAGAAGCACCCAGAGCTACTCAAGCGTTGAGGACAACACTTTTTTGAAGGAGAGGGGCATGTTAGGTCCCTATATTACTAGTATAGTCCCTTATTGTTATTAGTGCAACCCCCTTATTGTTATTATTGTACCCTTGTAACCCCCATTTTGTTATTATTGTGCCCTTAAATTATTATTGTTAGGTCGGCTAGGATTACATTGTGGCCCACTAGGATTACATTATGGCACACGGACTCCTATATATAGAAAGGAGGTTTTTTAAATTGTATCATCCAAGAATTGTTCATTCATGTAATGTATTGGAGGTTGCCCCCTCAAAGTGGCTTATTTCTAAGGCGTTGATATCTCTTTTCTTCTATTTTTGGAGTTGGTTACACAAAAACATAGTCTGTGTAGCACATTTTGTAATTTTGGGATTTTCTCTTAATTTATATCTGGAAGAGCCGTTTTGAAGTAATAATATGACGACTGTTTGTTGAAAAAAATGGATTCCTATTGGACTTATGAATAGTATGTATGCCTCTTATGTGTTTGGTTTATTCTATTGTTCTATTTCGTCATACTTCCTTTCCTGTTATCATGTGTTCGGAATGCGGGTTGTTGATAGATTATTTATGAACTTATCTTGTATGATACTTGTACAATGGTCTTTAATGCTACCTTAATTAGGCTCGGTGCATGATTTCTGTCCCAAAATTCTCATCCCCACCACTTTCTTCTTAAGTCACTGGAGGGTGAATTCTTATACCTTCATAAGCCTGCCCCACTCTAACTTACCATCATTATTCGCCGTGTTTTCTATCCCAATTATCTTTAAGGTATATTAGGTTGTTCCACATCCAACCCTATTTGCAGAAAATTGAGCTTCATTTCAACCACAAGCCCATTCTGAGTTATCCCTTTCTCTCACAATCAAATTTTGCAATCATAACTCTGCTCCCCTTGTTATCCAACACCACTTATCAAATAATTCCATCAAGTTGATACCCAGGAGGTCCCTTACAAAGAGCATGAAGAAAACCTAGATGAACTCCTACTCTTAAGATGTCCTAGGCACTGGTCTCCTGCAACTCAAGACTGTCTCTAGGAGTGACAACATATTTTTGGCATCATTGCTGGGGAAGAATTTGAAAATATTTTCCCTGGGATACAAAATTATTTTCACCCTTCACTCAGGTGAGTACGAAGGGTTGAGAGTTGCACAATACTCACCTTGGCAACTCCACTGTTATCTAAATCTAAATTAATTGCAATCCTGGCTTACACCAGGCCTCATCTTAGGTCATATACCTCTTAGTTGAGAACGCCTTCTGTATTTGATCATGAAAATATTTTATTCAAGATAATCTGGAAAGAAAAGCAGCCAGTCCAAGCTAACCTACCCTCATTCTCTCTAGAATATTCGTCGTACTTATCTTAGAAAGCCGAAGTCTATGGCCCTAGCTCCACAGCCCAAGTACTTGAATATCCACCAGAAAACTCTGCTTTAACCAGTTCTGAGATAAAAGAAGAAGCCGAATCAGTGAACATATATTTGCCTCCCCTGTGTCCCAATCCAGATGCTGAGGAAGTAAAAGAAGTTACCATACTCCAGAACTCATCTCAGGTAAATATCCAAATCCCCTCTCAGCATATACCTATTGTAATCCACCCGAATCCCCCTCAGAATCCACCACCACTACCCCTCATGGATGTGTCGGGATTACTCCTCAAAAAATATGCCCCATTGGCCTTGCCTCAAGTTTTGAAAGATATGCCTCAAGACTATCTAAAGCTCTTTCCTCGGTTCACCGAGGAAGACAATACTTCTTCTTAGAAACACATTGAATATTTCTGTGCTTTTGCTGAAAATATGAATGTGGAACACTTGGATGTGGTGTTAAGACTTTTTGTCCAGTATTTGGATGGAGAGGCTCGAAGGTGGTTTAAATATCTTTCTAACAACGTGGTCACCACTTGGGAGGAGATGGAGAATATATTCACTCAAAAATGGGGAGAAAGGAGGGATCTTGGTTACATCCTCACAGAGTTCAATGCCTTGAAGAAGAAACACAATGAATATGTAACCAAATTCATAAAAAGTTTTAATAAGCTGTACAATAATCTACCCACTAAAATAAAGCCTCCTCAAGTAGTGGCCAAAGTGATTTTTGCTGGGGCATTTAAGCGTGATTTTGGATTCACCTTGAGAGAGAGAGAAATTTGCATCCTTAGATCATATCCAGACTGATGCTCTAGAAATAGAAGAAAACTTTGCTTCTATGGGAAAATCCAAAGGAAGAACAGAGCATGAGGCTAGGAGAAGGGGTAAGGAGGAGGTTTCTACCTCTAATCAAGAAATATAATCATTAGAGTATAATATTGAAGAGATGCACACGATGATAAAGAACCTCTCCAATAAGCTGGCCAAGCTTGAATTTGAGGCTAAGAATTCCTCTCCTCGACCCAACCAGACGGTCCCTAATAGAGGTTTCAATCCTTAGTATCGAAAACCACCTCTGCAATTATTACATTGAGAAAGGAAGGAGCTGAAAGATCACATCCACCCTCCTCTATATTTAGAATGGAAAGTGGAAGGAAAAACTGAGGAAGCTCTTGACTGCTAGGAGGATCAATTCCTTGCTTACTCAGAAGATGAAGAAGGGGAGCTTACTTTTCAAGAGGAGTTAGAAGAGAAATAAGTTTCCCCAAAAGATCAAGATACTGATGATTATTGTAGGCAATTTTTGGACTTTATGCAAGCTCAGCTCCATAAGAAGTATGACCTCAGATCCTCTAGAAAGAGGACCAGAGTACAATAGCAGGATGAAGAGTCCACACCAAAAGAGAAAACCCCTCCAAATTATGCCAGCAAGGGGGAAAAGACCATAGAGGAGCCTGTACACCATAAAGCCACTACCTCTTCCTCCATAAAGCCTCCTGCAAATCACAAGGCTTTTGCTGCAGCCTCAAAGTTACCCATCCAACCTAAAGAGAAACCTAAGGAAGTCATTACAGAAAAGAACCCCACAATATTCAACCTCTAGAAAGAGATATAAAAGGTAAAAATCCCCATTCCTCTAGTCGAACTCTTAAAGAAGCCTTCGTATAAAGCTCAAGTATCTCAATTCATGCTCCCCCATGGCGTAGGCCCACTCCCCGATAGTCTCAATCTCCAGGAGGAAAGACCCATGGTAGTCTTTGGCCCTCATGTAGAAGAGTAAAACTCAACAACTCTCCCATTCTATGTGTCTCTGGTTATTCATGACCTGCTGCTACACAACTGCATGTTAGATTCCGAGGCTTTACACAACCTATTGCACTGTCTGTCATGGAGTAGTTGGTGTTGCAGATTACCAGACCATATAAATATCTGTATTATTTTGATTCCAAGAAGGTAAAGTGCCTGGGCATGATAAAATATTTGGTGGTAAATCTGGCCTAGATCCCAGCTAAGAGTGTGGTGATGGATATTGTGGTAGCTGATATCCCAGCCCGATTAATAATGTTGTTATCTAGATCTTGGGGTTCAAATATTGGCGGGTCAATTAAGTTGGATCTCACCTATGCTACTATTCCAGTATTTGGAGGGGAGGAAAGGAGGCTATACCGTGACTCCAGGTTCGTGAAGATGGTTACCAAAGATGATGGCTCAAAGAACTCCCTGGTATATGGTAAGGAGGGTGAATTTTCTTGTCTCATGCTCAAAGAGGATGCAGATTTCCTGTAGGAAGATAAAGTTCACCCTCTAAAATAGAAGGAGCCCCTGAGTAAAGACAAGGACAAGATCTGGACTCTGCATTTTGATGGGGCCAATTCGCGAGAAGGGAAAGAAGTCAGGGTGCTCTTGATCTCACCCGAAGAATGTTTGGCGCCTCTCTCTTTCAAACTGGAGTACAAAGCCACAAAAAATGTGGCCGAATACGAAGCCCTGCTACTAGGACTACAGAAATCACGAAATATGAACATTCAGAACCTGACAGTTTTCGAGGACTCAGGACTAGTAGTGAGACAAGTCAGAAATCAGTGCCAAGCTAAACATCCATGGCTCATAGCCTATAGAAACGAGGTGTGGGACCTGGTGGAAATCGTTTTCCTAGCTTTTAACATACAGTTCATGTCGAGAGACAAGAATCGTATGGTCGACTCGCTCGTTGTTGCAGCCAGCAATTTTCGCCAGCCACAAAATCCTCTACTTAGGTATGAGGTTGAGGTACGATATTGCCCCTCCATCCCAGATAATGTGAAGCACTGGCAGGTCTTCAAGGATGAAGAACAAGTTAATAACTTCATGGATATGGTTGGCGAATTCTCAAATTTGATGACTAATTCAGTGGATGAAGGGCCCAGTGATCAGCCACAGACCAAATGTGAGGAGACATTGGCCGGACACTGCATTTTGAAACTAAAGGGGAACGCCATTCCTAGAGGCCTCGCGCCATTGGAGAGGTTGTTTGATAAAAATGACATCTCGATCAACCCCAGTAAGAAAACCTAGGATGAGCATGTAAATGATATAAATATCGAGACAGAGGAAGACCCAAAGGTGGTAAAGCTGTCCAGGGGAGTTCCTGAAGAATATTAGGTCCAATATATCTGGTTGTTCCAAGAATATAAATATGTCTTCGCCTGGTCATACCAGGATTTGAAGACTTTCGAAATTGATGTCATACAACACAAAATACGTCTCAAAGGAGACGCCAAGCCTCATAAGAAGAAACTGAGGCAGATCAATTCTTTGTTGCTCCCAGCAATTGAAAAATAGATCAAAAAGATACTACGGGCTAAAATCATATTCCCTTGAGATATTCGGAGTGAGTGGCCAACTTGGTCCTGGTGAGGAAGAAGAATGGAGAAATAATATTGTGCGTGGACTTCTGAAATATCAACAGGTCTTCACTCAAAGAAAATTACCCTCTCCCGAAGATGGACCATATATTGAAAAAGGTGGTGGGATCCTCCCAAATGTTTATGATGGATGGTTTCTTGGGATATAATCAGGTGGCTGTACTCCCCAAATATCAGAAGAAAATAGCATTCACCACACCATGGGGAACCTTCATGTATGCCCAGATGTCGTTCGATCTAATCAATGTTGGTGCCACCTTCCAACGAGTAATGGATATTGCTTTTGTAGGAGAGAAAGATAAGTTCGTAGTGATTTATCTGGAAGATATCACTATGTTCTCAAAAAGTGATGTTGAGCACATTGAAAATCTTCGTCGGACCTTCGAGAAGCGCCGTAGGTACGGGCTGTCTTTGAACCCCCAAAAGTCCATGTTCACCCTGGAGGAAGGAAAGCTTCTAGGGAACATAGTAACTAAGGAGGGAGTGAAAATTGACCCGAAAAGGGTAGAGGTAATTAACGACATTTCCCTCCCGTGGAATAAAGGGGAAATCTAGGTATTCTTGGGGACAATAAACTTCCTGAGAAGGTTCATTCCCAATTATGTCGAGATCGTCTGACATATTACTGAGATGCTCAAGAAAAATAATGAAGTAAAGTGGACCCCCCAATCAAGGGCCTCTTTTGACATAATCAAACAGGCTTTTGTCGAAGCTCCAGTACTGGCAGGTCCTGATTATAGCAAGCCTTTCATGATCTTCTCTTTTGCCTCCCCTCACATAGTATCTACAGTGTTGTTACAGAAGAATGAAGACGAGCACAAACATCCTATCACATTTTTAGTTAGGTCCTGCGATACGTAGAATTATATTATATTATCCTAGAAAAGAAGGCCTATGAGCTGGTCAAATCGCTAAAGTCGTTCCGTATATATGTATTGCAGTCAGCCAAAACTGCCTACATCCCCACGGAAGCTGTAAAGGACATTTTAATATAGGTAGACATTGAAGGGAAGAGGGGCAAGTGGATTGCCAAGATCCAGGAATATGAGTTGGAGATCAAACCCACTAAGCTCATTAAAGGACAGGGGTTAGATAAAATCTTATCATAATCCAACTGCCAGGCCTTGGGTACAAATCTATCCATGGAAAGGGGGGAGGTAATTGAGGGTTCAGAAGTACAACCTGGAATAGAAACCTCAGTGAAAAGAACTCATGTAAAATACCTTATGTCTGCATGTTATAAGGACATGGTGGAATACCTTCTGACTCTGAGGTGTTCTCTAAGTTACGAAAAGGTGAAGTACCGTACCTTGAGATTAAGATCGCAAAAGTATGTTGTGGCGAATGGATGATTGTATTGGAGAGATCTGTCCCGAATTTTTCTATTATGTTTAATAGAGCAGGAGGTGGATGAGGTGACAGTCAAGTTTCATGACGTTGTATGCGGCGGGAATTATAGCTGGAAGTCTACGACTCACAAAATCCTGAGAACAGGTTTTTTTGGCCATAGCTATTTGGAGATGTACACGCTCATGTCCGAGCATGTGAATAATCCCAGAATTTCTCAGAAAAACAAAAATTTGCACCATTACCATTGATCCTGATACATGTTGAGGATCTATTCAGACAATGGGGCATCGACTTTAATGGGGAGATCCACCCGGCCTCCAGTAACCAACACCGCTGGATTCTCACTGCCATCGACTACTTCACCAAATGGATCGAAGTTGTGCCTACAAGAAATGCCACGGATGGAGTGGTGATAAAATTTATGGAGGAAAACATAATAGCTAGATTTAAATCATCACTGATAACGCACATGTCTTTAAGTCTACCAAGTTTGTAAGATTTTTTAAATAGTATAATATTACTCTGGGACACTCCACAACTTATTATCCACAAGGGAACGAGTTGGTGGAGCCATCCAACAAGACTTTGGTAAGAATTCTAAAAAAGACCATAAATGAGAATCAAAAGAACTGGGACTCCCAACTCAAATTTTCACTTTGGAAAAATCTCATTACTAGCAAAATATCCACCGGAAAGTCTCCCTACGAGTTTGTGTATGGCCGAGCGGTGCTTTCCCCAATCATCTTGCTTTACTTGTGGCCATATTTTTGCAAGACAGTGAAGAGGAACCAAATGACCTCATCAGGAGGATGAATCAGCTGGTAGAACTCGATGAAACACGAGCTCAGGTAAACATCAAGTTGGTCGACTATGGGGAAAAGATGAAATTCCAATTTGATCAATGAGCAAAAGATAAGGAGATACAAGCAGGGGACCCGGTGCTACGATGGGATGTCAGGAAGGTGGACAAAGGTAAAAACGGGAAGTTCGATCCACTCTTGTTTGGACCTTTCAAGGTGGAAGAAGTCAAAATAAATAACACCTTCACATTGGAATATTTGGAGAGGGACCTAATTGAAATTCCCGTGAACAGGAAATTTCTCAAGCCTTATTTGCAGAACTGACATTGGCCACAAGGGCCCATTATATATATCCTTAACACTATACATTTATCATCTTTTATTTTTGCATGCATTTACATTATGCTCTTTTTCATAAGTACTAAAAGATTTTTTATAATTGTCCTGGGTAGGTTAACAAGTACACAAGCAGGTGGTCTACGAAGTTCTCGACACCCTCGAGAATCAGTGTGCCATCCCCAAGTGGAGCCAATGTTGGCTTGTGATCTCACCAGTAAAATAAAATGGAGCGACCGTGCAAAGGAACCGTAGGTTCAAAGGACAGGGAGCAGCAAAGCTATCAGAGTATCTTGCAAAAATAAGCACTGCGGTCTTGTGGGTGGACGAGATGAAGAGAATGCTGACATGACCACTCCTCCCCAAAGCCACCGCGTGCATAGGCTAACGGCGGAGCCACCCACCAAACACCGGTGACATATAGTCGTTTCCGTTGGAATCTAAGGGGAGCAAAGGGGACCGCAACCAACCCGCTGGAGGAGGTGACGTTAGCCCTCCTCGTAGCTAATCAGAATGATTCTTGGGGGGGAAGAGATGCAGGCTCCTGTTCGACCCAACGAAGATTAAAGGGACCCACTAGTACAACAGCTGGCGCAGGTTGGTAGAATATGGCCTCTCGCCATGCTGGGATCAGCAGTTAGGGGCATTGCTTCCCCTAATCGCTTATGATCAGATGATGTCAGAGATTAAGTGAAAAGTTGACATAATGTTAGCAAAGACCTCTCGCTTGAAGGTAGATACCTTAGTAGCAGCACTATGTAAGTAATTCTTCCTCCTTTCTTAGGTCAAGAGATTCTTTACGACCCACCTGGATTATTCCGAGCTCACTCAACTACAGTCCATGTTTGAATTATTCACCACAACACCTCTACCCGGAGCAGTCACTTAGCAAAGATGCTATAAATACGTGAATCCTACAGTTTCCTCTACCTCACAGAAACTGCCATCTCTACCTCCTAGCCAGCTTGGCTCCTCCATGTCTTCAGTCAGATCACGCCACTCAGGAGGCTCTGGCACTCCCCGCCATACCCACTAATGGACATCATGATTAGGCCCATGCGGCCTTTGTTTTATTTTTTATTTTTTATTTCAATGTAATGTGAAATCGGGTGAAATATCGATTTCACCGTATGCATTATTTGCAGTTTATATTTCTGTTATGTTTCAATTATAGTCTGTGTCGGACAATACTGATCTGGATGCGACGTCGTTACACTGCATCATTTTTTATTTAGATGTGAAACTATAAGATCAGGAAGAAATTTATTGTTTGAGAAAATATCTGGCTATGCTGCCCATGTAACATCTATAAAATTCCAACTCGCAGATGAAGTAAAGGTTCTGAATTCTCTGGAAGTTTGGAGTGCATAGTCTGTGTAGAATTTTTTTTAATTTTGGGATTTGCTCTTAATGTATATCTGGAAAAGCTGTTTTGAAGAAATAATATAATGACTGTTTGTTGAAAAAAATGGATTCCTACTGGACTTATGAATAGTATGTATGCCTCTTCTGTGTTTGGTTTAGTCTATTATTCTATTTCATCTTTCCTATTATCATGCATTCAGAATGCAGGTTGTTAGTAGATTATTTATGAAATTATCTTGTATGATGCTTGTACAATGGTCTATAATGCTACCTTAATTAGGCTCGGTGCATGATTTCTGTCCCAAAATTCTCATCCCAACCACTTTCTTCTTAAGTCACTGGAGGGTGGATTCTTATACCTTCGTAAGCCTGTCCCACTCTGACTTACCATCCTTATTCTTCGTGTTTTCTATCCCAATTATCTTTTAGTTATGTTCTTTGGTCCCAAATTCGGCTGTATTTGCAGCAAATTAAGCTTCATTCCAGCCACGGGCCCATTCTGAGTTATCCCTTTCTCTCACAATCAAAGTTCGCAGTCATAACTCTGCTCCCCTTATTATCCAGAACCACTTATCAAATAATTCCATCAAGTTGATACCCAGGAGGTCCCTTCAAAAGAGTATGAAGAAAACCTAGATGACTTCCTACTTTTAAGATGTCCTAGGCACTCATCTCCTACAATTCAAGACTGTCTCTTGGAGTGACAACACTAGGTATGCAGAGATCACTTCTTAGAGAATTAGAACAGGAATGGTGGAGTAATCGATCTATTTTATCATATTTGGAATTACCCATGTCTTTGTATATTTAGTTTTTTCTGTTTCCAAGGGTTTCATTAGTGGAAATGAATAAGTATGTTGAATGGCTAATGTATCCATGAATTTGAAAAGAACGTGAAATGAAACACCCTCATTCAGGGTTATGCATTCTGAATTCTTTCGAATCTGAGAGGTTTTTGATACATCCATTTTGTGTGGCTGTAAATGTCATTTTTTCTTAAGTTAACATGAATAATTTTATCTGTACTCAGTCAAGTTTAAAGTTCTGGTGTTATTCCTGTTGGACTTCATCAGGGTTTTGTTATTTGGATGGAAAGGTCCTATGACTTATAACAATTTATAAATGTATATGTATTTATTTTGTAGTATTATCTTTGGTACCAATGGTTATAACATTATGTTACTATGTAAATTGCAAATATAAGGGTTATGCCTTTATCTTGTTTGCTTGCAAGGAAATTTCAAATTTTCTTCTATGGTCTCAGCATGTTGTATGTTTACTATTTTTGACCACATAATGCAATAATATTATTGCGTTACAAACTCCTAGTGATTTTTTAATTTCATTAATAGTTTATGAAGAAGATTACTATGAGTTTTCTCAATACTTAGATCTCCTTGAATATTATTACTCTTTTTTTCTTCAAGATTGATAGTAGATAAATTTAGTCTCTGGCACATCAATCCTAATGATTGGAATATTTGTTTTCTATTTTTATTTTTTCCTTCCATAATACTTATTGGGTTATTACTTTAATGACTGAAAGAGGCATTGGGATTGTCTCTTTGCATGGCATCTAATATGACTAGGTTGAGAGACTAACCCCAGTTCTCGAATTAACTGTTAAGTAATTCTAACTTCCCCCTTTCCTATTCTTCCATTAATAGAATGAAATTATCATTGTTTTCTTATATATATATATATATATATATATATATATATATATATATATATATATATATATAGTTTTCTCGACCTGGTTACATAATGTGCTTTAAATGACATAAATGGTTAATGCATTTTCAATGGTTATTATTGACATATAAACAAGCCATTTAACTTTTGGCACTATAGAGAATTTTCGTATGTAAAGCTTGTAATATACCTACTCATAAATAGAAAACATAAGCCTAACATTCTTGGCATTCAAAGTAATCACATAGTACTTATATGTTTCCTTTTTCGGCCGATGCAAAAATTTTCTTCACCTTTCCAAAATTAATGTTGTTTTTCCACCCTACCTTGAGATAAGTTCTAGAATAACTCCCCCCCATGTTATCTTCACAAACAGGGTAGTGAGTAACAACTTGCACTATCCTTTAATGACTATCTGTTCCTAACCAGACTTAGTCCAAATAGATCCTTCTTGCAAAAAACACCTGACCTATTAGCACAAATGAATTTAAATTATTGTTACAATTCTCCTTTTTCTCCTCGAGATACCTCAAGTACGTATGCCCTCTTGGTTTCCCTCTTTTTGAGAATTAAATGATCCACAAGAAATTATGGATAGGTAACCGCCTGACCATAACTCTCTCCCCACACTGACATGTGAGATATAATTAACATTACTTCCAAGGTGTCTCGATTTATGCATAGGATTATATCATAATTTATTTATCAAACAAAATTAAATATTATAATTTGTCATATGACCTTCCATAGGTATATGCAATAGTATCATGTCTTTTAATGTGGTAATTAATATTTAAAAATTATTAGGAGGTGTCACAACTCTCCCCCCTTAGATTAAACATCATCCCAATGTTTGTACCATTGTCAGAACAAACTTGGATATGCTTCCTTCATAATTTTTTCATCTTCCCATTTAGCCTCTTCTAGGCTAAAGTGTCTCCATTGCACTTTAACCTGGGTGATAACTCACTTCCGCAATGTTACTTCTCTCTAATCGAGTATATGTAGGGGCTCGACCAGGAATTCATCGCTTGAGTCGAGCTACATACACAATCATTGAGAAATTTGTCAGTTTTCCTTTGATCTTTAAACAATAAAATACATGATCATAATATACTTATTGTTACATAAATTACCTGTATATCTTGTTTACGGTTTATTTGGCTAGGATCATATATGTATTTTTTTAACATAGAAACATGAAATCCATTGTGTAAACATATGTATCTAGGTAAGTCTAGTGTATATGCCACAGGCCCAATTCGAGCCAAAATTTGAAAAGGACCACAGAACTGGTGCACTAGCTTAGTAAAACCTCCCCATTGCAAAGTAATTTTCTTGGGTCTCACTCATACATATACGTGGTCCCTGATCTGAATTTCTCAGAAACTTTGTTTTTTGTCAGCATAAGTTTTTTTCCTATCTTGAGCAACCTTCAAATTCATTCTCACTTTCTTCACTGCTTTTTACATCTCTTTTAACATTTCGGGACCCAACATCAATTTATCCTCAAGGCATCCCTAATTCAAGGGTGTTCTACACCTGCGACCATATAAAAATTTGAACAGGCTCGTCCGCAGAGATGTGTGCTAGCTATTATTATAATAAAATTCCACCAAATGTATGTAGTCTTCCAATTTAGATGGTTGCTCACATACATACATTCTTAGCATATCTTCAATTACCTAATTTATTCGTTCTGTCCATTCATCTAAGGATGGTATGCCATGCTAAAATGTATCTAAGTACCCAACCCTTCAAAAAATCCTTTCCAAAATGCATATGTAAACTTCACATCTCGATCTAAGATTATTTCTTTTGGTATTCTGTGCAATCTAAAATCTTTCCTAAATATGTTAGCAATTTGGACAATTTTAAAAGTACACTGTACCGGAATAAAATGAGCAGATTTACTCAACTTATCTACTACGACCATTATAAAATCATTTTGATTCTTGGTATTAGGTAAACCTGTGATAAAATAAATTGTAATAGTCTCCCACTTCCATTTTTGAATGGGTATTGGGTGAAGCAATCCGGATGGAGGCTAGTGTTCAGCTTTCACATGTTGACACTCCAAACAGTGGGCTAAATAATCTGTCACTTATTTGTTCATGTCTGGCCAAAAAAATTCTTTTCTTAATGCATTAATTAATTTATGGTACCCAGGGTGATCTGCATAAGGGAGTTTATGGTACTCATCTATAATTAATTGTTTAATACACTTTTGATTGGGAACATACATCTTGCCTCAATAAATCAAAATTTTTTCCTCATCTACCTTATATCCTCATTTTTTTTCACTGATGTTTGGAATTTGAGCTTGATTCCATAAAAAAATTTCTTCAGGATCCCTTTGAGAAAATTCTTTAATTTTTTCCTTAAATATAGTTTGAACTTCACTAAATGAAACTCATAGACACAATTTAACTTTCAACTTAAGGCATCTCCTACCCGGTTCTCCCTCCCTTAAGTGTTTGATTTCAAATTCAAATTCACTTAGAAAAGAAGCCCAACTTCCTTGTTGATTATTTAAAGTGGGCAGCTTGAAATAATTATTTAAACTATCATGATCTGTCATTAACATAAATTTCTTTCCAAGTAAGTAATGTCACCACATTTTTAGCACGTGAATTACCGCGGTTAACTCTAGATCATATGATTAATATTTCCATTCATGTTCTTTCAACTTCTGGGACTCGTAGGCTATAACTCTATCTTCCTACATTAATACTCCCCCTACACCTTCCTTACATGCATCTGTTCATATAATAAAGTCCTTGTCTAGGTCAGCAATCCTTAAAATAGGTGTCGAAGTAAGAAACTATTTTAACCACTCAAAACTAGTTTGACACTTTTTTTTCCATTTGAAGGTCCTCCCTTTCTTCTATAAGGAGGTGATGGGATAAGTCACCTTTGAAAATCCTTCAACAAATCCCCTGTAGCACCCATCCAATCCCATAAAATACCTTATACCAGCCACATTTTTGGAATTGGCCATTCCAATATGGTTTTTATCTTTTCTGGATCCACCGCGATTCCATCCTTAGTTATGATTTTTCCTAAATATTGAATTTTTTCTTTGAATAAATCACAGTTACTATATTTTGCATGCAATTGATGTTCTCTTAGGGTCTAGAAAATTGTTTGTAAATGTTCTTTATGCTCCTTTATATTTCGAGAGTGCACAAGTATATCATCTGTAAAAATCAACACATATTTATCCATATATTGATGAATCACATTAAGCATTAGGCACATAAAAGTGGGTGGGGCGTTAGTCAACCGAAAGGGAAAAACGACAAATTCATAAAATCTATATCGATTCCTAAAGGTTTTTCTGTCTGCGTCTTTATGTTTTATCCTTATCTGATGGTATCATGAATGGAGATCAATTTTAGAGAATATGATAACCCCCTTCACTTGATCAAACAATTCATCAAAGTGGGGTAGGAAATATTTATTTTTAACTGTCAATTTATTTAGCTATCATTAATCAATACATAGACGTAAGGTACCATATTTCTTTCTTACAAAAAGTACATGGGCACCCCAGGGCGATACACTTGAGTGAATGTAATTTTTATCCAATAGATCTTGTAACTGCATCTTAAGTTTCTTCATTTCTAGAACACTCATGTGATAGGGTGCCTAGGATGCCAGAGCAACTCTAGTTACTGACTCAATAGTGTATGTCCCTTTTAGGGGGTAGCCTAGGAATATATTCAAGGAAAACATCAGGTAAATTTCTTACAATCGACATATTTTCTAAAGTGGCAATATTTTCTTTAGAATTTGAATATCCTATTTATACAACATAAACTTGACATCTTTTCCGAATACATTTCTCCAACCGAGAGGCAGTTATTGGCATCAACTTTTGGGGTATTTTCACTCCTCGAATTTCTTGTCTCACTCCTCGTCATTTAAATAACTATTTTTTTTTGTCTTTATAATTTATGAGAGACGAATGTATTTCCTGCGAGTCAATGCTAATGTATTTCTAGTTAGTCAAAAAAATTTAGATGTTTTCTATAAAATATATATATATATATATATATATATATATATATATATATATATATATATATATATATATATATTTTATTTTTTATTTTTTATTTTTTTAATGTATTTTTTTCTTACTTTAATGTTTTTTTTCAATTTTATTTTTTTAATTTTTTTTTCATGATTATTTATTATTTTTTCACTTAATTTTTTATCTGAATCATTTTTTATTTTTATTTTTCAAATGTCATCATTTTTTATATAAAATTCATACAATTTATTATTTCCAATACTTTTATTTAATTTTTCCATAAAAATATTTTGTTTAACATGTCATTTTTAGTGAAAGGGTCCTCAAATACATATTTTTTTTAATTATATCTATATGAAAAATGTGTATTTTTTTATCAAGTTTTCAAAATTATTATTTTTTAGTGACAATGATTTTATGTGTATGGAAATATTAATTAACGATATATAAATATCGATTAAAAAAACTAACCTCAAAAATCAATTTTATTATTATTTTTTAAACTTTGTCAAATTTTTTTTTTAAATTTCATTATAAAAACAAATTGTAGAGGAAAACAAAAACAAAAATTTGGAAGACCATTAAAAAACAAACTTAGGACGAAAAACATGAAGATGAATAAGACAACTTGAAAAATGGTTAAATAATCAACATTTTAAAAAAATTAGGTATACTTAAGACATAAGAAAATTTGAAGTGTAAAAAAAATTCCTTAAAAAATATTTTTTGATGTTTTTTAAAATCCACATAAAATCACCAACATTTAAAAAAAAAATTATCCACACTTAATACATAAGAAAATTTAAAGTGTAAACAATAAGCCCTCTAAAGAAAGGGTTGATGCTACATCAATACCTTTCAAAATTAACTAACATTTAAAAAAAATGTTTGTACTTAATAAATAAGAAAATTTAAAGTGTCAAAAATATGCTAAAAAAATGTGTATTCTAAAGCAACACTTTTCAAAAGCATATGATTTTTTTCTACCTCAAAAAAAAGGGTACTCGATATAGTTCCCGTTTGATAGTTTACTTTGTTTCACATGAATCAGGAGACCAAGGTCTTTTCAAAGTATGCTTGATTGTTCCTTGAGTTAACATTTCTACAACTTTTTATTCTTTTGTAATTTTGATTTTCAATCCTACATCTCATCTTACATCTTGAACAAGTTCAAATATTGATGTTCACTAACTTTATACATCAACTAAATTTCAATGCTAAATATGTTTAAATACTAACAATCAACCTTTGAAACCATAAAGATATACATAAATAAACAATATTTCAAATATTTCAATACAAAAAGAAACATCAATTGTGTAATTTCATATAAGCAATATCAAATACTCTATACAATCCACAGATAGTTACCAAATTTTGACATCGAAGTGCATTGTTCGATCTGCAAAATATAAGATCAATGCAAGAAATCTTAGTAAACATTCAAAATTCGTATTGCGATGATCTTCAAAATATGACTGGAAAGATTAAACAAACATGACATCTGTAACAATTTCTAGGAAAAAACATCTTGATGTCACAAACTCTAAATTATGATATCCATAGGGAGTATTGGTATATCAACAATATAATCTCTATTTGGAAAAAGTGAGAAAACATTTCTATTTTCAATAACATCTTTGAAACCTTCAACTAATTGCACATGGAACCCAAATCTTTCTAAGAGGGAGATACCATCGAAAATTGTTGTTGTGCATAATATAATATGTAAATCATATAACTTTAATTTCACTTCCATGCAACCCAACATAATAAATTCTCCTCCAACTACATGAAAAGGTAGGTAGCATGGGCATTTACTATTTATATCCATTGAGATAGTATCAAACAATCTCCATTTGAAATCCTAGTCATCTTCAAAATATTCTAAGCTTCATCCATTCGAAGCTTGGCCAAATTAAAAGTTTTCTATCTCTTCAAGTGGCCAAACAAATGTAGAACCATTGTTTACAAGACCAAGCAGTTGGTTGCCATACAATCCCAATGACATACATCGTATGCCAGGGATAAGAACAAATGAAAAACCCCACTCGTTTCTTACAAGATCCAACCAATAGATAGTGTAACTATAGGAAGGGTAATCATCATAATATTTGTCTAAATAAAGCCAAAAAAAATTCATTTATGAAAGATAGCCTCCATTGGGGCATTACACCACCGAAAGTAGATTTCGTCCTTCTCCAAACCATGTCTACACTAGTGCATATAAAAAAATGTGATTCCATATTTTTGCACACATGTTTCAACATAACCCAATCATATTTCCATGGACTACAATCATATTTCCATGGGATAAATTTCTCCAACAAAGAGAAGAATCCCAACTCTCCAACACTAATACCTCCATTATTTCAAAAGATATTTGTAAAACGGTTACTATGAAATAATTCTTAGATTGCAAAGAAATTTCAGGGGCATTGAGCACAATCATCTATCTAATTTTACATTGAATTCAATATCCAAATTGAAAAAAGGGAAACATCAACAAAGATATGTGTCATTTATCATTAAGGTAAAATCCAACAAAGCAACTATGCTCGATATCAAGTGGCAAAGAAATAAATCCAAATTCTTTGTTGGCACATCGATTGGAAGTAGCAAGAAAAATTGGGTTTTCGAATAGAACACTCCATTCTTTACAAACCAACCAAAATTTTATCATCACCGATAAAGGAAACCAATGAAATCTAAGCTCTACAATCTCAAATGGAAAAAATTCCAAACTCTTGGATCCATGACAAAATCAACAACTTTCATGAAAGCAAAGTAAATATTGTATGTTTCATTGCAAAGTATAAAATATTTAAAATTACTTATATTATTAAACATGCAAATTATTATATTAAAAATGCTAAAAATATGTTTCATGGACACTTAAAAAAAACATTATTATAAAATAATTAACATTGAAAAATTAATATTATTTAAAAAAAATGTATTGCTAGAAAATAATAATATTAATTCCAATTAACGTTATTTCAACTTACATTGCTTGAAAAATAAGATTACTCGAAAAAACAATTTTTTCAAAAATAAATTTTTTTATAACAAATGTCAAATGTTAAATGACAAAAGTCAGATGTTAAATTGCAAGTTCAATCAAATTTCCACTGTTTTTTTCTTACTTCTCGCGATTCTTGAATCCACATTAATTTTATATCGTGTTCAGTTCATAATGGCCTTACATGTGGCGATCTCCTAAATCCTCGCCCTGGTTTCTACCAGCCTACCACTAGGGTAACCGACTTAGAATCATTCATTGTCAACTCTTTTCCTCGCAGAGGAGAGCTAGGTTTGCGACCAGCAGTAGGGTTTGGTTCTTCCCCTCTGAGCCACAACCAGATTAACAACGACACTATGAGAATCATGTTCATGGCTCTGGTCTGTGTATGACAATAGAAAATGCAATACAACCATCTTCCTAACTCTAAATTTCATTCTTGTCTTTCATTAATTTCAGATTCACTACGCTCGACACTAAATGACGATCGTCTTTCAGGGTTGTTGACTCATTCCTTGTCAACTCTTTTTCTCACAGAGTCGTGCTGGGTTTCTGACCTATGGCGGGGTTTGCTTCTTCCCCTATGCTACACAACAATATTAACAACAGCACAACTAGGGCTCTATTCATAGCTCCGGTCTCTATATGACAATAGAAAAGGAAAGGAAACCCTCTTCGCAAATCTAACTTTCATTTCTATCTTACATTTATTTCAGATTCACTATGCTCGACACTAAATTACGGTTGTCTTTCAACATTTTTTCTGCCGCCATGACCGTTTTGCAGGGAAATCGTCCACCAGGAGAAGTATAACTCTTGAAGGCAGGTGAAACCTCTACTTCATTGTTCATTAAAAAGAGTTTGCATTATGTTGTGAGGTTTTCATTTGTTTTTATTTTACGCATTCGTTAGAGTTTTTAGGGTTCCACTGGAGGTCCATTCCCAAACTCCGCTACAGTTTCCCCTTTCCCCTTTGCTCCAAAACTAAATTACAAACTTCCATAGTAGAATTGTGTTCATCGCTCTTCTCTCTCTTTGTAAATAGCTTACGCAAAGTAACCCTCTTCCTATCTCTAACTTTCGTTCCTCTCTTTGATTTTTCTCACATTTATTACAATCCCCAATAAATTAGGCATGTCTTGCAAGATTCTAGTCGCTGCCCTCACTGTTAAGGAGAAAAAATCTCCACCATGTAAACTATATCACCTCATGGCCCTATTAATGTCTTCCGAAAATATTACAGTTAAAAATTCTGGACTCTTCTTCGATCTGAAACCTTTTTTGTGTATTTATAGTGGTTCCCATCATGTTACAAGGTTAAAATTTATTTTTCATTATTTTAAGTGTTTTCATAATTATGTCACGATTATATTGTATTTTTATTTTTATTTCTATGCATACATTAGGGTGGCAAGCTCTTAGCGAAGCTCTATTCTCGACCTTCGCTACCGTTTCGTTCTACGCCTCTCCAAAAAAAAAAAAAAATTTATGCTTGACCTTTAGACTCCCCACTTTTTGACACGTGACCTTTCGACTGATCTCGACATTCGTCTTCCCCCGACTATGTTGTAGGTCGGAGTCGAGGCCACCCTTTCAACTAAGTTCTATGTAATATCATCCCAACTTTTGACTACTGGACTGTCTGTAGCTCCGACTACAAATAAAATATTATTTCTATCAATTTCCATTCCAAGCATCAGTTTCTTTTACTCTTTTTTTTTATATATATATAAATAAGTTGGAAATTGCAATAGATTATGTTTCAATTAAACATACCCCGACCTTTGATCATCCGAAATCACTTCCATTTTCGAACAAAAGCAGTTCAAGCGTCAGCTCACATTTAAGAAAAATAAATACGTATCACGCAGATATATTATTGCTGGTCTAGAGGGTCTTCTTCATGCCCTCTTTACACTGCTTCTCTAAAACTTGTTTGTGATTACAAAGAAAGAAGTTGAATTTTACTCTAACGCTCGTAATACAAGGTAAACATGCAATCTGCTAAATAATTGGGTTATTTAATTCCTTTCTCATTTAACAAGGCTTTCTGTTTTTAATTGTTTTTTCAGGACATAAGATGGGAAACAAAGCTAAACCTAATGCATGAAAATCCGCAACTAGAAGATTATTTTGATTGAGAAGGAAATGAAGAATTTGTTGTTAAATGTTTATTGTTTGGAAAAAAAAAAAAAAAACAATATCAAAACATTTTGGTCTTCATTATCTTACTCAGTACGACACAAATCGCCCAAAGCTAACGTGCTGAAATGAAAGCAACAACAACTGACACCGACTTGAGTTGACGCGGCCGACAAACCCAAAAAATTAAGAAAAACGGTAAACACCACGGATTGATTATAAAACTATAGAGATCTTTTTTTTCAAGACCAACATATGGCCGATTCAATACCACACTATAGCCATTTCGAACCTTGAGATCATACACCCTTAATCATTTCATTCCCTCAAGCACGTTACAATTTCAGAAGCATCGAAAGCCAACCTCATGACGTTTGCCCAGCATCCTTACTACCGTAAGGACAGCATCGATTGGAAGGCGGGAGGATTCAATCACACAATAACACGAATATTTCACACTGAACAATGAGCAGCTGCTCTTCTATTAATCATCAAACACTGAATCATAAAACTCTCTTACTCTCTTGTAAAACAATGAACCCATGAAGGGTATTTAATCTAATTAACATGCACACACTGTCACTCATAACTGAACTTGATCAACTCGCTTAACTCACTCTTTAACTCACTCATCAAATCTAACTGTAACTCAACTCAACTCATTCACCTAACTGATTGTCTAACTTCTGCATGAGGAAGTAATTATATATTTTAACACTCCCCCTTAATTACGACCGCTAAACTAAAACATAACTCATGACAACTCAAACATGCCTGCTGGTCTATGTCTCAGCTAGGCTTACAACACCCAAGTTTCTTTTGTGAAACTCAAACAAATCTACTGCTAATGGCTTCGTAAAGATATCAGCCAATTGATCACTCATTCTACAAGGCTTCAAGTGAACTTCTCCATTGTTCACTAGTTCTCGAATAAAATGATATCTAGTATCAATATGCTTGCTCTTTTGATGAAACACACTATTCTTGGATAGTGCGATCGCTGATGTGTTGTCACAGTATATTGCTGTTGATCCTTGCTGTTTCTGCTTGAGTCCATCCAATACTCTTCTTAACCATACTGCTTGACATGCTGCTGAAGTTGCTGCTACATATTCTGCTTCTGCTGATGATAGTGTCACAATAGGCTTGCTTCTTAGATGCCCATGCTATCACACCTGAACCGAGATGGAACACATAACCGGATGTGCTCTTCCGATCATCCAAACTTCCTGCAAAATCACTATCTGTATATCAATCAATTCTTTCTGTTCTGTACTTGCATACATTATGCCATAATCTCTGGTTCCTGCTATGTATCTCAGAATTCTTTTTCCAACGCTCCAATGTGTGTCTTTTGGAGTCTCCATGAATCTGGAAATCAGACTCACTCCCTGCATAATATCTGGTCTTGTCGCTGTGAGATACATGAGGCTGCCAACCAATATTTTGAATAGAGTTGGATTGACATCTGCCCCTTCATCATCCTTACTTAACTTTGTACCCGTTGCAACTGGTGTAGGTACAGGTTTGGAATTATCCATCCTGAATCTTTTCAGCAAATCTGTTGCATACTTATTTTGACAAATAAAAATGCATTTTTCAGATTGCTCAACTTCAATGCCAAGAAAATATTTCATGAGACCTAGATCTGTCATCTCAAATTCTTTCATCATGGCTGCTTTAAATTCATCTATTTCAAGATCACCTGTAAAAATCATATCATCAACATATAAGCAAACTATCAAAATCTGTTCATGCTCATTTACCTTTGTGTATAAGGTAGGCTCAATGCTGCTTCTGCAAAATCCATTCTTGATCATATAACTGTCGATTCTGCTATACCATGCTCTAGGTGCTTGCTTCAGTCCATAGAGCACTTTCTTCAATCTATAAACTTTATCTTCTTGTCCTTCAACTTCATAACCTGGAGGCTGCTGCACATAAATTTCTTCTTCTAAAATTCCATTCAAGAAGGCTGATTTGACATCCATCTGATATACTTTCCACTTGTTCTGAGCTGTTGTCGCTAGAACTGCTCTTACAGTATCCAATCTGGCTACCAGAGAAAAAATTTCTCCAAAGTCTATTCTCGGTTGCTGTGAGAATCCTTTTGCTACAAGTCTTGCTTTAAATCTTTCAATCTCACCTTTCTCATTCACTTTGGTCTTGTACACCCACTTCACACCAATGAGATTTTTATCGTTTGGAAAATCAACCAAATCCCATGTATCATTCTTTTCAATTGAATTCATTTCTTCATCCATGGCTTGCACCCAATTGTCATCTCTGATTGCTTCTTCAAACGAAGAAGGTTGGAATGCCAACAATGCAAAATTTGAACTAACATCCAAATCATCATAAATATCCTGCAAACTTCTCATCTTTTTCTTACCTGATTCGCTGCTTGGAGAACTCTGATCTGTGGATCTGCTTGAAGATCCATGCTGCTCTGAAAATCTTGGAGTCCTTGCTGGTGTGACTCTGTTTGGTGTCTGCTCTTTTGGTTCTTGCTGTTCCTCTTCTTCTACAATATCATCCTCCATCAATGGTGTTTGAGCATCGGTTAGTGTGTCTACAGTCCCATTCCATGAATCTTGTTCTTTGAACACAACATCTCTGCTAATGATTGTCTTCTTTGTGACAGGGTTATACAGTTTGTAAGCTTTTGACTGCTCACTATAACCAGTAAAAATACATTTTTCACTTTGATCATCTAATTTGCCTCTTATTTGCTTAGGCACATGTGCATAGGCTACACATCCAAAAACTTTGAAATGAGATACACTGCAAGACATACCTGACCATGCTGCTTCTGGAACTCTGTTCATCACGCTCTTTGTAGGAGATCTGTTTATCACATAAACAACACATGCAACTGCTTCTGCCCAATACTCATTAGACAAGTGTCTTGCTTTCAACATGCTCCTTGTCATGTTCATGATTGTTCGATTCTTCCTCTCTGCTACACCATTCTGCTGTGGTGTGTATCTGGTTGTAAACTGTCTTCTGATTCCATGTTGTTTGCAGTACTCATGGAATGCCTTCGAATCGTATTCTCCACCACGATCCGATCTCAATACCTTGATCTGTCGATCACTTTGATTCTCCACCAAAGCTTTGAACTCTTTGAACTTTGCAAAAGTTTCAGACTTCTGCTTCAAAAAGTAAACCCAAGTCTTCCTACTATAATCATCAATAAAGGTGAGGAAGTAACAACTTCCACCAATCGACTGTGTCCTCATAGGTCCACACAAGTCGGTATGCACCAATTCAAGTGGTTTCTTTGCTCTGTAAGAAACTCCTTTTGGAAAACTTTCACGGTGTTGCTTTCCTAAGATGCAACACTCACACGTGCTAGCAGGTTCTTTGATGGGAGGTAAACCTCTGACCATCTGTTTCTGCTGCAACAATCTTAAACCGGAAAAGTGCAAGTGTCCAAACCAAAAGTGCCATAACCAGTATGCATCAGAACATGCAGTTGTAAAAGAACTAACCTGATCATTGTAGTTCATAATGAGAGGAAAGAGTCTGTTCCTCGTCATCTGCACCTTTGCAATTAGCTGCTTGCTTGGGGATTTGTCGTAAATAACACATTGTTGCCCCTGAAAGATAACTTTGTATCCTTTCTGCATCAATTGACCAACACTAATCAGATTGTGTTTGAGTCCAGGGACATAGTATACCTCTGATATGGTCTTTGGCTCCCCCTGATTGGTCACAATGTTGACCACTCCTTTGCCATCTACAGCCACAGTCTTGTCAGTCCCCAACTTGACCTCTGTCTGCACTGTGACATCCAAATTAGCAACCAAATCCTTGTTGCCTGTCATGTGGTTACTGCAACCACTATCTAATAGCCAGACCTTATCAAACGGTGCATGCATGGTGTTGCATGCTAGAAACATAGAGTCAGTATTTTCTGTACTAACATTAGCTCTCTGATTGCCTTGATCTGCAATCTTCTTCCTACAATCACGAGCATAATGACCAAATCTATTGCAGTAATAGCACTTTACCTTAGATTTGTCAGACCTTTGATTGTTATGAAAGCTTCTGCTGTTTCTGCTTCCATGTTGATGCTCATGATCGTCTCGGCCATCTCTATGACCGCCATAGTTGCTACCTCGTCCTCTGCCTCTCGATCGACCTTTGCCTCGACCTCTTGAAATATAGACTTGACTTTGGAAAGCAGTTTCCAAAGTGGAATCCTTATTTCTGCCTATCCTTGCCTCATGTGATAGAAGGGATCCCATCAACTCATCAATTGTGAGTTTTCCAAGTCCTTTGCTTCTTCTATGGCTGCTACCACAACATCAAATTTGGTAGACAGGGATCGAAGAACCTTCTCGATCACTGTTCGATCTTGAATATCTTCGCCATAGATTTTTAACTGATTGACGACAGACATGACCCTATTCATGAAGGAATCAATGTCCTCTGTCTCCTTCATCTGCAGAATTTCGAAATCTCTCCTAGTATTCTGCAATTTAACAATATTAACCTTTTGCCATACCTTGATAGCTTGTCGCGAGTGTCCATGCCTCCTTTCTTGGCAGAGTTATCATGATCTTTTGGAACACGACTCGATCCTTTCTGTGGATCGAAGCAACGCTTGCGCATTCTTGGCTTATCTTTCTTCCCTTGTCCCTCTTTACATTGCGAGGGCTCGTTCATACGCATCATCTTTAGGTTACGCAAACCCATACTTGACATGTGATCCCAAACATCATGCGCTTTTAGCATAGTCTCCATCTGAATGGCCCTGCTCGTAATCCTTCCCATTGAAAGAAGGAAGTTGTGGTTGGAAGAGTTTGCTTGTAGCCATATATTTCTTCAAACAAAGTTCACTTCTTGAAACCCTAAAAAAAAAATTGATATACTTTGCAAAGCTCCAAAAGCAATCCTTATAATAAAACCCTAGGTTTTATTATTATTATTTTTATTTATATAAAAGTTTCTTTAGAAAAGAATCTTTATACAAAAAAAACCTTTTAAAATAAAACTTATTATAAAACATCCACCTCTTAAAAAACCTTTTTATAATCTCCTTATGGAACGTCCCTTTTAAGCTTTTAAAACTCCTCATGTGCTTTTAAAAAAAAACTCCTTTTTTGTAAAGAATGCTTTAAACAAAAATTTTACCATATGCCTTTTAAGAATACACGTATTCAAAAATCCTTGCTGCGTTGAGTTTCAAGTCAATAGCATGTACGCTCTTCAATATGGCTGCGTGCTACCGCACTCCTCGACACTATGTGCTGCGTTAGCGCCTTAACGCAACGGAACTTCAATAGGTCAACGTGTTCGAAATCACGTCAAGTTTTCATTTTTAGCAGCCGGTTCTAAACGGTGGGATCGGTGTTATAACGCTGTTATTGATGCCAGTGTGTTATAGCGTAAAACACGAATTTTTTTCTTTCTCACCCATGGATGATTGCTAATCCCGTTTTCTTCCGTTCTCTGTGACCTCAACTTTGATACCAATTTTTGGAAAGGTAGAGGATTGATCACATAAATAACACAAAGATTTCACACATAAACAATGAGGCTGCGGCTCTTCAATTAATCATAAAACTACGGAATCATAAAACTCTCTTACTCTCTTTTTCTCTCTTAAAACAATGAACCCATGAAGGGTATTTAATCTAATTAACATGCACACTGCTTGTCACTCATAGCCAGAACTTGATAAGCTTGCTTAACTCACTCTTTAACTCACTCACCAAATCTAATTGTAACTCAACTCAACTAATTCCACTTAGCCCCAGTTGTCACAACACGCATGAGGAAGTAATTATATATTTTAACATATATCATGTACAAGAAGAAGTTCTGCAATATGGAAGCGAAAGGCTCCCAAAATTGCTTTTAACAATAGTCAAAACCCCACCTGCAGCTCAGCCGAAGGTAGCATAAGGGTGCATAGTCGTGGCTCAATCATTGGGGGATAAAGGAGGAGATCATCTTAGATGATAAGGATAATAATGAAACACTATTACTTCAAAATTTAAGGATAAGTTGTGGGATTATAAAGAGTTAGAGGGAAAAGAGAAGCTAAGGTGTTATAAGGAGGTAATCAACCCCACCCTTACTAACCATAATTATATTTCTTCCTTGACAAGTGCTAAGAAACAAATGAACATTGCAAAGATAAACAGAGATTCTCATGAGCTTTGCAAAGATGAAACCCCGACTCTCATGAGCTTCCATGATGCGACAAAGGCGTTGGTCTATTCCCAAAACACTCTTTTGGAAAGAAGAATTGCCCCATTTTTCTCTTAAGAAATTTGAAGGTGAAAATCGTTTTCTCTTGGATTGCCCCACACTCGCATTAGTTCTTGTTTTCAAAATATTTGTCACACTACCTCACAACTCTTCTCTCCCATCTTTTTAATCATAAAATAAAATATTAAAAAGTCGTTTGCTTCTTCAAAGTAGCTAGACATAGTCATCATCATTTTAATTATTAAATAAAAATATTTACACATTATTTTAATTATTTTAAAAAATATTATTCCATCACGCCACTCTGTCATTATTTTAATTATTAAATAATAATATTTAAAAAAAATTTAACCTAAGATAAATAGGCACCCTCAAACTTATAGTTGAAATGGAAAAAAGCAGGAAATAGTTGAAACGTGGCAGTCTCATCTTTAATGTCGTTAATGCTACATCTCATGATGCATTTAACAATAAATCTCTCATAAGAGAATACCAGAAACAATTCTGAATAGGTCAACCAGAATACTGTGAAGCAGGTTGGAATTAGAGGTCAACCAAATAATTAAGTATATTGACTTCAAGGAGGTAGCACAGCGCTCCTGTTTAGGCGATGGGCAATGATAGGACTTGATACTTTGTTTTCTCTTTAAAAATATAAAGAATTCTCGTTTTCTGTTCTGAGAATGGACAAAAGAACAAGTAAATCAACCTTGGTAATCTCATTTTCTAAATTCTTGACTAACCTCGTTTACTAGGTATAAAATTTGTCTATTTTAAGCATAGTAAAGGGCAAGGAGTTTTATTTAGTTGGTAGACAAGAATGTCAGCTATGGCGATTGAGGTTGATGGCCACATAAGCCGACCCTAGAGTTTTAAGGAATCACTGGGTGGCAATTTGGCATTTAAAATAGGTATGCGCTTTGTCTTTATGGCAGTCCCTCCATCACAGTGACCTGAGGCGCAGGAGTGCAGTGCACGTGCGAATCTGTGCCATCCTGAATATTAAATTGAACTACCAGTGCAGTGTTGGAATCGAAATATGAGAAGACGGCAGGATACGTACGGCGTTTGATGATGCCTCACATGCTGAAAGCCTCCCACACTTCGACGTCTGTGTGTTGCCACTGACCGCTAACAGATGATATTCACGTCTACAATTTGGATTCACTGAAGGATTCAAAAATATAAATATATTCATTCTAGGGCAGAGAGTATGTGATGCAGTCTCTGCCTTTGGTTGCTTCCTTCTTTATGCATTGCAGATTGATGTTATCAAGGTTGTAAGCAAAAGATACCTCCATTTCAAACGTTGCCTGAACTAATCCGCCATGATCGCATCTGGATTGGCATCAAGCAGTGTTTGAAATTTGTGCTATTGCCCAAAATTGGAAACCCTATGCTATTCCCAAAATGTATTGCCATACATTTAACTTTTAACAATGTAAATAAAAAAAGATTCAACAGTCAGTCTGAGCACTCAAGTATGTCACTATAAGGCAGCCGAGTTAGACAGAATACTATCATTTATGGAACATGAGGAAAGGTTTTCATTTTGACCCAACAGCGATACACATAAATGAATGCACATGCACCTGCCACCACATAACTGCAAACTAAATTACCTAAGTTCATATTCTTCTTCTTCATCATTATTTTTTATATTGAGATTGATATTAAATTGATTAAAGAGAATGAATAATATTTTTTTTGATGTAGTTTTAAAAAATTCACAAAATAATTTAGAAATTTTTGTAATATTATAGAAAGTTTAAGTAAATTTTTTAGAAAATCTGGAGTTGAAGTAGTTAAATTGCGGTATTTTTGGGTGCTTAGTTTTTGATAGTGCTAATTCTATTTTCACCATAGAAAATGCAATTCACTCAATTATATAATTTAAAAGAAAAAGTGTTTTGTGTATTTTTGTTGAGTGACAACTCCATATTTTTTTCACTATAAATTTTTAGTGAATTTATAAATTGAAAAAGATTTATTATATTTATCATCCAGTATTGTTTAAATTTAAATAAAAATTGTGTTTTAAAAAGAAATATCCAATATTCTAAGTGAACACTCTACTTATCATCTCCCACTAAAAAAATTCTTAAAAATCCTTATTTCTTTTGGAAAATCCTCTTGATAAAAAAAACAAATTGAAGGAAATAATTTGAATATGTAAATTTATACAATTGTTTTAATAAGATTTATTTATTTACAAATAAAAATTGAATATGAATTAAAAAGTCCAAAAACACTCCTCTTCATAAAGATAATAAATTAAAAAAAAGATTGATACATTCCTCTTCATAAATATTATAAATATGAGGAATTTCAATCTCAATTAGTTCCTTAGATACATAGATATTGCTATTATATTACTTGAATTAATTAAATTTAGGAAATTTTATATTTTCATATATTCTGTATTATGTAACTTCTAAAATTAACTTTCTATGCACAAGTCAGGAAAAATAGTATCAATTTTTTTGACTTCCTACTGTTCAAAAGCCAGATTTGTTTCAACTAACTTTTACGGAGCCTTTTTAAACTTTTACTTGCGAATATTATTTCAAATCAATATGGACAATAACTATCAATCCAGATCAATAGATTTGAAGTATTGATATATGTCCTCCAAAAGAGTCGAGGGACAAAGAATCAACTCTGAAACCATTATTTGACATGACTGAGGCGCACACACTGAGAAAAGCTTGGCAGTCTAAGAAAAAGAAAAAGAAAACAGCACAGTATTTAGAATTGAGACACAGAAAGAAAGCTTGCAATCTTGCATGGCATCATAATCAATATGGTTGGGAGGTTTAGGAAAATAATTTCTGAGTTTGATACTTTATGGTTTGAAGGCTTATGCGTACGTATCAGATCGAAAGTACAACTTGTTTTTCTTTTAGGTTTTCTGCTTCGATCTTCAGTATCGTCATGTTGTCGACCATCTTAGGGTTTGTTTTCAAAACCCTAATTCATCTGCAGGGTCCAATGAATCTTTTGGTTTGAAGTAGGCAATTAGCAAACCCTGGTTTCTTCTGATAATAGTTATTGGCCAGGATTTATATACATTTTGTTTAATGGGTGGTGTGCTGACAATTGCTTCTCTAACCATGATCTTGCTGATTGGATAACACTTCGGATAAGAACAATGAGAACCCACGTTGAAAGTGCGCAGGAGTCATAATGGAATTTGTTGGGACATGAAAGAAGATTTTGAAGAGAGACATGGCCGCCTGAATTTATTCTCGATCTCCCACGCCTGTCTCCTTTAAACTGTAGTTGAGGTGAGGCGGGAGGAGAGTGGCTGACAGAGACACCGACAGCATGGGCAATTTATTGTAATTGGAGATCTACAAAAAAAAAAAAAAAGAATTGTGACTACTACGGGTTTTTGAATTTTGGGGGTTCAAGAGATAAGCCTCCGTAGCTTTGAAGTGACGTTCTGCTAGAATGTACAAGAATTAATGAATGGATGGAATCATCGATGCTAGCCCCCATACTGTCAACGAAGAAGATCATGGTCATGTTGTTATTGAATCAGAATCAGAATCGAAACCTAATCCTTTTGAAACCCTACGAACCCTTAAAAAAGAGCACAAGGGGTTGGTCCAAATGGATGCATGCAGTTATCGTTTGAAATTAATGAAGCCCACAATGATTTACTTTAAGTAAATAATGCAGGGTTTACTCATCAGTCAAACAAAATTAGTTGCGCAATTGTTTGTCAGCATTTCATCACTTGTCTTGTTCATAAGTCTGCCAGAATTATTGATTTCCAGGACGAGGTGCTTGAGATAATTCATGTAGTATTGCGCATGCACCCGTTGCACAGAAAGAAAGTCGTACCTAAATATGCTACACAATAAGAAAACATAAGCATGCTTTTGATGCGACAGGCTAATGAAGATGCTGCTATGAAGCACTCAGCGACAATCAAAAATATGGACAAATAAATATATGATCAGTGCTTTGTTTTGTCCAGAGATCAAGGAGTTGAAAATATCTAAATCTTTCTGAAATTTGATTCGAGCATTAACAGAGACACTCAAGATTGCAATCAAAGCTTTGAAACTAACTAAATCAAATATTTTCCGTGGACTCACAGTACTATTAATGGGGTGAAGTGTTTATCTGGTGACATGAAAAGTGGTTCCAAGTACAACCCAAGAACAGGACAAACACACACATATATATATATATATAGTGAAACAGTGTTAAACAGTGTTTTCCTTAACTATATTATTGTTTTGTTTTTGTTTAAAGAATGAACTGTATCAAATGCCTCAAACTGAAACAAACTCAAGTACTTATAGTCTTAAAGTCTCCATTGAAGAACTCAAATGCCTCAAACTGCAACGAAGATTTATAAACAAACGCAAGTACCTGGTCTTAAAGTCTCCATTGAAGAACCAGCGGGGACACAGACAAGAACAAAAACAAAACGTAATTCATATTTTATTTCCAGACAGTAGATACCTTGAATATCACAAAATGGAATAGAACAAAAACAAAACGTAATTCATATTACCTTGAATATCACAAAATGGAATAGAACAAAAACAAAACGTAATTCATGTTTTATTTCCAAATGGAATAGAACAAAAAAAAAACGTAATTCATATTACCTTTAATATCACAAAAATGGAATAGAACAAAAACAAAGAAACGTAATTCATATTTTATTTCCAGACGAGTAGATACCTTGAATATCACAAAATGGAATCGAACTGTCATACAGTATTGAAATTACTTTGCATATCTTCTTGGTGAATTATACCCAAACCAATAAGAAACCAGCCATAACCAGAACGAATGGAACGAACTCTACTGCAGCTCCATGTTTGTAATGTTATTGCATTAATCAATCTGATCAACAAAAACGGAGAGCATAACCAAAACCAAAAAAGAAAAGAAAAAATTCCTTCCCCCGCTCGCTCCTATATTGAATCGAACATAAAGGAATCAGTATCTGGACCATCATAATCCCACATGCAGCAGGGATTGTTAGTATCCATGACCCCAAGACTAGCCACCATCATGGCTTGTTCGTATTCCTCCAGAGTGCACTGCCACATGAAGGCTGGCGTGCTGGTACCTGGTCTCTCGGAGTCATGGATGGTGGTACCTGGTCTCTCGGAGTCATGAAGGCCGCGGCCTGGTTTACTGTTGCAGCTTCTTTTGCAACCGGGGGAGGCAACGATAACGACACATTTGCACCAACTGTAGTTGAAAATGAATAGGAACCGGTGTCGGTATAATATTCATTGCCAATACAGGGATTCATAAGCACAGGGCTCGATGCAGAGATAGCGGGCTGGCAGTTATTAGTGTTGTAGCCTTTCCAGAGATCGGCAGGCAGTTGTTGCTCATTTCTAGCAGTGCCCTTGTTTTTTTTCGATCAGTAACACGCAACCCTTCGAAGGACAAAAGACCACTGGCTGGGACTGAGATTGGGACTGGGAGTGGATAGAGGGACGAGGACTTGGTCTATGTTATTATTCTGCAAAACAAACTGGGGTTGTACCGTTGCCCCGACATGTAAAACCTGCTCGCAGTTCAATGTTGATTGAGGCGGTGCAGGCTGCGGGATTTCGATCTCTGGTAATCTGCTGATCAAGAAACGAGTAATGCTGCATGGACGTTGCAGGAACTAGAACTGCACCGCCCTGGACACCATTGAAATTGAAGGCTGGAGAAGCAGAAGCGGAGAGCAGAAAATGGTGGTGGGTGTCGGGCCGATAGGATTTAGGGCCGGCGGGCGTGGAAGAAGGGCCTGAGAGTTGTGGTTTTGGGAGGAAACGGGAGGGGCAGGCAGAAGGTGGACGGAGATTGAGATGAGCTCGGGGAACCATACAATGCAAAGGCGGCCCTGTCATAGGCCCGGGCGGCGTCTTCGGCAGTGGCGAAAGTGCCAAGCCATTTGCGGAAGTCCGCACGCGGCTCTCGGATTTCAGCCACCCATTTACCCCAGCTACGCTGGCGCACTCCTCTGAAGCGGAATTTGTTGTTCCGCCTTTACCTTTGCATTTCCGCTTTCCGTTCCCGACCTGGCCGGGCGGCGTCTGCGCTCTGCCACTTTCCTCGCGCCACTCCTTCGCCTACCATATTGCAGTATTTTTTCCCTTGCGCCTCTCAAATTGTATATAGTAAACTGAGTATCGTTAGTAAAAGATACCCAGTAGCTGAGCAGCATTCTATTTTTTTCAGGACATCATGGCTGCTGCTGCGCCGGGTTTTATAGATCGACACGGCACCAAAATGGCGCCGGAGTTTGCCACCCAGCTTTCCCATATCGCGGGCGTCTGATTGAATGGGTTCCTGCCATTGGCTAACGCGTTCCTGCCATTGGCTAACGCACTAAGACCCTGAGCAGGTGCAGTCCATTACTCATCATTACCTTTGTTTAATGTAATTCCATCCATTAGCGCAATTAACAAGATTATTACAAACGTATTATTAGAATTAATGCTGCGATCTCTAACAGCTCACTGGATCCCGTTTTTTTCTTCATCAAGGCACAGCACGGGATCTCTGGGATGGATATCCCGATGAAATTCTGTTTTGGCTACCCCATACACGTCTCTTCTTAATTCCCTAATTGCTGCATCGTTTGAGCTACTCAATTAATGACCATACACGGCTGCGATTAATTCCTTAATTGCTTCTTCGTTTGAAGTTATCAGCTACCAACGTTCCTAGTAATCCTTATGTAATTATATTTTCTTTTCATACACAGTTACACATTTCTTTGCCCTTTTGATATTGAAAATTAGATTAACTCATTATTTAAAAAAAAAAAAAAGTGTAATTTTACAATTAAATAGATGAGGAGATATATGTGCTATCTTGAATACTTTGAGATAATTTCTCAACTAAACACACACATAATATAAGAGCTATCTAAACTAACTCTTATCTTAGAGGAACAATCCAAACCAAAGTTAGGCATAAATTCCTAATTTTTAATATTTAATTTATTTTTATTTTTTAGATTTATTATTGTTTTATGAGAGGAGCTAACATTTCCCCTTCAATGATAAATCCGAAATAAGAATGAAGAACCATCTTCTAAGTTTTCATGTTGATCTAAAACTTTGCCTAAAAAAGCGCCAAAGGCTGGATGCGAAAAACTACAATCTGAAGAGACCATGAGTCAACTACATGTCAGATTCATCTGCGAATTTTAAAGCAGCATACACCGTGCCAAGTTGCAAAAAGAATCCATTTGTTCTTTGTGTGAAATAAACATACTTTGTCCATTGACAAAATTTGTTGAGCATACTAAAGTGATGATGTCAAAAACAACTCACTCTTGCTTTTCTTTGTATTGGCCTCCTTGCTTCTTTGTTGTGTGCCCATTGGTGAATTTGTTGATGCCCATTGGCTACGGAAAATTTGCACTTAAGAACATTTTGGTTTTCGAGACTTTCGGGCTCACAACCTTGTCAATTTCATTGACATTTTCCCCCTTTGTTAGTTGAAAGGAGAGACACTTTTTGAAAAGTATTCTGAACTCCCCCTTCGAGGTGTAGAGGTGTTGCAATGGTGTACTCCCTAGTTCAACTACATGAGAGTACCATCTTCTTTTCACTATCGGCCACCTATGTGTGATTGTATTAGGCTGTAGAGCGAGACAATTTTTGACTATGGATGACCATTCTCAGATCAATCCATTCATAATTGATATTTAATGCGGTGAGTTTTGTTTGGTTGTAGCATTTTTACTTCATTCTCCATTTCCATCTAGTGAAAACATGTTGGGAATCCTTGTTATACATCCAACTTTCCTTCTTCTATACCTTTTAAATTTCTAAGAATAGTTTCAAATTAGAGGATATTTGCTATAAGAATTAGTTGCAAGAAATCTATTTTTTAAACATAGATGAAATGTTCACATATCAAGGCTCATGTAAGGAACAGTTAATTTTCCTTCAAGGTTTATTGTGACATATCATTTATATAGTAATTAACATTTATATCATTCTTATCCAAAATAAAATTTATGAAAGAAAAACTAAAATAAAGAATTGAGGACTAGAAATTGAGACGTTTCATATAGTTTTAGTTTATGGAAAATATTTATAAATGGTTTAATATTTTATTAGATACATCTAATTTATAAGGAATGTTCAAATGCCTTTTTTAATAGTGAGTGTTATTCATTTTTTAATAGTGATTGGTGAATAAAGGGACTTAAGGTGTTTGGCAATGTTTTATTATTAACTCTTTATCATCTAGATAATTAATATAATTAATAAAATGTTAATTGGGTAGATATTAAAGTTTAGATATTTTTTGCTATGTATCATAAGATTAATTTAATGTTAATGCCAAATTATGCCTATGCTAAGATTTAAGATGTTTGACAATATCTTAGTATTGACTCTTTACCATAAAGCTTTAATAATATAAATTTATATTTAATTTAGTTAATAAAAAGTTAGTTGTATAGTTATATTGCTTAATAAAAGCTTTTGCCATTTATCATGTGCCAAAGAAAGGTTATTTTAATGTCAATGTTAACGTGTATGGTTAAAATTAAGATGTTCACAATATTTTAGGAGTAAATCCGGGATGGAAACGTAATTATATTTAATTTAATTAATAAAATATTAATTGTATAAATATTAAGATTTACAGAAAACGCCAAATATCATGTGTTCACCCACTATTTGTTCACATTACCTCGGTAGTGGTGGACTCTTCACTAGGTAGTGGTGGACTCTTTACTAGGTAATGGGAGTGTGTGTGAACGGCCATACTCTTTCATTATCATCACCTTTCACTAAATATTAATGTAGATATATATATATGTTGAATTATTGCAGTTTTACACATGATTTACAATTTCAAGTGAGATTTCAGTGAGATTATTTTTTTTTTTTGGTGATATTTAAAATAAGTTTTTGAATAGATAAATGGATTTAAGTGGTTTAAAAAATTGGACACTTGAATTTTTAGATTTTGATTAAGAGTGAGTATGGAAAAAAAATATTAGAATTTTAATTAAAATTAAATAAGAAAAGAATATTCGATCTAAGACTTTGTGATCCATAATGTAGATAAAAATGTCTTTTTGGGATTAATCACATTATTTAGGATTTGGTCAACATTTCGAACCTTGTCATGAGGATGAACCACATTAGTTGGTTCCAAACGTCGACAAATCCTAATAATGTGATTAATCGAAGACATTTTTATCTAAAAAAAATGAATATATATATATATATATATATATATATATATATATATATATATATATATATATATTCTAAATAACAATGGAGAATTTTTAATAATCATATTTTTTTATACAATTAAAAAAATTATTTAGCCTTTATAAAATTTTCTCTTATAAAATAATAAAATAATTAATATTTAAAAAAAATCTAATCACAATTTTTTAAAAACCACATGATATTCTCATATGTAACATATGCACCCCAAATAAAAGGCCTTGAATTTTAATGTCTTTAGTGAATCATAACATGTTTTTGGGAGATCATAGATACACAAGTAAAAATTAGTATTGTATAGTAATTCTATTACATTTGGATATGGATTTATAATATATGATGATGGTTAACGTTCTTTAGAACCCGATATTTGGTCTATGAGACCTAAGAAAAGTTATTAATTTGATTTAAGATTTTATTCCTATGCTCAAAAATCTTGGAGAGAAGCCTCCCCCGACTCACTATAATTTTGACATCTTAAAGGCTAGGAAGGTCGTGTACAGCAAAGATTATGAAATTGTGAGCTCTAATGTGGTTGTATGCGGGCACTCTAAGAAGAAGTGATTTTCATCCTTGATGTTCATATTCTCACGAGATGGCGGATCAACCTCCATCCATGGTGTTTTAGGAAGCGTCAGCAGTAGGTTTCACTATGGAGCTCATGAGAGTTCGTTCTAATTTTGGCTATATTAATTTTCTTATTTGAGCTAGTTAAAACGGAGAGATACTTTTGATCTTCTAGGTGGGGTTGATGACCTCCTTATAATACCTTAATTTTCTTCTAATTTGGTAGATATTTCTCACACCACATTTTTTCTTTAAACTTAGAAGTAACAATTTTTTTAATGTTATTGATGTTTTGCAATGCAACATTCTCGTTGATCTCCCAATGGTTTAACTAGGCCACGGGTGTCTTTATACCAACCTCGTTTAAGCCTTAGGTGGTTTCTTTGGAATTTTGAAGCTAGCTTAGGAAGTCTATGGTCTCCTATGCTATTGAGCTTGATAACTTGTACAATAGAAGCCTAGTCATAGCTAGGCTCTCGACAAACGGAAAAGACCCAATTCTATAAGGAGAATAGGATAGGGTGTATTGCTTTTAATTTTAAGGTTATACGCTATAAAACGCTTAAGATTTGCTCAATCTTTCTCCAATATTCTCTAGAGAGATCTGCATATTTAAACCTCACATCCATATAAGATAACGGGAGTGACTAAAGTTTCAAAGAGGAACTTCTTTCTATCCCATTCGAGGTTTGTCATTTTGCAATTATTTTTCAAGACCAAAATAATCTTTCCACCCCACTAATCCTTTTCTGAATCTTTATGGTTCACCGTTGAGCTTGTGATGAATATCAATTTCTAAGTACTTACTTGTAGAAGACACTTTCTCCAAGTTACTATTGTCATACATAAATTTAGTGTAAGTGTCCTTCTTGAGATTTGATAATCATAACTTTTGTTTTGTCGGTGTTAACGAGACATACCCATGGTAGAGCGAAATCCTTAAGAAGTCTAAGTTGCTTTATCAAGATCGGATGGGCACCTTGCGAGAAGAATAATATCATCGACGCATAGAAAGAAGGATGATGACTATCTAGCTAAGATCATGCTGACACATCCTGCTTCCTCTAAACAACCTTAGCTTGTTGATGTAAATGCCAAATAGGGTAGGGGAGAGTGGAAGCCTTGTTTTAGCTTCGATATTACGGTTAATATCTTATGAACATATCTCTGATATGTTCAAAAGACACTAATTTTTAATGCGTTTTGGGGATTTTACAATATATTTGATTGTAAATTATTATTATTATTTTTTACACTTTTTTAAATGGTATGATGGTTGTAAGATGGATGAGTTTTATATTTTATTCCTAGTAAGTGTGGTAGATATGATAAAGAGGGGAAATAGTAAAGGTAATATTGAAAAATAATGATTTTTTCCTTTTAAGAAATTTCACATATTTTTTTTTAGTGTGCATTTGTTTTGCAATGGTTAAATTTATTTGTATTTATATTATTAAATTAATTTTAATGATGGAGGAATTAACCGAGGAGTGAGGAGATAATTATAAGGATTTATTGAAAGAGTTAGGTCAATCCTTCCTTTCTTATAATTGATTTTGAATTTACTTCATACAAAGGGAAGAAACATGTATTAAGTATAAGAATAAATCTTATGAGTTTATGCCCCTCTCCCTCTCTTACGAGGGGGATGTTAGGAAGACCTAAGTGACTAGGAAAGGGGTTTACACGAGAAAGAGTGGTAGTGATAGGTGATAGAAACCATGGCTCTTGGGAGGGTACAAATTGGACCTTATCAAATCTCTTCTAAAGGCCTTGCAATATATCATATTTCATTATATTAGGTTTCAAAAAGTGTGTGAGAAGAAACTAGGAAATTTTTCTTGAATTTATTTAGTTTTCTAGACAAATTTAAGAAAGAACTTGTGTTTTCATAGAAAGAAGTGACGGTCTCAAAAGAAATTTGAGGATTGGGCACAAAACCTCTTCCTCTTCTTAAAGGCCCTAACAACAAAGATATGTATGGAGGTAGTCGAGAAAATAACTATAGGTTCCAATAATTAGAGCTAAGTACATGCATCTATGGTAAGGATTAGATCCAAAACCCCGGATAAAACATGTGCATAATGCCTCAATAATATGGATATATACGAACTTAGATTTTAATTGATTGTTGATTGGTTTTATTTGGAAGTCGGGAAAGAGGGAATAAGGTCCAAATATGGATTCATGCTTTGGAAAAAGAATCAGCACAAAAAAATTACCTCCTCAAGTTACATAAATTTGAACAAAATGGTTGTTTTCATTACGACACATTGTGGGCTATGCGAAGCTTACAAATTGGAAACAAAAATGAAATTGGATTGGGAGAGGATTTTATGGAAATTTTAAATTCATATACATATGCCTTAAAATATAGCAATG
This sequence comes from Pinus albicaulis, assembly GCA_034641835.2. Taxonomy (NCBI): domain Eukaryota; kingdom Viridiplantae; phylum Streptophyta; class Pinopsida; order Pinales; family Pinaceae; genus Pinus; species Pinus albicaulis. The sequence goes on from CM076574.1 coordinate 110,928,130, forward strand.
CCAAAATTGTGGGTTTAAACCTTTATATTGAAACAATGCATAATACATATTCTTGAGTAAAATAGAAATAAAAACAATCAAACACATAGTACATAGATATTTTACCCTAGAAGCCCTTAACTAGGAAAACCCGGGAAACAGAGTTGCCTTTCTATTCTTCATTGTGTTAATTTGATTATACATAGCATGATATTTAGGTATTCTATAACATCCAAATTATGATCCATTAACCTATGTTAAATTGTCTAAAACCCACTAAACAATATTATATTACAATAGAAGAAGAAACCATTGGATGAAAATATGTCAAAAAGGTCTAAAAATAATCGAGAAAAAAGGAAAAAAATTGAGGGCTCTACTCTTCACCATGACCCATTATATATAAATAATAATTCAAGACAACCATGCAAACAATATAAAACATTCCCAACATTATCGATAGTTTTTTCTTTGCAAATAAGGGAGCTAGTTTTCAACATAACAAAGCTCATTCCTTCTCTACACCAATGGAAATTTTCAATACTAACAAATTTTTCAATGAGTCTATAATAGTATTCAAAGTGTCAACCTTCATTAAAATCAATTTATTTTCTTCAACCATATCTCTCACAACGCGGTATTAAACATCAATATGTTTCATTTTAGAATGAGAAATAGTGTTTTTGGATAGAAATATTGCACACGAACTTTCACAATCTATCCTTTAGCTTTTTTTACAAACCTAATTCATATATAAAATATTTATGACCATATAGCTTACTAAATACATGGGTGGATACCATGTATTCAATTTATGTACTTGAGTGCAATTATGGTTAGGATATTTAGACACAAAGAGTTAGTTAAGTTCAACTTGAATTAATGTGTCTATTAGGTAAAAGTGTGTTTCTTAGCATATTTCTTTGGTATGTTAGTTTCATTGTAATACAATACTTACAATATGTTCAAATATTAGCTGATTTGAAAGCTCGTATTATCCTTGATACGTTATGAATTATTAGTTGTTGAACTTAGAACAAGATTGGTCCATGATCTCTATTTAAAGTATGGAGGCTCATGAAGAATGATCGATTGTGAGAACACTCAAATGTAAAAACAATTCTTTTGCATTAATAAAATCACTTCAAGTGTCCAAATTGGTTGAGGCTATGGACCATTTCCCTCTTAGAGGATTTTGACCACTTAAAAATAAAAGAATTATGATATTTGATCTAGTTGCGTGTGTGGTTGGTAAAGGTTTTCATCTTGTATAAACTACCCTCTTTTACTAAACATGGTATCGAAGTCCATTTAAAAAACTACACCCATTGTTGATCAAGACCTTGAGATTGTGTTTGCAACATTTTTGAGATTTGTTATTTTTGTAAATTTTTGTTCTAAATAGAGTATTCCATTGCATGTGGAGCATTATTTTAAGTTCATAACAACTTTATTCTCATTAAAGAAAGGTGTATCTTTTCCCAAGATATAAGAATTTTCGTCATGCTCTGAGAGGATAGAGTTCAAATATGCCTTTTTTTCTAATTTTTTTCTACAATATTCATATATATATTTTTTATATTTTTATTCAAAAGTTTGATACTCTTTCCAATATATATATGCTCTTTTCCTTGTGCTCCATGTGGTATTGAAAAATTAGAAATAAAATTGAAATTGTTTTTCTTGTTTGTGTATGCTCTTTTTCATGTGCTCAGTGCAATATTGGTAAATAAAAAATATAGAGAAAACTTGCATTTTATAGGTAAAGATAACAATGATATAACTCATCGTAATTGATTTTTTTTTTCAAACTATTGTTTGTTTTGAATGAAGCAGCTTTTGTAGCAAGTATACACTTTAAGGAAAAACAACAACACCAACAAGAACTCCATCCTCCACTATTATTATAATGTCTTTTTACCTAGATCATTTGATTTGAAAGTTACTTTGTTTATTGAGATTTCTATAGATCAAATGTCCATTATTTCATAACTTTATTCTAAAGTGTATTTCACTCCTATTTATAAAGTGAATCACTATAAAATACATTTATTATTATTATTATTTTCATATAACTCTCATTTACAAAGTAATTTAATATATAGATGATTCATTGTTTTTATAAAAGTGAGTCACTTCATAAATGAATGTATTTGTAAAAGTGAGAGTATAAGTAAACCTAGTGAGAAAACAACATTTGTGTAGCATTCATCACCATGTCTATCAAATTTTACCTATTATGTGGATATTTCTTACCCATTGGTTTTCCTTTTTAAAAAGTGGCATAACTTTTAGATTTCAAATCCATTTTCAATAGCATTATTTCCCAAGCATCCTATATTTTCAAGAGATTTCCATCCAAACTATTTGTTTCACTTTGTAGACGATATAATATACATATGTTGAATATGGCCACTTAAAATAAAATTTTTCATACCATTGCCAACTACTTCTCATGCAAATCCCACATGGAGGATGTACTAACAAGTGATAAAGATTTTTACTAAATTTCCTTGGGAAAAGAAAAAGCCCCCACTCATATTGATAATAAAGGTGAATGGGATAATATGAATTATGAAATATGTGAATTAATTGGAATGCACATTTGTACTATTTAATTATGATTTCAATATAAAGAAATTGGCCCATTTGTTTGGGAAAAAGGTGGAAAATATAATTTTAATTGAACCTAATGTGATTAGATCTTATCAACTTGAAAATTAGATCATGAATTCAATTCCTAATAATTTATCTTATATTTATGTATCACTTCAAACCTTCAAACCTTATTGAAATTTTCTTGAGCATTATTATGAAAATATTAGTGATACATGGAGAGACACCTCACTGAAATATTCTTCAATATTGTCTCTAGACCATCCTCTTATCAACAATAAGTAAAAAAACCTTGGGTATTTAATGATATTTAAAATACCTTGTTAGAGTGAAACCACATCCATTTATTTAATGAGAATTTTAAGGTTTTTCATGCCATATATCACAAGGATATAGTTACATCACGCTGCAGTAAAAAAATTTGAAAAAATTAGCTTGTTTCATTAGCTCTAACCTAGATGCTTATAGCAAAACCAATAAGTGAAAACTATAAAAATGCATTGTGATTATAATAAACCTTTTATTAATTTCCCTATTGAAAACTACAAATTATACTCTTCATGGTGTGAGTACCCAGGAAAAATGACATCAAGAATAGGGTATTAGGAGTGTAGGGACAGTGTGGCACCTTAGTACCCAAATTAAATTCCAACCTCATGCACACAATTAGGGATGGATGACACAATTCCTACCTCTATTATACTGCCTTATAAGGGTAAGAGGGTCATATTTTATTTTATTGTAATGTTTACAAGTGAATTCTATTGACATTACACACGTCCATAGAAAAACAAAGTGTGTGTTTTAGTACACTATAGCTGAATAAATAAATAATCTATAGAGAGGTAGCCTCATCAAAAATACAACATTAAGGTCTCAAAATTTAGAGACAAATTTGATGAAGGAGATAAAATTTAAGTGCACTAAATAGACACACATAAAAAAAAATTTCCTTTGTATGTAGTCATTACTGCTATAATTAAATGAATGACACTATATTTATCATGATCCAATTCTTTTGGTGATGAATTCCATTCCAAATCACCCAAGGTCATGAAAATTATTATGAAACCACAATTATCAAATACAAAAGGCACATAATGTACTACCAAAAATACATGTTATAAATGGGGGGCACTTATGAAAATATATAAGTATACAAGTGCGAGAATTAAGGATAAAGGCATGATCTACCATCATAGTAAACGTGAAAAAAAATATGAGAAAAAAAAATCTAATATCGTTGATATGGGATTTACGAACAAGAAGCCCTAAATCACTCATAAGTGATTTTGATACTAAAGTGTCAAATACACATATATATACCTAATTTTATTATTCAATCATAAGATGAAATATGTTTACATAAAAAGAAAACCAAATCAACAAATCTAGGAGAGAAATACCTAACCTAAATATTAAATATAGAAACAAATCATAAAAAGATATAGTTAGAAAGTTCTCTCAACTTCACTGTAAATGAGGAACCCAACATAATTCATCATAAAAATCTTACTTAATCATCTAATACAAATAATGATGTCATATGCTAATGTATGAAAATAATCAATATAACCAAAATATATGACATGTTCAAAAAGAGAGGGATTTTACTATTGCATGCCTCGTGTGGATTTGTCATAACTAAAACTTATTAGAGATCATTTTACCAGAAGTAACATGTAGTATCACTCCCTTTACCAATAGTTCCTATCCTAACTTGAAATCACTAAGCATGTTCCTTTCTTTTTCCATCGATTTCTTCTTCATTATTTCTTAACATATACATCATATAGGTGAGAACACATCATGTAGGTTTTAACACACAATTACATGTAGTATTTTAAGAATTAACCTATTGGTAGTTGTTGATAAATACCATTGGATATGGTATCTTTTTAACTTACTCAAGTTGTAAATACATTAGGAATGATGGGTTTTAATGGGTAGTAAAGTTACTTTGACTCGTGCCCTACATATCGTATTGGTTCCACACATGGGGGGTATACATTTTTAAATACTCTAACCAAGATGCTAATTATCCATTTTACATATGTCACACCATTAAAGAAACCCAATAATTTGTAACAAACTCATTTTCGATCACTAATGTGATCAATGGAATAAAGAATGGAAAGATATTTGAGGCAGTATATTCATGCGAAACACACATAACCTTTTCCTAGTTCTAGGATTTTGGGTCTTCTCAAGTTCTTATGTTTATGACAATAGGATATTCAAAAAAGAGAGAAAAATAATCATCTGTTTGGATGCACACAAATTTTAGTTCCTTAAATATCTTTAGCGGTATCACACTTGTATACTTAGAGTTACGAAGAGAATGAACTATGTTTTTTTTGAATATGATTGTACGTATCTTGCCTCTTTATCCTTTTCCTTTATTGTTTATACCTTAGCTACTATTGTTACTATAATCTTTTTTTATAATTAATGTCATTTATTATATGGCTTGTCTTTTAGCTAGTTTTGTGTATAGAATAAGGATCTACCAGCGTCTTCTACGAAATGAAATCATAAACAATTTTTTGATATTTTTTGCAGAAATTGTACATGAAACCTTTACTTTCCCCCTTTAAAATGGTGGCATATAAGTTTATCATAAGGTAAGGGAGATGCGAATAGGGTGAGTATGGATATATCTATTTGTGGACCTATAGTATGTCTATGGGACTAAATGAAACCCTTTGACTTCCATGGCTACAGAAACATTTGGTGAGATCCTCACCTTTTGGGAGTAAAATTATTTTGGTATAAGAAAATTATGGGACATGGATACTTTGTATTGATTATAGAGAGATTAACAAAATATATTTTAATAATATATACTCAATACCGAGATTGAAACTATTTTATCAACTTAAGTGCTAAATGTTTTTAGTAAGAATGATATGGGATTGTATTTTAATGAAGTTCACAAATTAGGAAAAATTGATGTATGGAAGGAAAATTTCCAAGAGATCCTTTTTAGTGTTTTATGTATTTTGGTTGGAATAATGATCTGATAAAACTCATAAGGATGATGGATGATATATTTTAACCATTCAAAAACTATTTTGTGATCATATATGGAGATAAAATCCTCATATTTAGTAGAGCCTCAATAGAATATTTTTAACACATTCAACGGGTGCTAAACAACTTGGTAATAACTAAATCCTGTAAATATGGAGAAACATCATTTGGCATGCAATACTTTAGTACTTAAGGATACATCATGAATGATAATTGGGTGCATGTGTACCTATCCAAGATCAAGTCATTCATGATTTCCAAGCCTCATGACTCTAATATAGATTCAAAAATTCTTTGGCATTGTTAGTCTTGCTAAAGTTTTGTGATGGTGTTCTCTCATATCACTTATTACTGATGACTAAGGGTGGAGATAAAGTGAATTTTTTCTAGTATGTCATAACATAAAGAATTGAAGGATGCGAAATTCCACCTTGCTAAATCAATCATCACACTCTATTAAAACATGAAATATTCATATGGGATTGAAATATATGCCTCCAATTAATATATTAGTGTATTCCTTAATATGTAGGGACATTGTACACATTATCATAATGAAACATTATTTAATATTTTTTAAATATATATGTAATCTATTACAAGGAGATTTAATTTTTCATGTAGGCATGTGGATAGTCGAAAAATTTTCCTGTCTGAAGGAGATGATCTTTCAAAAAAAATCACACACCTATGAAATCAACTTATAAACTGAAAGGAAGTTACAAAATTACCTTCATGGGTAATTACATACTTACGACAATTCTAGTTAAACATCAAGTATAAGAAGGGTACCACCAAAAATGTTCGATTTTTAATTAGTTTGCCCTTGGTTGTAAGATTAAACATATTTATTAACTCTTGTGAACATGAGACCCTTGAGTGGCATCAATTATATAATAATGACTCTAATTTCAACTGCTACATATTAAATGTTTTTTTCACGGAAAAAAGTTCCAAAATTCCACATCTAAGATGTGCTCTTGTGTTACATTGGCCATATTTTTGTTCACTTCAAGAAAGCATGACACACTAATTTTGAAGCAACGTTATATTTTGTGGAAAGAGTTCAATGTGGAGAAGATAATAACAATACTTCAATAATATTTCTACTATCAATTATTCAACAAGATGTTAGCTAGTATTATATATCGTCACTACTAGTAATAAACCAATATTCGAAAGTATGGGCTGTACACTCATCTATATATCAACCGCAAGCTATGGAAGTTAGTATCCATAGATTAAATGTCTAGTTTTTCGTCCACCAAGCATGGTTAAATATTGTGTATTTGTGGTTGTTGAAAAATTTCTAAGATGGCCATTTTAGCAGCATTGCAGAAGAGTCTCATTGTTGAAGCCACTTCTAAAATATTAGTTGATCATATTTGGATTCAATTTGGGATACCTCAAACTATTATTAATATATGGAAAGAAGTTTCATAATGCCTTCTAGTGCATCCTATAATTTTTTATGGATAACTAGTTGATCAAATTGATAACCTTTCATCCCAAAATAGATGGATAAACATAAGTGGTCACCAGATGATTATGAAATGTCTAGAATAATTACGGCCTCGAGCATTCATGTACATGGGATGGGGAATCCTTCTAAGTTTCAACATAGGTATTTAGCAACACTCTCCACATATGTTTATACCATTATCCCTTTCACGTTTTATTTGTGTTCCATATTTGTCCACCCTTAATGTAGCTCTTCCCATTACAAATTCATTGGTAGACTCCTCCAATGCTTAGGCCAAGGTAGATGGTAGCTATTTTTTTAATGGATCCAGCACCTCTAAAAAATAGATTCATGATATCTTGCAGAACACCAATACAAAGTATAAGTAACAACATGGTCAATATCATATTCCACAAAGCTTGAGGTTGGTGATAAGGTGTGATTACATTTATCAAGAAATGTGCCTCACAAGCTCCATAGGAATCTTATAACATTATAATATGGATTAACATAATCATAACTAATTTTGGTGAAAATATTTTGGAATTGAGTATCCCCCTTTCCTTGTCTTGCACATTATATTTAATGTAGAGCTACCTCAATTCCACTATACTAGACAACTAAAAATTAGTTGTGGATTTGGATCCCATAATATTAAATATTTAAAACATTGAGTAGGTTATAGTCGATAGGATCATAGACATCGAGATGAAGGATAATTGATAGTAGAACATACAACACTACTAGGTCATCAAAGAAGGTAAGCTTCTGCAAGGAATGTGGTTCACTAGTGTTGATGTTTCTCAATCCTGTCGATCACCGAGTGATCAAATTATGGTCTTTCATACGGTTGATAGGGTCCTAGGGAAATTTTTATAAATTTCAAATATGTTCTCAAATAAAAAATTTATCATTGGGTAGTCTACTAGGTCATTACTACACCTTTTATCTTCATGGTCAATAAACATCATCATGGATAGTTCATTACATTTTGGGAGAATGTCTTGAGTCATTATGGTCATCATTCAACTTATCTTTCCATGTAGTATCATCATTAGGTCATATTGTCAAAATCATGAAAATAGGTCATGTCATCATCAAATTCACCATTAGAAGGAGTAGTAATCGGAAAAGTGATCAATAATAATTTCTAAAGTTAATTTAGGTCTCTATTTAGATGTAAATATATGTAATTAGTTTCAAAGCTTTAGTACACAAGCAATTAAGTCAATTGATGAAAAGACAAGGTGGGGCCATATCAACAGGAGAAAAATCGTTTTCTAGCCATTTAGAAGGCCAACAAAACTTTGTCATTTTCTCATTTAACCTAATGAGATATAATTACGCGACAAGGGAGATTTTCCACTCTCCTAAAAAATTAGTTTCTTGCCTTGGAAAGCTAAATTTCTTTATTTCACTCAACTTTTCTCTTGTTGTCTTTACACTTTTCTCAAGTTCTTGTGTTTTTCTTCGGAAGGAAAATATCTCTTCTCCGATGGTTTATTCATCGATTACCCAAGTCCAAAATCATCAACTACAAGTAAGTGGGTCACCACTTACACCTCTCTTTCAATTCATTTCATGTGAAAGGTTTAGAACTCCCCTCTCTAAGGTTTCTTGTTTTTTTTTGTCAAATAAGAGTCTTTCGTCAACTTGTTGTGAAAAACCTTGAAATTCATGCTCACACACCTACCCCCACCTTTAATATAACATATTTTACACTTACCCTCACCCATCCCTCATTTTCACAATTTTCCTACAGGCACATACAATACATGTTCTAGGCCACGATTGTGTTTTCCCTTTTCTACCTCTTGTCACTCACTTCCCAAAATTACCTCCTACACTCCCTAACACCTATCCCTACACCCCCCTAAAATTTTTCCCAAAGAATTCGAACACCCTCAAACCCCTTCATCCCCCTACATTCCTAAAATTGCCTAAAATCCCACAATTTCCTACACTAAAACCCTAATTTTCCTTCCTAGTGAGCTAGGGTTCACATGGATCAGAGACCACTAAGTAAAGGAGGCATAAGGGAGAGTTAAATGATTAGATATGAATCCACTAGAGTACATTATATCATGGATTCACCATTTCTCAATAATTCATTCCAAGATACAAGTTGCCTTGCCTTTTGCCAAAACATTGAAGAACTTGGTTTTAGTGATGAACTTACAAGCACCTTGCCACTTGTATAAGGAGGGATAAGGTAACCATTCCTTGAGGTTATTGTTTACTATTTCATTAGAGGCCATTTCCATAACCAACGGGATCCAAAATCATTGAGAAATTTGGTTTTAAAAGAGAAGGAACATAGATATTGAAAATTACAAGATGTTTTTTAAGCCTCCTTACACAAAGCTGCTCCAAAGCACATTTTTAATTTAGACAATTGCTTGTGTAGTATGCCCCTCTCATGAATATGATCATGAAATATTTCACATGTGAGGGTAGGTTTTCGGGGATATATCAATACCATGTTAGAATATAAATGCATTTGATTGGTGTCAAGCTATAGCCTACCTCACTACCTCTATAGAAGCTTGGTCAAAATTGCGAGAGAAAGTACATAGTAAATGGAAATATAATCATGCAAGCTTGTTCCATCATGGCTCGGTGAAAATCAATTTTTTTCATCGGATCACATAGATGAACTTGTCTTGGGAGGGATTTATGCATTCGGAACTCTCTTTTTCCTACTCCAACTCAATCCAAACGGTCGTTATACACCCAAATTTGACTTCACCAAGACAATAAGAAGTAGGTTCTACGAAGCATATTCATAGCAAAGAACACCTAGTGGCGATGTTGTTATAGCATAATTTATCACCATCATATACTTGATGACTTATGCATTGGCCTTGGGCAAGCCTTCCGTCGGACTTGGTCATATTTCTCTAAAAAATAGTTTCTCAACCCATACGCGACTCTACCTCGACTTTTTTGCATATACACACGAGTCCATACATAGAGAACCACGTATGCCTTTTAAAATATTAAAAAACATATAATTTCCCTACTTTTGAGGTGGGGTTTACGGTTGTTCCTATAACCTTTACCTAGCCCATGGCCTAACTATTCCCCAAGTAGGAAAAATTAATTTTAGGGGTAAAACAAAAACCCCTCAAAGAGATAGCCTAGAGAGAGAGAAATATAGGTATTATACTCTATTATAGTCTATCAAAGTATGATATATCCCTTATGCCTCCTACACTTCCCATATTTTCAGGAAACCCTTGTTTCCTTTAGATGTTCACTCATCTCATCTTGAGCATCCATTTGCACTATTCTTGGAAGAGAAGTTTTTTGAGGCTAGGGCTGGATGGATCAGGGCAGTGCTCGAGGACATAGCCCAGTTACAGAGTGATATCTCCACATTTTTTTAATGTACATGTCATTAATAAAGTGCCATATTTTTCATGATGTTCGTGTCATTTATCTCATATACATGTGTAATGAGCTTAAATAGTTAATTTATTGTTATTTTTATGAGATTATGCATGCTTTTTTTCTAACATATAGAGCTTATATATGTTGTACAACTAGGTTTTTACATATGATCTTTCTTTCTTTGTTCACAGTTACCGGAGCACAAGGTGTTGCTAGGGGTTTAGACCTGTTGGATCTACTACAAGCGAAGGATTAACGGGTAAGGTACGTAACCATAGTTTCTAGTTTAGAGCTTAGGATTGGTTAGTGAGTCCTTCTTGTGATGACTATGCCCTGATCTACGAAGGTTTATCAACTTGGAGACCTTAGAATAAACATTTCCCATAACAAAGCTGACAACTCCCCTTTAGGGATTACCTTAGATTGTAATTCCTAGTTGGGGTGTATTACTATCTTGTAGGTTTCTTGGCAATTTATCACTTTTACGATCCTGAGAAATGAAGTCTATTTTCAATCGGATAGAAGACTGGTCCCTTGATCGAGGCTTGACTTTCTTTTTTCCTTATTTATTTTCATACGCTACTTAGTCTTTGCACGATCATGTATATCTCCTATATTTTCCAAAGGAACTCGTGTATACTTTATTTTCCTTAGTTACGTGCGTGTATACACACTTGTTATACTACAAAGCTGTATGCACGGAAAATTTTGAAAATTTGAGTTTAAACCTCTGTAGTATTTTTTGTCTATAGTAAACCATGCACATTGGTGTCTTTAAAGTTTTTGGTGTGTTTATTGTGGTTACATATCCATTTCTCTCTTACTCTTGTGAAAACCAAACATTTGGTAGATTGCCTATTTGCGTGATTGAAATTGCGGTTGTATCTCCAGATCTCTTCCGGGAGTTCTTGGCTGTTCTTACCATTGAATAGTGAGCCTCTTGCTTGTTTCTCTTCTTGGCCCTATGCATTTCTTTGCGTTTGGTTTTTTCCCTTTTGGACTATCTTGGTTTTTCTTGATTTCTTGGACTAACTGCAATGAAGATCTTGAAGAATCCCTTTTTGGTTTTTGAGTTTTTGTTCAATGAAAGATTGTGCTACTATACTAGATCATTTGTTTGATTTTTGTTTCTTCTTGCTCATTTTAGTCTGCTATTAGAAATTATCATAGTTGTATTGAGCACTTTGAAGCCTTTTTTCCAGACTCATTTTCCTTGATTTCGGTTCTGGTAGTTTTATGCTTGTCTTCTTGAGAATATGTATATATATATATATATATATATATATATATATATATATATATATATATATATTCTTTTTTCTTTCATTATAAGTGAAAAGCCCAAAAACATTTTCTTTTTTTCCACAGATTTTGCTTTGAATTCGGTTTTACGGTTTCTTCATATCTTTTGAAGCTTTTTGTTGGTTTCTAAGTCTTTGGTTCTTTGGCTTGGCTTTGAGCAGAAGCCTTTTCTTGATCTCTCTCTTTTGCATCAAGTGCATTTTGACATTTTTATGCTTAGGAGTTACGATTTGGAAATAGCCTTGTTTTACATCCAAACATTATTGAACCATTTTATTTCTAGAGACTCTCTTTTTACTTCTTCAAAGTTAGCATATTAGAATTTGCACGTCATTGGTAGTTTGAATTAAGTGCATTGAAGAATTTTTAGTCTTTTTTCATAGTTTTAAGTTTTTGTGAAGTGTGGTAAACTAAAAAGAAAAAATAAGTTTTGCTTACTTAGTTCGTAGAACCCATATAGAGATATCTTTTCATCTAAAGGAAATCATTGCATTTGCATGTAGTTAGGTTTTCATTGATTTATTTTGCGTCGACAAGCACCACATCGGTTCTTTTGTATTCCCTTAAATTAAATGCTGACCTATTTAAAATCAGCGTTATAATTAAAGAAACAACCCAAGTTTTTGTTCATTGTCATTAATCATACACCATCAACTAGGGTTGTAGGGCCTTGGAATAGGAGAGTGGAAGTTAACTCTCAAAGACGCTCAATACAATTAAACATAATTTTTTTATTAAAGAGAGAAATCCAACATCGTGTGGGAAAACTCTCCTCTCCCAGATAGTCAAAGCGCGCGAAAATAATGCGGTATAGAAGAGAGATACCCCTCTCCTCTTTGAAAAAATCTTGACCTAATGCCATTTTTTCCAGTGTCGATATGGATTGGTGCCCTTAGTTTCCTCTCTGGGACCACACAGAGTGTGCGGGGGGAGGCATCTACCCCATGTGCCTAAGGTAGACGTTGTGTCCTTCCATCAGACTCTAGAGGTGCCCTTGTGAAGCAGGAGACTTACCTTATTGAAAGTCTATTGTTAGAGAGGTCAACATAAATTTTTATGTTACCTTCGCTAGTAGGCTTGGGGTGTAATTACCCCAGAATATTTTCAAAGTCCTATTATTTTACTTTCTTATATTTGGCGTACGAGTCCTCATCTTTTTGAGGTAAGAAATACCTAAAAATTTGCTTGTTTGGCTGTATCTTAGGAACTTTTTAGAGTGTGCTCTTTTCTCCTAGATTTCTTAACTTCTTATATTTTTTGAGTCTAAAATTAATCTCTTAAGTGGGCGACCTATCACCTTGTCGATCAAGGAGGCTTCACGGGCTTTCTCTTGCGAGTGTCGAGCCTTCTTTAAGAAGGCATAGGAGTAATTTGGGAGTGATTTTCACCCGGTGGCTTCAATCGCAATGAAGTGATCCTCAGATCGGGGCTTGTTGTTTACGTAGTAGTTGTAATTGTTAGTGTCAATTTAGAGAGGAATTGCTCCACTCATCTCTAGAGTTTTATTTCCGGCAAAAGTTGAAGTAGAGGAAGTTTTCAGCCTCCGGAGTCTCTTCCCTCCTCTTCCTTCATTTTTCTTCGACGTCCTTCGATACACATTGGGCGAGTCTCGGAGACCGACTAGTCCTTTTCCATCATATCCCTTTCTTTTGAAGGCCACGGCCCCGGGAACATAGTTTGGGCTTTGACCCTTCTAGTATTCAAAATCCTCTTTCGAGTTGAGGGAGTAGGAAATATTTCCATATTGACGATCACTTCCTAGTGTCATTATGCTTGAAAACACCTAGGCACATGCTTCCTCAATGCGGTCCCTTTTCTTATGGAATTCCCACTAGTGGAATTACTTCTTTCTCCTTTTTTACTGCTTAATTTTGTCTGCGCACCCATACCTTCAATGGCTAGTGCATCAACCGTTTCAAGCATTCCCCTTTGGACGTGGGCATATCCCTCATTCAAACCCTTCCTTAGGATCCCATGCCTTTCACCTCTCGAAATTAAGGTTTCAATCCTTTTTACGGGAGTCCAAAGCTCTAATGTCTTTTCGGGATGGAACCACAGCACACGACGTGGGAGTAGGGGAGTCAATTTTTCATTGTTCGATGGGGAATGTCCTTTCCCATCATTGGTTACTTCTCAAGATTTTTCTTTGTTTGAAAATTCTTGGAACCCTTACGAAGGAGTTTATTCTTCATTCAATACCTCGGTTGGAGGGAATGTTCCTATGTATAGTAACTCTATGTTGGGAGGGAGTCCTTCTCACGAATGTTGGGTCATAAGGATTTTATTATGGCCAAAAATTTTCTATGAATAACATAAGGCAACATTATGCCTCAAAAAATATAGGTTATTCCTTCTCAGAATGTGGGGAATCCTTCCTATGGAGGATGGAATTCCCACGCTCCTCCCACGCTTACCATTTTGGGAACATTAAACTTTCCAAATCTATTGAAATTGAATAATGTTCCTATTCGATATAGTCTAGGCTAGCCTTCGGTCCCCACCCGAACTACGCTCGGAAACATTCCAATGTTTGAAGGGAATCTTAGTGAGGATGGTGGATCATGTCACCACTTTCTATGTATGGTGTTCATCGAACTCCTTGTTGACAAATCGATTAGGTTGAATTAATTCAATGAACTATAGCTGTGAAATGTTGCCAAATGGTACATGAGTTAACTAGAGGAAGTTTTTCTACTTTTGGAGAGTTGGCCACCATGTTCTTAAATCATTTTTAGTTACTTGTCTGTTATGATGTGGAGATGACCTCCTAGCCAATTTTTAGCGAAAGGGACAAGGCAACTCATTTGTAATCATATTCGGGAATGGCGAAGAGAAGGAAGAGCCTCATCGAAGCCCCAAATCCCAAATTAATTCCTTCTTGAATGGTTTTTGAAATATTTATGAACATTTTGTTCGAAGGATATATCCCTTTTAGGGGTATTTTACGAAGAGCGAGGCTATTTTAGGGCTCGACAACTAGGCTTGATTTATTCTCGGTCACGGAGTCCTCAATAAAAAATTTCAGTGCTCCTTACTCCAAATTAGATTTAGCCAAAACTAAACCTAGTCCTCATAGTGATGGGCTTATTGGTTCGATTGATGGCGGCAAGGCTAACACCGCTAAGTCAATTGTAGTATTTACATCTATACAATGCGCTCCTTCTAGTTAGGTTGTGCCTTGAAGTGTCAACTCCTTCTCAACCCTTGAAATTAATTCTATTCAAACTTATAACCCCAGAGGGAAATCAACAATCCCAGATGGGAAGAAGGGACAAAATAACAAGAAAAATGACATGGATGGGAAGGGAATGCGAACAAATCCAACGATCATGTTGGAGAGGGTGAAGAAGGATAATAAAAATAAAATTAAGTTTCCATGAAAGTTGTGCACTAGAGACCATCTTACTCACCTCTGCCTAAAATTTGGGATGCATAGCATTTGTTAGATCAAAGGTTCTTCTAGTTCCCGGTAA
Source organism: Pinus albicaulis (assembly GCA_034641835.2). NCBI lineage: Eukaryota > Viridiplantae > Streptophyta > Pinopsida > Pinales > Pinaceae > Pinus > Pinus albicaulis. The sequence continues at coordinate 110,943,388 of CM076574.1, forward strand.
AGTCTTTAGAAAAACCCTTTTCCCTAAAGGCATCAATTACTTGTTGATGCAAAAGCAAATACGGGGCTCCTATAGGTAATGCAGAAACAAGAAAATACATCAAACATATACATGATGAGTGCTCACATAGATATCACTATGAGATCTCGTGATTATGGAGAAGATGAGTCTTCAAAAGCCCCAAGGGTGCTTCTAATAGTCTTGGAAGTCGCTCTATATTGAGAGGTATCTTGATTGAGCCTATAACCATGTTTTCACTTAAAGGTCTCTGACCAAGTTTTAGTCGGATCGGTCAAGAACCCTCCACTAGGTCAATTAGGGTTTCACATGTTTTAGGTCATCATTGGTGTTCCAAATGTTAGCCACCTATGAAATTTGTTATACCAAAAGGCGGCTAAATCATTTTTGAGCCTTTAAGGAACACATTTTATTGCAAAAAGTGTTATCTCTCGAAGAATATTGAAGGCTTCATGCCTCTATCCAAATATTCCCTACTATGCCCATTTTACACTCTAGAATTCTCTTGATTTCATGAAAGACTTCTTTTAAAAATCCCTTTTTCCCCTCCTCCATTAAGAAAACCTTCATTTTGCTCTCCTTTTTCCTCCATAAAAAATCCTCTATTTTCATGATTCCCCTTCTTCCATTCATGAAAACCATTTTTACATAGTTTAAAACTCATTTTTTATTCCTCTTTAAAACCAAAATCCATTGAAAACTTGAAAAAATTCATAAAAAGAAATAGTTTTGTTTACCACAAAGGGACGTAAGCCCCCTTGGGCTAAGTCTTAAAACAACTTCCCCTCCATGTGCCCTAGCGCTAGAACCAAGCTCTAAGGATCCCAAGTGCTTATCGCATCGGAGAGAAAATCACGGAAGTCTTCATTGTTTATTTAAACAGCTTCCGATGCGATTAATACATGTATTATATACGAATCACATTGAATTTCATATAGACCATGGCCACATGAGACGGGTGCCAGCCATAATATAGTATATGCTCCGACTAAAGCATTAAAAACTTTTGTATTATGTTTTAAATTTTTGGGTTTTCATATATCATAAAGGGTTTTCGGCGGTGCAAAGTTTAAACGATATCGGCCTGTTGATCTACGACTAATCAAACGGCTGTGCTACATCGCATCGCAATTTTCATTGGGTACATTTGTTTCTCAACCGATTTTTATCCCGCCGATTCACTCCCCCGCCGTCGATCTGATATGAGATCGTATTCATCAGGCCCCTTTGGTCCCCACGGCCTGATAGCGAGTCCGCGGTCCACGAACCGATGGTCCCCAAAGCCTAGACAACATACATGTCGGCACACGTGGTAGCAAGCATTTGGATCGGGTCTTGTTTGGTTACTCGCAAGGTAAATGAAATCCAAACACGAAATTGTTATAGGGCGATTTGATAAAAAATTTGGGTCATAAAAGACATTGTCGGGCCAAAATGGACTCGATATGCTTTATTGGGTAAGATTTGATAAAAATTTCGGGTTACATTTGGGCGGCGATTATGAGCCCCAAAACGGACTGTCTGCTTTATAGGGTGGATTTGTTAAAAATTTTGGGTCACAATACACTTGACGTCGTAGGATCCTTTGTAACTCGAAATGGTTTATGCGGCTTGGTTTTATGGGAGTTTTGCAAGTTCGGGGTATGTTATTTGATAAAGAGGTGATTAAATGGTTTCCATCATATTAAAAATGAAGGCTAGAGGAATGAGTTAATGGAGCCACGGTTCAAGGTTTGAACCTGGAGTTTAATGGACCAAAGTGAATAGGAAGCGGGGTATTAACCCGGTCTAACCTATAGTGCCTAACGTTCAAAGTCGAGCCGGTTTGATCGCCTTTTGGTATGAAGGGAAACCACTCAATAGGTGATCCTATGAAAATTTTCCCGATCGATTTAATGATACCTCCTCATCTCTCCCTCATTGCGCATTAAATGTCGGCTTGTGGACTCGAGCGCGATGTCGACGTACGCCGTTTGATGCGAGGGCAGCTCACTTAGAACGGTGATTGCACTCAAGGAGCTCGGGGGATAAACTAAGGTATGGCATGTGAAAGATTTAATTAAAACACACTGTCAATTGTGTATGTGGGCCCATAACCCACATGTCCCGAGATCGATTTTAGAGTTATGAATCTACGAAAATGATACATATATGAAGATTTGTAGATTCATTTTGGTAAATGAAAGATGAACCTACTTGTAGTGGGTTTCGCTCTTCATCACATTGATGCCATATGAGCCTTGCGCGGCTTGCACATGTTGAAGACACGAGTGAATAAGATCACAATCAAAGAGTATTAGTGTCAGAGAGAACACGAACATGAGATTGAAGATCTATAGGAGTACGGCTAAGATTGATTATCAAAATCCTAATCCTCCCAATTAAGACAGTTAAATAAATCATAAGTGTTTATCAAAACGGCAAAAGGACTCAGCGACATTTGAGGCAAATTGATTCCTCCCAACTACCCACAAAACCATACATGCCTCAAAGCATTCCATCAAATGAGATTCTGATCAAGATCAGATATTTTCCTCAGCCTTTGACCGGAAGAGTTAATTTTGCAAATAAAATTCTTGACAAAATATCGATGAGGAGTACTTTAACATAACCTGAGCCTCAAAAGTCAATAAGAGCTCCCCAGCGAGCTTAATCTTAAATGGAAAACATTAATACGGACAAAAACATGCGTGAAATTCTTCATCCAGCCCCTCAAAAGACGAAGCCATTAAGTGTATTAATTGACCTAGGAGATATTTTTGAATCCCACCTCCTCATTCTTCTATAAATACTCTTTTGGAGAAGATGAGAGAAAGGGTTGGTTGCTGAACTTTGAAATATACTTGAGCTTGAAACTCCTACTTGTAAATAGTGTTCACTTGGCTCTTGGAATACGATTTGTGATTAGATAAGTTAAGGAATTTGAGAAAAGTGTAGATGATTTTTAAGAAGCTAGAGCATTGGACTTAAAGTTGTAAGCTCGGTTTGGAGCATCAATACAAGTTGATTTATGGGATCTTGGTCTATGTCGATGGTGATGTTATTTCTTATTATAAATTGTTATTTTATTTCAATTTTCACTGTGTTCATCTTCTCTTATAAATAACGTCATGCATAGAGTTAGGACCTACGTATTTCGGTACCCTTCTACGGCGGAACATATTTATCTACGTATTTTTCATTAATTAGTTACTTAGGAATGATTTAATTTAGTTCCAAGCATAGGAGTATTTGGCGTTACCTCATCCTTTACCTTAGCTAATTGTTATTCTTAAAAAAATTTATTTTCGTGTATGTTAAGTAGAGATGAACTAAGGAAGATATGATGTGCCACAGTCCTAGTTTTATCCCCAAAATTTGTCTGAATGTTTCCCTTGGAATGTGTTGAAAGGCGGCTAGTGTTGAAACACTTACCAGGACTAAGGCCATTCTTTGTTATCTTTGTGTTTGTCTTGAAAGTTACCAAGTAGATTAGAGCTAGGAGGATTTGTGGTAGGCAGGCAGCTAGTTTTTCTCCAGCAGTTGCCTTCAAGTTTCCCTTTGTTTTAAAATGTTTTTCTGCGAAAGTGCATCAAAAGCGGTAAATAGTTTAGAGAGTACTTACGATCTTAGATTACTTTTGTTCTTTCTTAAGTGTATGTAAAAAGCGAGGCTAGTTTAAATTACTTTCTGAATATGGCTCTTTTTCTTCATTTTATTTAAATCCCCTCTTTTTGTAACACTTTATCCCATAAAATAAAACTTTAAGAGATCCTTAGACATAGATGACTTGCTCAGTGGACCACTCTTGCCCCTTGCTGTTTCAATTAAACCTATTATGACTCCATGGCCAATGGACCAAACTGCAAATTATCTATCTTCTTGGCCGAAGCACATTCTATTTGCTTGCAACATCACACCTTTGAAACTATTTGCATTTAGAAATTTCACCTCAAATAATAATCATGCTCAACCATCCAAAAACAAAACAATACCCTCGGCCTTCATAACTAGCCTAATATCATTTGAAGACTTCAAAGACAAATCCATATTTGCACTTATTGGAGAGATCCTCTCTAGATTCGGGAGAGTTTAGATCACAGAATCCAAAAAGTGGTTGAAATAATGTTATTTACGTGATTGGACTTTGCCAATCGCCGCAGATTGCAATTCCTAACATTTGGCGACTCCATTGGGGAGTGAACCCAAAATCTCTGGTTCCTCTTAAGAGTACATACAGCATTGTTTAGTGAGTAAAAAGTAGCCTTTTCAAGCACTACCGAGAAATGGTAATCATGATTAAGCTTGTTTGAATCGGTGACAACTAGGAAAAACCTAGAATTCTCATAAGAATTTGTCTAACCTTGAAAGATCGAGTGGCTTAGCCATAAGAGTAGGCTTGTTTTTGTCTCATAATCGTAGCTAAGGTTTAGAGCTTGATTTAGGACACTGCGAGAAATCAATAGGACTGAAAAATAACTCGAGAAAACCCAAAAATATTTTAGATTGGTATCCAATAAACATGGTGTAGTGGACCATAAAACCTTCTACCTTTGAGAAAAGAGCTAAAAACTTCCATGGCGACTCTGATCCTCAACGGACCTTAAGACTCGGTGGGAAGAACCCTTATCATTGTAATATCATTCAAACTTAGTTAGAGGATTGTAGGATTAAAATTTGTGTAAACATATTAGTTGAACTTTTAAAGGCTTGTCATACCTAGTTGAACTTTTCTTGTTTATTTGGGTTTGAAGAAAAACACAACATAGTGGCTCTAGAAAGATTCACATTAGAGCCTATCCTAACCACGATCCACACAGATAGTTGATAACCCGAGAAATTATCCCTTGGGAAGTCTCCTAGGATTAAATTATCACATTGTTTTCATATCACCCTTGAGAGCTAATTTAGTTCACGAAAATCTTTCATCTCTACAACAATCACAAGTTGACTTAGTAAATCCCTTTAGAACTAGGTCATTTGATGATATAATTTAAGCTAGAACCCGAGTCTTCACTTTCATCTGAAACAAGTGAAACATCTTGTTGTGAAAACAACACCTCATGATTTATATTTCCTTCACCAATTTTAGGTGTCTCTCATCCAAGATCGGCTGAGGAAATATCTTGTTGTTCATCACATCCCTTCATCCTCCATTCCTTTGTCCAAACCACTCCGCACAGCCCACTTTCCTTTGGTTAATCCACCTCTTGTAAATCCGCCTCCACCACATATCATGGCGGCATGGTATGCTCCCTTAGTCCTTCTGTTCCCTTAGTCAATCTTCTACGGGACTATCGGTCAAATTCCATTATATGATGCTAGCAATGCTACAAGCATCACAACATGTGGATAAGATGAATGACTACTTTGTGAAAATGAAATTGATGATGATTATTTTGTCAAACTTAGACTATTTGCTGAAATATTAGGAGGGGAAGTCGAGAAAATGGTTAAAGGCTTAACCCCAGAGTATAAATGATCTCAAGCTTTTCACTAGATATTCTTAAACAAATGGGAAGTGAAGAAGAACCCTCTCCAAATCCTCTCTGATTACAAGAATCTTCTGGCTGCAGGAAAGTGTACAGATGCACCGATTTAACGGTGGTAACGCAATGCATTTCCCCGGATCTAAAACCTCCACAAGGCTCAAATTTAAACAAGTTTACTAAGGTTTTGACCCTGAAATAGCCTGTCAGGCTGAGAGAGAGAGATCCATGGCACTCTTGAAGAGATGCAAAAGGGGGCTCTTGTTGTGGAAGTTAACTTAATAGAGAAGAGAGCAAGAATGAAAAATTAAAAGAGAGTGTCCTTTGAGAGAGGAATCTACACCCTCTATTTCTAGCTCAAAGATGGAAAGAATGATGGAGGAGATGATGAAGAAAATGAGCATTCTTGAGAGAGCATAAGCAAGTCAAAACCAAAATTCTCCTCAAAATAGAAATCGAACCAAAATGAGAATTTTAAAAGAAACCAACACGAAATAAATGAGGGAAGATGATCATGAGATCCTCCTCCCTTTCATCAAAACTATGTGAGTGAGGTTGAGAAATGAATGAGCAAGTGAAGACGAGGACATAAATATGTTGGGAGTAGATAATGATGACTTTGAAGTTCATTATGATAGAAAACAAGGTCTATACACACCTTATGATGACAAAATAGATGATGATGAAAATTATTATCAAGACATGGAAAATGTCATCATAGAGTCTCAAAGAGAATATGACCTTAGGGAGAAAAACCGGTGACAAACTCCCAACACCAAAAAATCACAGCCAAATTTTCAAAAAATAGCAAACTATGACAAGCCTAAAGTTGTCAAACAAAGGACAACCGATGGTATGAATTCGATAAGGTAAGTGAAAAACACTCAAAACAATGAAAAACGAGTGCGGACATTGCTAGTACTAACACTTCAGCTAGTACTCCTATTAAAACCATTTTCCAAATGTAAATAGAACAAATCGATAGTAGGAGTTGTGATAGAATAGCAACTAGTAAAAGTGAGGAAAAGTTCTTGAAGAACCAAATTCCTTTAGCCTAGAGAAGGAAATTTCAAAGATCAAAATCTCTATTCCCACGACTAATTTGCATTTTGCCTAGAATGTATATAGAACCTAAATTTTGAAGGTTTTAAACATAGAGGACCATAATGACACATTGATCTTAACGATGACCGACGAGCTCATTTTGAGACAGTCTCCTAAGATTTAGAGGTAGATATCAAGAGAGGCTTGTTCCTCCCTTTTATGTAAGTTTAAATGTTCATGACAAGATTTTACATAGCAGCCCATGCATGATTAAGGTGCCTCTAATAATTTAATGCCCAAAGTTTGTCATGGAAAGCCTAGGCTTTGAAATCACAGTTAAGACCTTACAAAGGCCTTTACTCCTTTGACTCAAGCGAGGAAGTAAAATGTTTTAGGATTAAATAAAGATCTACTTGTGTTAACTTAGCTCAAATTCTAGCCAAATGTTTGGTCATGGATGTTTTGTGGTGATGTGCCCCCAAAGTATGGAATGCTATTATCTAGGTCTTGGGGAGCTAAGTTACAAGGAACTATGCGGATGGACATGACCTATGTGACCATCCTTGTTTTCAATAAGACAAGAAGACTTTACGAAGTCTCATATGCAATACATGGTGACTAGCTAGAACTGAGACTAGAACTCTCCCTTTATTACGCCAAACATAGGCCTAGATTCATTTATCCTTTTCAATGAGTAAGAGCTTTTGGTGAACAAGTGAAGTTTGATTTAATGATAGAGAGGAGGAAGAAGATAACGTAGGAGTGTCGAGAGAAAAATTTGCTAAACTGTAAAATCTAGCAAGAGAAAACGTAGGTCTTGAGCTACAAATCATATGTCCTTTGCTTTTAAACGCTTAAAGTCAAGAAAGCATTCCTCGACTTAAGGAGAAATCGGAGGAATTAAAACAAATTCAACTAAGCGTTGATATTCAAAAACAAACCAAAAGCAAGCAGTAGAAGAGCATAGTAACCCAAATGATAAGCTTGAGACTAGTCTCTATGGAGTATGCACTTTGATGGGTCTTGCACTGGAGCCAACATTGATACGGTGTCTAGATATGCAGCTTGAGAATAACCACACGAGAAAGCCTTTCCTATAGATTAAAATTACGGTGTTCGAATAACATGGCGGAATATGAATCCTTCTCTTAGACTTACGATTGTTGAAAAAGTTAGGAATGAGAATCAATGTGTATGGGGATTGATTTGGTCGATAGGCAAGTCAATGGGGAGTATAACGCAAATCATCCCGGACTTAGGGCCCCTCTTAGAGAAACGATGTCATGGACCTTTTAAAAAATTTGAGAGTCCAAATTGATTTTGTCCATGAAAAGTGTACAGCCATGATTTAGCTTTGGTAGCTAGAACATGAGCCTTAACACCATATGAAACCAAAGTTTGCCTGGCACTCGAGATAAAAATTTAGATATACATTCACGATAATAGAAAAATATTGGCTGGTGTTCGACGGAGAAAAACAAATAGAAGACTTCATGCAGTTCATAAGCAATTCAAACTACCAAGTTCAGATTTAGATTATGAAGCTAGCGCCTAGTGAAGAAAATTTTCTTGATAAGAAAGAAAGGTCTCCCGAACTTGCTAATGTAAACACATTATCTAGAAAACTTGAAAATGAAACAGAGATGACGAGTTAAATTTCCTCTAAAGTGAAAAGTTGCCTGATGTCCTGGCACCTTCTGAAGAGATATTTGGTATTCTTGCTGCAGGCTGTGACAGAGCCCAAACTGAAACTCTCTCAGTTGAAGGTGAGAGAGTGCAATATGGCTGATGAACACAAAGCGTAATGATAACGTTAAGACTTTAATAACCTAAAAATTTAAACTCAAGTACATGGAGTTGTTCAAATTTTCTGATATTTTTGCATGGATTTACGAAGATCTTAAATCCTATAACAAGAAATAGTACAACACAAAATCCATCTCAAAGAAAACCAAAACCCATTCAAATAGAAATGCCTTGAGAATAAACCTGTTCAACTACCTGCGAAGTTTGAGAGGAAATCGGGGAAAACATGAAGATGGTATTGTGTCCCTATTAGATATTTTGAGTGGGTGTCTAATCTAGTCTGATTAGGAAGAAAGCTGGAGAGATCGGAGAAACTTTGTATAGTCTTTAGAGACTTAAACAAAGCTTCGTGCATAACCTACCCTTTACCCACAAGATGGATCATATTTTACAAAGGGTGGTAGGGTGTAGAAGAATTTATTTGCTTGATGGCTACTCGAGGTACAATCGAGATCTTAGTTCACCTGGCGATCCAATTAAAAATAGCCTTTACTACACCATGGGGCACTTTCATGTATGTGAAAATGCCCTTTAGTCCTAATGAATGTTGGAAAATTTTCGAGAGAGCCATGGACATAGCATTCTCGGAAGAACTAGGCTACTTCATTATTATAGCCACCTCGATGATGTTCTTGTGTTTTCAAAAACGAGATGAAAAGCACTAACCACGACGATCTTCGGGAGATCTTGAAGGTTTGGGATATATTTAAACCCTAAGAAAACGCTATTTGGGCTCCAAGAAGGTAAACTTGGGCACATTATTTGAGGAAAGTTATTAAGATAGATCCCAAAGGATTGAGGCCATATTACATGGAAATCTCATCCTCGAAACATCAGGAGTTTCCAATCCTTTCATTGGAAAGATTAACTTTTTGAGAAGGTTCATCCCCAACTTGTGAGAGCTTCTTATAAATATCACAAACATGTTGAAGAAGGAGCCAGGGGTGAAATGGACCTTGGAAGCAAAGAAGTCCCTTTGAGAGGCGAGGTGAACAAGTGTTAACCAAAACACCGATTCTAATAAGTCAGGATTTTTCTTTTATATTTTTTCATTTGCATCGGGAGCAACCTGCATAAGTTTGCTATCCTTTTATAGAAAAATCACAAGGACAAAGGCTTGACCCTATTGCATTCTTTAGCAAGGCATTGAGGGATCTTTTTCATATTATGAATACTTCACCCATCATTGTCAAAGTTATAAAATAAAAAATACAAAAAAGAAAGAAAGAAATAAAGAGGAGACGGATTGTAAAAACAAGAAGAAAGGTACAACCCCATGCAAAGAGAAACAAATCTAAAAGTGTGCAAGCTCAAATGCCACTCTAAAGAACACACTTCTAGTTAGTCAAACAACCTAATCTTGACTAATTATTTTTAAATTTTTTGTGATAGGATAGTGGATTTGATTTATGGCTTGTTTAATATTAGCTTATCGGTAGATAATTTAGGATATAAATTAAAGGTTCAAACATGCTCAAAATACGAACCTAAGTTTCCAAAGAAAATGAATCAAATGTTTCAAATTGAGTCGAAAAAGATGTAAAATCTGGTTCCAATTAGCTCAAAATCTAAACTAGTTGACAAAGGAAAGACAACTCAAAACAAAGTCAAAACGGAAAGTAGCCAAGAGATGAAGGAAATGCTATGAAATTTCGGATCTAAGCCTTCCAGTGTTTTAATTTTACGCAAAATAAGATCTATGTGCGGCTTGTTTTTTATGCCATAGATCAACTAACAAGTGAATGATCAATCGACTTGTATGCTTTTAAATTTCTATTGTAGGATTTAGTGAATAAAATATGTTGGACGATTTAATCCCAACGAGATGGTAGATTAGGTAGAGAATCATATGGAACCGTTATTTAATGCGAACCCATGGAGAAATAAGGAGTAGAAATAGATTAGATTTCACATTTTCAAAGAATAAAAAATGTTGTAAATATTTTTCCAATCCAAGTGCACTCTAATGAAGAAAAAATGTTAGATCGGTAGGATTGGTTAGGAAAAAAACTTGTTGATGAAAGATCCATTGTTTTCCCTGGTACCTAACTTTGATTTCGAGACCAAAAGAAGATCATCCCAACAAAGGAAAACCTTGATGGATAAGGCATAATCAAACTCCCGAGAGAATGCACAAGTCTAAAGTTCTTGATGCCTTCAAGAAGGCACCATCCCCAAGTGAACCCCTTTGTTAGCCCACTACTTGAAATTTTATACCAAAAGGTGGCTAAATCAGTGCACACACAGACAAAGGGAACAAATTTGTTGCAAAAACGTGTTATCTCTTGAAGACTCTTAGAGGCTGTACCTGTCCAAAATCTTCCTATCTTGTGCCCATTTTACACTCTGGAATTCTACTTATTTCATGAGAAAAAGGCTATTTAGAAAAAAATCCATTTTCCTACTCCATTAAGAAAACTAACCTTCTGTTTTCTCCCTCACTTACTCCATAAAACTCCTCTATTTTCATGATTCCCCTTCTTCCATTCATGAAAATCATTTTATTACATAGTTAAAACTCATTTTTAAACTATCTGAGAAACCCCAAAATCCATTGAAAACTTGAAAAAATTCATAAAAAATAAGTTTTGTTTACCGCGGACTTAAGCCCCCTTAGGCCTAGGTCTTAAAACCACTTCCCCTCCATGTGCCCCCGAGCGCTAGAACCAAGTGCTAAGGATCCCCAGCGCTTATCACATTGGAAAAAATCACGGAGTGCTATTGTTTACATTATGAAAAATCCGTCTTGATTAACCACGTGTATTATATCCCCGATCATATTCCATTTCATATAGACCATGGCCTTCGGTGGTGCCAAGCCATATTATAAATTTTATATCCTGCCCCCTGACATTAAAACTTTGTATTATATTGAAATTTTGGAGTTTTCATATATCATAAAGGATTTAGCCGGTGTAAAGTTTAAAACGATATTATTGTTGATCTACAACCGATCAAACGGCCTTGCTCTACATCGCATCGCAATTTTCATTAGGTACATTTGTTTGTCAACCCCAATTGTTATCCCTCGTTCAATCCCCACCGTCGATCTAATCTGTATATTGATGGCCCATAATCAATCGCCACTGGTCCCCATGGCCACGACGGCGATTGGAGTCCCACGAAAATTGAAGTGGTCCCTGACACCTAGTCGACACATACACGTCAACACACACACGGCAATAAACTAATTGGAGTGGGTCTTGTTTGGTTTCTGCCATAGTCGTGAAATCTAGACCCAAAAATTGTTATAGGGTGGATTTGATAAAAATTTGTAGGGTCACATTTGGTGGCATTAATAAGAAGCCCCAAAATGGACGATACGCTTTATAGGAGTAGATTTGATAAAAATTTCGGTTCATTTGGTGACATCGGCGGAGCCCCAAAGCAGAACCCGATACACTTTATAGAACGGTTGTTAAGAAGTTTGGGTCAAAGACGATGTTAACGGGATCCTTTTGTAACCCGAAATGGTTTATGCGCTTGAACATCGGGAGTTTTGAAGTCAGGGGTATGTTATTTGATAAAGGGTGATTAAATGTTTTTTCTGTAAAGAAAACGGAAAAATGGGAATGAGTTAATGGAGCCACGAGTTCGAGGTTTTGAACTTAGTTTAATGGAACAAAATGAATAGGAAGGAGGAGTATTAACCCTAGGTCTAACCTACGATCACTTATTGTTCAAAAGCGAGCTTGATTTTTGATCACGCGCTTTTGGTATAAAAAGGAAACCACTCAATAGCAAGCGCTCCTATGAAGGCCACCCGTCGATATGTGATACCACCTCATCGCTCTCTCATCATGCGTTAAGTAATCGTATGGGCTCGGCGCGATATTGACGTACGCCATCCGATGCGAGGTGACTCATCGAACGGTGATGGCACTCAGGCAGGGGATAAACTAGGGTATAGGCGTGTGAATTCAATTATTCGTTGTTGTGTATGTGGGCCCCCGCAGCCACGGGGTCAGATTAGTTTTGGAAATTCATAAAATGCCAGAAATGATACATATATGAAGGTTTTAGATTCGGTTTGGTAAATGAAGATGAACCTACTTGTAGTGGGTTTGCATTGTTCCATCACATTGATACCATATAGGCCACACTGAAACCTGCACATCGACAAGACACGGTTAATAAGATCAAAATCAAAAGTATCGATTAACGAAAGCAAAGACACACAGAAACAGGAGATTGAAGACAGTCTGTGGGGATTACGGCTAGATTGATTATCAGAGCCTATTCTCCCAATTGAACCCCACGATTAAAGAAGAATACTCAAGTGTTTTATCGGACATCAGGCTCTCTTGCCACATCTGAGGCAAAATTGATTCCTCTGACTACCACAAAACCACATGTGCCTCAAAGCATTCAACAAATTAAAGTTATTGATCAAGATACGGATATTTGCCTTCGCTTAACCCGGAGAGTTAATTTTGAAAATAAACTTAATCACAAAAGAGCATATAAAGTAAATTACTTTAACATAACACGAGCCTTAAGTCAATAAGAGCTCCCATAAGAACTTAAATATCCAAATAGAAAAAAATTAAATAGACAGAAAATTAACATGAACTTCCTTCATCAAGCCCTCAAAGCCCAAGAAGCCATTAAGTACGTATTAATTGACCAGAAGATCTTTTATTACATCCCACCTCCTCATTCTTCTATAAATACTATTGGAGAAGATGAGAAAGGGGTTGGTTCTTTGAACTTTATGAAATATACTTGAGCTTGAAACTCCTACTTGTAAATAGTGTTCAGCGGCTCTTGGAGGCTATTGTTTGTGATTAGATAAGTTAGGAATTTGAGAAAAGTGTAGATGATTGTTAAGCTAGAGCATTGGAATTAAAGTACATGTAGTTTGGAGCATCAATGCAAGTGATTTATGGGATCTTGTTCATGTTGGTGATATTTATTTCTTATTATAAATTGTTATTTTATTTCTATTTTCAACGTATTTCATCTTCTCTTATAAAGAACATCATGTATAGAAGTTAGGACCCTCTTGTATTTCGGTACCCTTCTACGTGAAAATCTTTATCTACATGTTTTCTTCAATTCGTGTTACTTAGGAATGATTTAATTCGGTTCTAAGCATAGGAATTCTTGCGTTGCCTGGAATCTATTGCCTTAGCTAATTGTTATTCTTAAAAATGTTGTTTTCGGTATATGTTAAGTAGAGATGAACTAAAGGAAAGTATGGTGTGCCACTGATCTAGTTTTATCCCCAAAAATTGTTTGAATGTTTCCCTTGGAATGTGTTGAAGCGTAGTGTTGAATCACTTAGGACCTTAGGCCATTCTTTGTTATCTTTGTGTTTGTCTTGAAAGTTACCAAGTAGAGAGTAGAGCTAGAGAGGATTTGTGGTGAGCACGACCCTCTAGTTTCTTCTCCAACAGTTGCCTTCAAGTTTCCCTTTGTTTTAAAATGTTTTTCTGCGAAAGTGCATCAAACGGAACTAGTTTAGAAGTACTTACCTAATCTTAGATTACTTTTATGTCTTTCTTAAGTGTATGTCAAAATCAAGCTAGTTTAGAAGTACTTGCACGATCTTAGGCTACTCTTTGTTCTTCATTTGTTTAAATCCCCTATTTTGTAACACTTCATCCCATAAAATAAAACTTTAAAAGAGATCCTTAGACATAGATGACTTGCCTAGTGGACACTCTTGCCCCTTGTTGTTTCAATTAAACCTTATTATGACTCCATAACCCAATGGACTAAAACTTGCGATTATCTATCTTCTTGGCCAAAGCTTGTTCTATTTTCTTGCAACTTCACACCTTTGAAACTCTTTTCATTTAGAAATTTCCACCTCAGAATAATACTCATGCTCGACCATCCAAAAACAAAACAAAACCTGTTCGCCTTCATAACAACCCAATATCATTGCCGAAGACTTCAAAGACAAATCCATCTTTGCACTTATTGGAGAGATCACAATAGGATTCGGGTGGGCTAGATCCTAGAATCCCAAAGTGGTTGAAATAATGTTGCTTCTATGATTGGACTTTGCCAATCTTTCTAATTCTGAGATTCCTAACACCAAACAACGCTTTTCCTTTCTAGAAGCTAGCTCGGATGTAATAGAATGTTAGAACATAGTTATTCAAGAAAAGACCTAAGAGTTTCAAGAAAGACTATCCTTGATTCGGAAGTCTACATGAGGAAATGGACAAACTTTAGCACTTAAAATAGGAGTTTTGAAAAATCATTAGTAGAAATGCGTAAGGTAGGTGGTCTATTTACTGAATGAAGAAAAAATTGCGAGTGAGGAGAAGAGGAGACACTTTTCTTATATATGACTAGGGTTTTTGAGCTTAATGGTCAATAGAGTGTAAACAATGATCAATGGCGAGAAATGACACGGAGGAAACTGCCCAAACCTAATTTCCTCTTCCACTAGGATAGTGTTTGCTATGGAAAAGAGGAAGAGGAGAAGAAGATCCATATAGTGATGAATTATATCAACAGAAACATGAAAAGGCCATGCCAACTCATAAATATCATGCCTCCATCATTTTCAGGAATTAATTCCAAGAGCCAAGCCATTTGTCACTCATGAGACCGAGTTTTATTCAAACTATGTTTAAGAGCCAAACGGAGATGAATTTGACAAAAGTGAGAGAGGTTTTTACATAATAGGTCAGAAGAAAAACCTCCTTCAGAGTTTACACAAATTGTCATGGTTTTATATCAATGTTAAAACTACATGTGTCACGGGAGAATTGTCGCAATTATGGAGTGACCTTGGGAAAACCACGTTTTCTCATAGCTGGAGTGTCCAGACGAAACACTTGAAGTGAGTCCAATAAAAAATAGACTAGAAGGGATTTCAATGTGCTATCATGAGCTCAATTTGGATTTGAGGAAGGCCTCAAAAGTTTCCTCCACTAGCACTCTGCATTTTACGCACCATCATTTAGCACGTTTTGAAAAGTATTGGGAGAAACAACGTTTGACGAGATCAAATCAGCATGATAAGAAAAAAAAGGTATATTTGGAATGTAGATAGGATACGCTTTCCAGAGCTATCATGGGCCTAATTTGGACCCGCCAGAACCTCTAAATTCCCTCTGCAAAAAGCGTTGCTCGCTTCGGATTGACTTTCTTGTGCCCTTGGCCCAGGCACTACACCCTTGGCCGGGAGGGCTTCCTAAGAAAATTAACCACTCAAAACACCTCAAGTTGCTTCTAAATATACGCAAAGGTCTTCCAAGCTTGTATTCGAAGGGTAAGTACATCCCACATACACACACTCATCTCCAAAGAAAATTTTGGTGATTTTTTTATCAATGGAATGGAACCTAAGATCAAACCCTAAGTTTCAACCTTGAAATCACTTTTTTCAATTGCTTCATTTTGCTAGGCAGAGGGATACACTATTTCAAGATTTTTCATTCACCTAATGATTTGGATTTATGTAGGAATGCAAAAGAATACGAAATAACCATAAACATAGAGATGCGATGGAAACAATACATCATTTCATTAATTCTCAAATAACATAAATATGCTCCTGAAATGAGAATGGAAATAAACTAGCTAGGGTCTTGGTAGCTATCTACCGAGAAGAGATGTGGTGGCCTTCTGAGGCCTCGAAATGTGTTAAAATGATGCTCGAGGGCCTGTTATTGTTGAAAACAATGAAAAAGCGAAACGTCAAAAACCTAACTCTGGGAGATGAAGCACCAAAACTTTCGGTCCAGGTTTGAGTAAATTGGTGTTTCAACTTCCCGAGGGCATGCTTTGGCATCGATCTCCATTTTGCATGCTCAATATCTCATTAGAAATATGTCAGGGACTACAACTTTTTGTGAGAAACATGGTCTATGACCCATTTGCTCACCATTTTAACACCCATCATTTAGGGCCTCAAAATGACTAAAGAAGTTCCGGAAGGACAGAAAAGCTGCTATAAATAGTAAGGCGTCTGCCAACTTAAAAACTAAAAAAAATTGATGGTGGGGGTTCAAATGGAATATGTGGATGGCCACTAATATCCCTGGATCATGAGGCCCCAAACGGCTCCGAGTGCGGACCCAAGAAACCTGCTAAAAATAGTAAGTGAATAACAGAATGTGAAAAGTTGCAAGAATTGATGTTGTGGGTCCAAATATATTAGGTGGGTGGCCACCGATATTCACTGGATCATTCCTCCCTCATTGAAACCCAAATGGTCCCCATTGCGTAAGAGATCCTCCCTGAGATGAAGCAAATTCGTTGACTGGGTATCATGTGCAACTAGGTGTTTATCTTTGGATATTCAGTAGGTGGTTTCTTTATCGGCTTAGGTCGGTACATGTGTGGATTATATATGTGTATTTGCAAGAGGTATGACCTATCTTGAGGCGGCAATGTGTTGGGGGTCAAAATCAATGGAGTGCTTGTCACATTGTGTCGAACCTACGTAAGTGAGGAAAATGTCCTTATGTTCTCCATAGTTGTCCATGCAGTGCGGCCAGGTGCGAGAGGGAGCCTTGTTTTGAGGTTGTAGCCTGATATTCTTCTTTTCTTGTGAGCGAGTTATAAGGAAAATGAATTTCCTAGTTTGGGAAACAATATTATTGTGTTGTTTTGCGGTAGTCAAAGAAGATGACGGGAGGCAATACTACCTCATTTTATCTTGTACAAGTTATTTCCCCAAAGTAATAATAGAAACATGAGACCTAGAATCATACACGGCATGTCGCCTCCACAAGTATGGTTGGCCCAATAATACATCGGCTACATCAAGAGGAGAAACATCACATAATACCTCATGTTGTGAATGGCTTGATCTTTGTATGGAAAGGCGACATTGTTGGCGGATGAAAATATCTCTCCCTAGGTGAAGCCACTAGATGGTATATGGCTGCGGGTGTTTTGCAATTACGTGAGCCGAGTCGCTTCATGACCTATGCGAAATGAGGTTCTTTTGGCTTCCGATATTGACAAGTGGTGAGAACCCTTCACACATTTGCGAATGGAAGAGGCGCTCCCCTCCTCTGGGTCCTCTTAGTCCTCCTCTGATCTTGGTGGTGGAAACAATGGCAGGATGCACGTAATGATTTGCTTCCTTTTTCATTTCCTTTGTCTGGTTCTTTTCAGGGATCAGAAAATGCATAGGTCGGGTGCCTTTGGATTCGACCACCAATGACTATTTGGCCTTACACTCATTTGTGCTATGAGTGAAATTTGTTATGAAATTCACACCACTTCCCTGTGTCCTTCTTTTAATTTGTGGTGTTGTTAGAGTCGCACTACTTTTGCCTTTCCCCTTGTTCTTCGGTTTGGGACACCTTTCGGATTCGCGGATTCAAAGTCACAAGCACAACACGCTTAAATATCTACTCAATCTTGGCGGCATGTATGATGCCCAGTGATGTAATGTCGAGGAACTCCATTTCCTCTGAATGTGTTTATGTAGACGGCCATAATTTTCCGAGCACCAAATGTCTTTGTGAATCTTTAATACCCAACTTTGTGCACGGGGTATGGAATAGATTCGTCGATTCTTGCACATCTTGATCCCTTTATTTGCCGTAACATGGTCCATTGGATGTATTTGTCCTCATAGCTCCCCACGGGGCAATATTTTCCTTGATGCCATCTCAGAACAAATTCCAAGTGGGTGTGGCCAAGCAAAGAGGTTTCCCCTTCGTCCTCTTGCTCCACGGTGAGTTTCCCACCGAGTCTTTGAGATGGGGGGCAACTTTGAGGAGATGCAAAAATAATCTTTCTGGAGTCGGAGAAATAATGGGTAGAAATACCCTTTCACCAAATTCAACCATCTATCTCGTCGTACCGCATCTATTTTGCGTTCAAATGAGGAATATCAAGGTTACCTCTACCTTGAAGGGGAGTGACCTCTAAGAGTGGCTGTTGGATGCATATGCGTGGGTGGAAAACATTCGAAGGATACGAGCAAAGTTATCCATCATCCAATTCCTTTTCTTCTGGGGCCTCCTCGAGAAATGTTTGATAGGATCTCTACTCCCTCATATTTCTTTTCTATTACTTCGCGGAGGTCGTCGGGGTTTGCGTCCTTGCAGAATTCCAGCTTGATTGAGCCCTAACTCCTTATACCGGCCCGCGATTATAGGGACATGCAAAAGAAAAAGAAAGAAAAAGTAGATCTCTTCGTCTCCTTGATCCAAATTCATGCGGGAATGCAATAGAATACGAGAAATAACCATAAACATGGGAATCACAATGGAAATAATGTGTCATTCCTTCGAATATCAAATAATAGAAATATGTATAGACGAATGGAAATTAACTAGCTAGGCTGGCCCGGTAGCTATCTATGAAGAATCATGGCGGCTACATGCCTATTTATTATTGAGAAACAATGGAAAAGCTGAAATGTCCAAAGGCTTAACTCTAGGAGATGAAGCGCTAAAGCTTGTGGGCCCCATTTTGGGTAAATTGGTGTTTCAACTTCCCCGGGGATGTAACTTTGGCATCCGATCTCTGTTTGACACGCTCAATAGCTCGTTAGAATATCTACTCCCAGGAATACAACTTTTGAGTAGAGCAACATCGATCTATGAACCATGTTGCTCCTTTGTTTTCCCAAAAAGTGTCATTTAGGGCCTCAAAGTACGGTCACGAAGTTCGGAACCGAAAGATGTTATAAATAGTAAGTCATGATGCAACTTAAAAATAAAATAACTCTATGGTGGGGGTTCAAATGGAATATGTGGATGGCCACCAATATCCACTGAATCATTAAGGCCCCAAAGCATTCCGGGAGTGCGGGACTGACACACTAAAATAGTAAGTGGTGTTGAGTGTGAAAAAACAAGAATTGATGGTGTGGGTCCAAATGGATTAGGTGGGTGGCCAGCGATATCTGGATCACCTAAGATATCTCTACACCCATTCCACCTAATTCAATCGATCCCTCCACTTAAAGTACGACATTCCATTACCATCCTTCATCTCAATTTGACATCAATCCAAAGTGTTTCAAAACGGAGGTTTAAACATATCGGCAGGAGGTTGGCATTGAGTTGTTAGCCTCTAATTCATTGCTCTTTCACCGTCACCCCCACTACTCATACATCACCATTCACTCATATTCCTTCACCCCATGATGACCCTTTCCACATCACCTCTCACTCATGTACCTTCACCTCATGATGATCCTCCTTCATCCTCTCCATGACCCCTCACCATCATCTCATGGTACTAGTGCATAAAACGGTAAGAGATGAAATGAGGAATCAAACAATGAGAAATCAATTGTTGGCGAGAAAAGAAATGAGAGCGAAAGGGGCAGTGATAAAGATGGAAATGAGGAATCAAAAAATAAGGAGGAAATAGTGAGGCTGATTCACAATGGGGAAGAAAGCAATGAGAAAATAGTGAGAGTAAGGATGCCAATGTGGAAGAAAGCAACGAAGAAGAAAACAATGAGGCAAATATCGATGAGAAGCATTGAGGCACATATCGGTGAAACATATCATCAAAGATCCATGAGCGATGATGGAAGTGGGTCAAAGAGTGATGATGATAGTAATGATGGTGATGAGATATATGGCATTCATTATGACACTAAAGAAGAGGAAGAGCAACTTCTTGGAAGAGGCCAAGGACAATTGGCTTGAAGAAAGATTTAGCCAAGGAAATAGAGCAAGAGGCAGCCTTGGCGAACGTATCACTCAGTGAGATTCTTGTCATGGAATAGAATATGATAGGGAATCTTGGCTAGAGAAGAAGAAAATGTCTACATAGAGGATAATTTGGAGAAGACCAAGAGAGACCTAGACTTGCAAAGAAGATGGCAAGGCATTATGCCTTAAGAAACAAAGTTGCAAGGGCCAAGCTCAAGAGGCATATAAATTCAATCCCTAAAGGAGAAAAGACAAATAAAAACCTGAAATTCTTGGCGATGCATCCCTACAAGCATTTCCAAACATGATCGGCAAGACAAATCCCAAATTTTGGAACATTTTTTGAGTTTTTGAGTTTTTGTTTTGAAGGGACAAAGGCATAGTGCCAGGCGTTGTGCTATTTTTGCAGGCCACCATTGCGGAAAAATTCAGAATTTTTAGGATTCTTAGGCCAAGGACATCACCCTCACAAAGTTTTACTCATTTGGAGCAAAGCTGAGATTCTCAAAAGTGCCAAAAACATGCAAAAATCAACTTTCCTCCTCTATTTTCAAAGTGGCGCTGCGCCACGACGATATTAGGAGAATGTGTTTTTTACTAGAAAAATGGACATATTGAGAAAAATAAAGGCATTTTGGAAACTATACCGAGACGGGATTTCCAATAGCTATCATGGAGCTCATTTGGACACAGGAAGGCCACCAAATATCGGTAAAAGACCAATATTTTGAAATTTATGCTTGTGCCCTTGGCTTTGTGCCCTTGAACCTCGATCCTGTGCCCTTGCCAAAAAGTTAAAAAATCACACTTGGGAATATTTTGAAAGTTATTGAGAAGCCTCAAGTTAGCTTTTGCCAAAATTAGTTGAGAGGTTATTGTTAGGAGTTATTTTTGCATTTATTGAGTTAGGATATTTGTGCCTTGGGCCTTTCATGGTCTCCTTAGAGAAAAATGGCATTTTCAGCCTAGCTAGGGGTTTTGAATCTCCTTTACCCAAGTTAAATATTGCATGGAGGCCTCATTGTAGTTGTTGGTTGACTTTTAAACTCAATATTATAGACTTTGGAGTTGAGGAAAAATTGGCTTTGGAGTTTTTTGTGAATGCTTGGATTTAAATGGAAATGGAGATAGCACATTTTCAAGATTCATGAACATGGCTAATGGTGATGTATTTCTAAATTAGTGCTTGTATTATTATGTTTTTCATTTTGTTTCATCTTTCTCATGTGGTAGAACATAAAGTTTAGGTTAAGAAATGTTGTTTAGAGGCACCTTAGCCTACGTCTACTTTATATTTCTTGTATGTTTTCCTCTGCTAGGTCATATTAGAGAGTTCTTAGTTACTCTCTAGTTTCACTCAACTTGTTTATCTTAAGAATGATTTAATGGAGCCAATGCCAAAGAAGTTTATGGTTAGTCCTATCTTTTGGTATAGCAAACATTGTTTTTGAGGTCTTTTCTTTAAAAGTATTTCTAATTAGGGTTATCTTGAAGAGGTTTATGGTTTTTCCACCCTTTTTCATCTTAAATCATTTCTTTGAAGGTATTTGCATTTTGATTAAGGAAATTAGGATTTCCCTACTCTTTGATTATTATTATATGTTGTCTTAAATGTTTTATTGCCTGGTGAAATCACAAGAGAACTTACAAGTTTCTTGCTCATGGTTCATTGGATTTTTGTCATACAATGTTACTTGCTAGGGTTGGGTCAAAAGTTATTGGTATGCCATGTATTTGGTAATTTCTTTATGCATAGTGATCTTAAAGGCCCTTCTTATTCAAGGATTTGTTAAAGGATTCTTAAGTGCCCTTTGCACCTACCATGTTCACAATTTAATGTTCTCACTCACATAAGCCTTGAAGATCCATTTGGCTTTGTCTCCTTGCCCCTCTGAAACACCCTTGACCTATTGTTGTACTTATCAAGACCTTTTGCGGACTCCATATCCCAATGGTTTACGGTTCTCTTACTCTATACGACCCACGCTTGACAAACAACCCCAGCAAACAAAACAAACAAACAAACCTTGATCAGCTATAAATAGCCTAAAAATAAAACCCTAAAATCAATCAAGTTACATATTTCACACAAAACATAGAGAGAGCCTGCGAGTCTAGGAAGGCTAGGTCCTAGGACTCCAAAAGATTGGTTTGATGTTACCCTTGTACATTTGGTCTTTCCAATGCGACAAATTGAGGACCTAACATAATGGTGATTCCACTTGGGACTGAGTAAGTAATAGCTTAGATATTCCTTAAGAAATCATAAATCCCCTGTCACTTAGATAGATCAAAGTGTTAGCCAAAAGTGATACCTGGTTGATTCATCATACTAGCACCATAATGGCCAAGTCTAGGAGAGCACTTGTTGAAAATATTAAAAGAAATTCAAAGCCCCAAAAGCATCACTAGAATGGTATTCATTTGTTGATGGTGGTTAACAAATACATCCTCAAAATAGTAAGCATCATCCACCTAGTGACTCCATTGGTCTTTAGTAGCCTTGTTGACCTTGTTTCTATAGACTCCAATGGGAAAATTACTTTACCATCAAAACTCCGCAGACCCAAATCCTCTTGAAATAGTTGAAAATCCTCAAAGCATCCTTAGGGAGTCTACTAGGTCTAGTAGCTAGGTAGTAGACCTACCTACAACAAGTTCCCTACCTAAAACCTTAGATACTTGTAGAATATACGGATTTGTTGATGGTGTATAGTAGTCTGTCTCAAGAAATTTGAAATCTTCCACCTCTCGACTCCAGAACTCTCAATTAGCCTAAAGACTCCCTGATAAAATACTCCAGATTGGTTGTAAGTACGGTGACCCTTTTCTTAGATTGATTGAACAAAATGACAAGCTTTGTGGAAAACCTTCTATATAGTGAAATTTCAAATCCCGAGTTATCAAAACTTGACTTGATGATGATCTTGTAAAAGAAATTTGTCTTTCTCATTTTGAGGTCGAAAAATTAACCTGAAGTTAAGAAGATTTTTAAGATGAGTAGTTGAAAAATATGGCCCGATATTGAACTTTTAAATTCTCAAATTCGGTTATACAATTTCCAAGATCATAAATAATTTTTGGAAAGTCTCCCTTCCCCTAATAGGAAATTGTACTACCTTTTAAATTGCCGGACGAGGATGATTGTGCTTTCAAGAACCAGACTATATATGAGGTTTTCTGAAAAGTTAATTTTTGGAATCTGAAAATGACCAACTAGTCATGAAAGGCCAAAAGAAAAAAATTTTACATCATGCTGTTGATCTATGATTACATGAAAGTCTTGATTGGCTCAAGTTTCAGGACATGGATTATTTACAAGAATAAAATACATTAAATTTGCCACTACTTATGATAACCTTGGTTATGAAGACACATAATCAAGGTATACTATTGTTCCCTCGGCAGCTGATCGGAGTTGTCTACCTATTTTTGTTCTTTGCTTAACTAGGCTATGTAACTATTGCATCATTTAGGGAAGCGGAAATTTCATTAGATTAGGATAGATAGGTATGCAAATAAGATCAACACTATGGGAATATTTTTAGTTTTAGATGGTTTTTGACAAAAGGAGAGGAAGAGAAAGAAAATAAGAAAGAGGCAGATAAAAGAAGAGGTAAAGCCCCATACCCAGGAAAATAATATTGTTGAGTGCCCACAAGCCTAAAAACCCTTTGCTTTTGAAGAAATTAAAGTTTTGTTCAATCATTTAGCCTAATCATGATTAGACATGTTTTAAATTTGCAAACGTGGAGTTAGTGAAAGAGGATTTTCCAAGCCATGTAAGCTTGGCTTGTTAGTAGATTAGATTAGGAAAAGATATTTGGATTTTATTCTCCAAATCTAAACCAAAGAGAAAGAGAAGAGGGATGCATAACCAATTATAAATCACAACCCTCAAATTTCTTGTTTCACTTGTACAAAAATAAAGTCTATGTGCGGCTTGTCCAAAATGCCACGGCCCATGACAAATCGAGATTTCTTAACCTTGGTTTGACCATGTTTTAGTTCATATCGGTAGGTTAGAGAATGAAAATCTGTCAAATAGCTTAGCCTTGTGAGATAAGTAGACTAGGTAGAGAATAAAGTTCATCGGCCTAATTTGAGCTCTTGTAAGTGATAAGGGTAAGGTATAGATAGTTTTAATGCTTTCAAAATAAAATGATGTCAAGGGTTGCCAATCCAAATGCATCAGTGAAGAAAAAATGTTAGGCAAAGTATGATGGGTAGGTGGAAGTGATATTTAAGCAATCATGAATTTTCAGATTTTAAGATCATAGCTTCAATGGACGGGAGTAAAATCAACAAATGAAGGAATGAGAATCCATGAAGTCTGATAATGTACTAATCTTGAAAATTTAGAGATATGAACTGCGAGGTTTTGGACACCTCTGAAAAAGGAGCCTGTCAAAAGCTGGAGCCATTGTTATTCATCGGTATTTTTCACTATTTGTAGATGACTATAGAATGTTTCTAGATTATAAAAACAACATTATTTGAATATTGTAAGTTTTGAGAAATCTCACTACCTTCATTATCCTTTTTCAAAATTTTTCACTACTATATCGACTTGCCATTCCATGGTCACCTGTCCTCCTACAAACTCATTATGGGCTTTACCTACCATTTTCAGCCTCCTTCTCTGCCTATAACCTCATTACCATGTTTTCACTTATCCATAGCTCCACTTTCCACGTAGGGTTTCCTATAGCTAACTTTTTCCCATGTTCCCCAAGTTCCTCAAGAATTGATGGTCTCAAAAATATCTCTGTGAGTTCTTTAGATAAATAAATTACCACATTGGATTTTGGATCGTCAATACATCACTTTGACACATGCTGTTTTCACTTAAAGGTCCCCTAGCCAGAAGTTTTAGTCAAGGTCAGGTCAAAGAACCTGGAGCTAGGTCAATTAAGGTTTCACATGTTTTAAGGTCATCATTGGTGTTCAGTACTTGCTTTTAATTTGCTAGAAGATGGCTCGGATGTAATAGAAGGTCATCACATAGTTATTCAAGAAAGACTTAACGTGCTTCCAAAGAAGACTATCCTTCGGTTCGAATTACGCATGAGTAAATGGACAAACTTTGGCACTTACGCGAGGGTGTTGAAAGGTCCATCAATAGAAAATGCGGTAAGGTAGGTAGATACAAACTACAGATGAAGACAACTTGAAGAAAAGAAGAAGGAGGCACTTTTTCTTATATATGACTAGGGTTTTGAGCTTAATGATCCAACAAAGTGCGAATAGTGATCAATGAGAAATGACACAAAGGAAAACTTCAAGCCTAATTTCCTCTTCCACTACAATAGGGTTTTCTATGGAAAAGAGGCATAGGAGAAGAATATCCATATGGTAGGTCATATTTGAAAGTGTTGAGCCATACCAACTCATAAAAATCATGCCTCCATCATTTTCTAGAACTTCATTCCAAGAGCCAAGCCATTTGTCACTCATGTGGCCATTTTTTATTCAAACTATGTTTACGACCAAACATAGATGAATTTGACAAAGTGAGAGAGGTTTTTGTCCATCATATGTCCATGAAGAAAAACCTCCTTCATATTTTATCACAGGTGTCATGGTTTTATATCAATGTCAAAAATACGAGTGTCATGGGAGAATTGTTGCACTTATGGAGCGACCTTGGGAAAATCAAGCTTTCTGTAGCTGGGTGTCCAAATGACATGTGATGAGTCAAATGACAACTAGGCTGGAAGAATATTTCCAATGAGATATTATGATATCAATTTGTAGTTGGGAGGCCTTCAAATGTTGTTTTCACTAGCACCCTACATTTATACCATCATTCAAAACTTTTTGACCAGTCTTGGGAGAATCAACGTTTTATAGGTCAAATTAAATCGATTAGCCAAAAAAGGTAGATTTGGAATGTAGACAAGATAATATTTCCAACGAGCTATCATGGGTACCCAATTTGGACAGGTAAGACCTTCAAATGCCTAATCCTAAAAGCATTGTACGCTGAAGCATTGAGCCTTTGCGCACCTAGGATTGAGTGTTGTGCGCTGGATTAGTATTGCGCCCTTAACTCAAACAGCGTATACATGGGTAGGAGGGATTCTAAAGAAAATTAACCACTCAAAACACCTCCAAGTTGCTTCCAAATATCACTTAAAGGTCCTCCAAGCATATTCGGGGGTAAGTACATCACATACACTCATCTTCAAGCAAGTTTTGGTCATTTTTTTAAATCAATGGAAGGAACCTAAGTTTCAACCTTGAAATCACTTTGTTCAATTTCTTCATTTTCCTAGACATAGGGATTACACTTTTTGAGAAGTACACCTCTTCATTCACCTAATTTGTCCCTACACCCATTCCATTCATTTAATCGAGTCCCTCCACTTATGAGCTGACATTCCATTACCATCCTTCATCTCAATTTGACATCGACCCAAAGTGTTTCAAAGCAGTTACCCAAAAATATCAACGGATGGTTTTCAGCGAGTTGTTAGCCTCTCATTCATTCCTCCTTCACCGTCACACCCCAATACTCATGCATCACCATCCACTCACATTCCTTCACCCCATGATGACCTTTCCACATCACCTCTCACTCACATACCTTCACCTCATGATGATCCTCCTTCATCACCCTCTCGCAACCCCTCACCATCATCTCATGGTACTAGTGCATAAAATAGTGAGAGAGATGGCAATGAGGAATCAAACAACGAGAAATCATTTAGTGAGGAAGAAAGAGCAATGAGGGAGAAAGGAAAATGATAAACATGGAAATGAGGAATCGAAATTAGGAATCAAATAATGAGGAAGAAAAACAATGAAATGAGATGCCAACGAGGAAGAAAGAAATGAAGAAGAAAACAATGAGGTAGATGCTAATGAGGAAGAAAGAAATGAAGAAGAAACCAATGAGGAAAATGTCAACGAGGGTAGTGAGGCACATATCAGTGAAACGGATGTCAAAGAGCCATGAGAGAAATGATGATGGTAGTGGGTCAAAGAGTGATAATGATAGTAATGATGGTAGTGAGACGGATGGAATTCATGATGACAGAGTTTGAAGAAGAGGAAAGAGTAACTTCCTAGGAAGAGACCAAGGACAATTGGTTTGAGGAAAGCTCTAGCGAGGAAAAATAGAAAGAGATGGCCTTGGCGAGAGCAAATCCTCCCAAGTGAGCTACTTGCCATGGAAATAGAATATGATAGGAATCTACTTGGCTAGAGAGAGGGAAATTGTCTACCTAGAGGATGGAGTTGGAGAAGAAAAGAGAGACCTAGAATTTCAAAAATATGGCAAGGCATTTTCCCTTAAGAAACAAGATTGCAAGGGCGAATCAAAAGAGCCCTTGCAAAGATTCAATCCCTAAAGGAAGAAAAAAAAAAAAAAAAAAAAACTTGAAATTCTTACTAATGCATCCCTACAGGATCCAAACATGATCGGTAAGACAAATCCAAATTTTGGCACATTTTTGAGTTTTTGAGTTTTTATTTTGTTTTGAAGAGACGAGGCGCAGTGCCACTAGCCTTTGCATTACATTTTGGGGAACCCATTGGGGGAAAAATTGAAATTTTCAAGATCCTTAGGCCAAGGACATCACCTTGACAAATTTTTAGCTCATTTGGAGCAAAATTGGTCCTCCAAAAGTGCCTGAAGCATGAAAAAATCAACTTTACGCCCTATTTTCAAAGGCTGATCTTTGCACCACGAGAAGTCTTTGGAGAATAATTTTTCACTAGAGGAAAATGGACACTTTAGTCATAAAAGCAGAGAATTTTTGGAAACTAGACGAGGACAAGCATTTCAACTGGGCTATCATGGAGCTCATTTGGACGGTGGGAAGGCCAAATCACGGCTACAAAAGACCAATTTTCGAGATTTGATGCCGTGCCCTTGGCTGACATTGCGCCCTTGAACCTTAGTGTTGTGCCCTTGCCAAAATTCAACAAATCTTGGAGATATTTTGAAAGTTATTAAGAAGCCTCAAAGTCATTTTTTGCGAAAATTAGTTGAGGAGTTATTGATAGAGGTATTTTGCATTTATTGAGTTAGGATGTTTGTGCCTTGGGCCTTGCATGGTCTCATAGGACAAAAATGACATTTATGATGTAATTAATGAAATTTTGTAACTATAGCTACTTTGTTTTGACCCTCCTTTTCAAGTTAAATACTACATGGAGAGCCTCATTGTAGTTGTTGGTTGTGTTAAACTCAATATTATAGACTTGGAGTTGTGGAGAATTGGCTTTGGAGTTTTGTGAATGCTTGGATTTAAATGGAAATGGAAGTAACACATTTGTAGGATTCATGAACATGGATAAAGTCTATGTATTTCTAAATTAGCTCTTGTCTTCTTATGTTTTCATTTTGTTTCATCTTTCTCATGCGGTAGAACAAAAATTTTGAGATTAGAAATGTTCTTTAGAGGCACCCCTTAGCTAAATACTTTTATTGCTTGTATGTTTTCCTATGTTAGGTCAGATTAGAGAATTCTTAGTTTCTCTCTAGTTTCACCTAGGCTTGTTTATCTTAAGAATGATTTAATGAGATCCCGATGCTAAGAAGTTTATTGTTAGTCTGTCTTTTGGTATAACTTAAACATTGTTTTTGAGTATTTTCTTTGAATTATTGCTAATTAGGGTTATGCTAAAGAGGTTTATGGCTTTCCAGCATGCCCTTTTGTTCATCTTAAATGGTTTCTTTGAAGGTGTTTGTAGTTTTATTAAGGAAATTATGAGTTCCCAACTCTTTAATTATTACTATGTTGTCTTAAATGTTTTCTTTGCCTAAAAGGTGAAATCACTAGAGAACTTAAAAAGTTTCTTGCTCATGGTTCACTAGATTGTTGTCTTAATGTTTACTTGCTAGGGTTTGGTCAAAGAAGCTATTAGTATGCCATGTCTTTAGTTATTTCTTTATTCATAGTGATCTTAAAGGCCCTTCTTGTTAAAGTATTTGCAAAGGATTCTTCAGCACTTTTGCACCTACCATGTTCACAATTTAATGTTCACCTCACTCACATAAGCCTTGAAGATCATTTGGCTTTATTATGCTTGCCCTCACGAAACACCCTTGACCTATTTTTGTACTTATGAAGACCTTTTTGCGAAATCCAAATACCAATGGTTTAAAATTATCTTACTCTATCGGTTTTTCTTGACAAGCAACCCAACCAAACAAAACAAACAAACAAATCCTTATCTTATAACTAGCCTAAAAACAAAAACCTAAAATCAATCGAGGATTCTGATTTTAGAAAAATATAGAGAGAGCCTTCTGCGAGTCCCGAAGGATTAGGTCCTAGGACTCCAAATATTTGTTTGATGTTACCCTTGTACATTTGGTCTTGTTGATCTAACAAATTACGAGGACCTAGCTGCTTGGTATGGAGATGTCATAGTTTATCTCTAGACTACAAAGTTTCCCTTTGCTTTTCAAAATATGAGTGCCGGAAGTTACGTCACTTAGCCAAGTTGTTTGATTATTGGTGATACTTTATATCGTCATGGGGTCGATTCGTTCCTTTTTCACTTCTTAACTCTCGAAGAAGGCGAGGTTGTCTTGAATGATTTCCAAAAGTGGAGCTTGTGGTGGTCATTTATACGGGCTTGCTAGAGCCCAAAAATCTTGTGTCTGAGATACTTTTTGGCCTTCGATTTCCAAAGGTGTATTGAATCGGTAAAAAAGTGTCATTCATGTCGGGTTTATACTTGAAACGAGCATGCTCATCCCGGCTCTTGCTCTTTCTTGTCATCTTTTGTCGGTCCCTTCACGAAGTGGGTATTGGTCTCATCCTTGTAAACCACTTTCGACTAAAGGTCACAAGTACATTGTGTAGCTATAGACTACTTCATGAATTTGGTTGAATTTATGCCTACTTTAGAATGACGGTGAAACACGGCTGTTCCTCTTCAATAAATTAATTTCTTGATTTGGTATTCCCAAAGGGTATCCTTGACCATGGAATTCATTTTCATATTAGCATGATACCTTAATTGGCTCTAAAATTAGGTTTTTGGTAGGAGCATTCATCTTGTATCCCTCAAAAGCCGGTGGGAAATTTGAAGGCGGTAAATCCTTGAAGGCAATCCTTCAAGAGACGATTGATAAAGACGGATCCAATTAGCATATCATGCTATATTACGCATAAAGGGCATACTATATGTCGATCAAAGCACCAGCAGGATTTTGCTACGTTTTCAAGCGGGTTATGGGTTGGAATCTATTTTTCCTATCAAATTTGAAATCCCTTCCCTTAAGTTAGGTTTGTTGAGATTATTTCTGACACTTCCGGTCTCGAAGAATGCCTTCTCCATTTAGAACAACTATGAAGCGGCGTCGAGATGCGGCTACGATGAATGAGGCTCATAAGAAATGGGCAAAGGTTCAATACAATAAGGCGATCGAACTTCTAAGGGTTTTCTCTGAAGGTGACCTTGTCTTGGTTTATGCCCAAAAGAAGGATTCCTTGGGGGAAGGCAGGATTCAAATCTATGTGGTATGGCCCCTTTATCATCAAAGGTCTGAAGAAAGGAGCTTTATGCCTTGGATGTAAGGGTGATGGGAGTGAGTTGGCGAACCCTTGTAGGATCTATTTGAGAAAGTACTATGCGTAGGCTTAGGCCTAACATCTTTCTTTTTTGTATATATTTTGTTTTTTGTACATATGTATGTTTCGATTTTGGTGTGGTTTTGATGAGTTTAATTTGCTTTGGCTGAGGTAATATTGGATGAAATGAGTCACTTTGGTTTCATTGATGGTGCTGATAGACATGCCGGAACTTGGCTACCACGACTTGGGTAATCCATTATCCATTCGATCAGTTGTTAGTTTCAAAGAGGTTTCTACATTGGCCTGCTTCAAACAATGTAGCATAATACGTTGCACTTGTCAACCTACTCTCGGAAATATATTTGGGTGTTGATTCGTTAGTAGTTTACTTGGATTCACATTTGGTGGTATCGCGAGTTTAACAGCACCTATCATGATGAGACCCATTGTTGCATCGATTGTTTTAGGGTACATTTTTTACAATGGTAATTTCAATTTATTACATTCATTCATATTCCTCGATGCGATAATTTATTAGCGGAGATCATTAGCTAATTAAGCACTTGATTGGCATATTAATTATTCAATACTTTAAATATAAAAAACATCATTCACTATTGTACATTTGATACATCACATCATATAAAGTAGCTATGTATATACATATATATAGATCAGAGTGTTCAAAAAAATACAAAACCTGGACCACCATGTCCTACAAAATTAGGGCTTATGCCTAATCATGTCTATCATCAAAAAGTATTATAGTCATCCGATCATATCTATAATTTACCCGTGAGGTCCCCTTCCCAAAATTTTTGTTCTATAGAACACAATGGCGATCGCTACATGGTGGAATAACGACACCTAGTCTCATGGTACTCCTACCCACCTACCTCACGGATAGCCTTCGGTATGTCCTCTATAGTGGCCATAGGAACTTGGCGAGTCAAACTCTCAAGTTTCTCACTCTTACAAGGAGGTGCACTTGATGTCTTCATCATCTGCCTCACCTCTCTACGATGCTTATGCCTTGGGTACCCCTTTGGCACGATTGGTCCCATGTGCATCATGATCATTATAATTTTGTAAGTCATTTTTTTTAATCAAAAACATTTTTTCATTTCCATATAATTTGAAAAAATAAAATCTTTCATCAAGTGGAAGGACTAGATCAAGATCTACACGAAAGTCCATCCCAACATAGGGATAATCCTCCATTATGATGACTTGTTCTTCCCACCATTGGAAGAACTCATCATCCCAGTCGTTAGGGGAACCTCATCTCCCCAAATATCTTCATCATATATACCCATTGGGCTATTCTTGGATCTCTCGAGCAGGCGATAGTTTAGATGACCTTGAGTCGAAGCCACAGGACCCTCTCGAAGAAGAATTTCGATGAATTTTATCGTATCCAAAGTGTTTAGTCTTTTCCTTTCGGATTGAAGTGTTTTTTTCTATTTCTAAACGGAACGTGGCATTAATAAAAAGGTGAATCAAACATTCTCTTGCATATGCTCATGTGTGTACATGAAGCCGATGTGAAAGGCGATCTTGCTACTCTTCCAATGGTAAAGAGAATGATCTTCATATATAAATCCTTCATATATGCGATAGGAATCTATGTTCCCACCTTCTTTGCATTGTCCATGCGGTAGACTTGGACATAATCTTCTACGAGTAGCTCTCCCATAGGATTTACTGTGCAAATCTCTTGGATCTCCCCTTCGAAGAGTGTCAAGTAATGAAGTATGTCTTCCACTTCTATTTGTAGTGGCATACGATCAATTATGAAAAAAATCTTCTTCGGTTCCCAATGACCAGCCAACATTTAAAGTAACAAACGTTTCATTTCATATTCAACATTTTTAAAAATTTGAGCAAACCACAATTCCGAAGAATAAGTAAGGAAGTTTGGTCCTCAGCCTGCCTCATTATCAATTTCACTATGCTCACGCTGCGCGGTGATCGACATCTGGGAAAAATCATCGATTGAATGATCAGATACATGTTTTTAATTTTTCGCTCTGCTTGGCATTAAGACCCTCATTTGTACACAATTGCGTATCATATGTAGGTTCCTCCACATGAACACACGTATGCGCTGCAGTTTCAATGAAAATCTATTTCCTATGGTAAAAAATCCAAAATTTTTCTTCAAACGAGGAGACAAAATTGATGAATAGGATGATTACAGGCTGACTAATTTGGCGTGATTTTGAGAGTGGTTGCTCCATATTTGAGAAGAGAATTTTTTTACCCAAACTCTTTCTCCACATACACCCAATTTAAAATGATCAAAAATGTGAGCAAAATTGTGTATTAATGCCCATAATTTGAATTTTTTTCACAAATTTCATTTGTGCTTATTTTTGAATTTGATTAAGGCTATTTAGCTTTTGACAGCGTTGGGAAAAGTATTTTCGAGGTACATTTACTTCATTGAGATCTTCCTAGATTTCCTTCGGATCCATGACCAGCGACTGTCTTAGCGGGTATTTGATTTTGAGCGGCATAGAGGTTAGGAATTCAATTTCCATTGCATTTTGCCTACTTGCCTCCATTCTTATCACTTTCCATAGAATTCGATCCCATCATGTCATGAGTACTTAATCCATTTCACTCGCGATTTTTTTTAATCATGAATTGGTGGTAGAGCCATCCTTTACATGGGCTTCTAGTTGGTTCATGTGGCATTTGTCACCTATGCTACAATTTATGTCTTGGGAGTCCTCTTTAGTCTTTGTATGACTTGTAACGTTGAAGCTTCATTCTTCTTCTTCTTCACTATCTTCATTCGGCCATTTACCCTAGAGGCTCCATATGTTGTCAAGTTGTATTACTACATTGCATATTGACCACTTGTTTATCTTGGCCTTTAGTGACTTCATTTGGATGCATGTTTAAACCCCCTTTTTACCATGTCTTTTGTACAAGTTAACCATGCAATGACTTAGCTTCTCGACTTGACACCTTTACCCATGGATGGAACATTCCTTTGAGTGTCACTTATGTTAGGGTCCCATGATTTAGCATATTTGGTAGACCAGAAATGCACGGAGTAACATCGGACTAGTATTTGGAGTCCTAGGAACTAGCCTTCACGGACTTAGAGAGGAGATATCTCTATTATGTGAAGGATGTAAAACTGTTGGCTTTAGATGGTTTGTTTTTAGGCTAGTTATTGATGTAGGGTTTGTTGTTTGGTTGGGTAAGATGATCAGAGTAGAATAGGTGGAGTGGAAGGTCATCAAATCAGTGGGTTATGGAGTCTATGAAAGTAATTGATATCTCAATAATGAATCGGGATACATCACGGGGAAAATCTAGTGTGAATCGATGGATCTTTTAAGGTTATGTGTGAAGTGAGATGGACATTAAGTTGGGAAACAAGGTTTGGCAAAGGGTAGTTAAGAATCCTTTGTATTACCTATGAGCAAGGGTTTTAAACAACGATAAAATATACTAATCATGAGATAGGGCACACCATTTACTCAATGACAATACTTTAAGCAAAATAAACATTCAAGATGAACAAACACATAGTGGAACAAAAATAGAAAAACTCATCTAACTTCAATGATTCTCGCACTGAATTTGAAAACATATAAGAAGACAAATAGCTTTAATAAATGAGGTAGACTCCTAAACATCATCTAGCAGGACTACTTAAAGAAATTTGGAGACAAATACAAATAGGCATGTACAAAGGCAAGATCGAAACAAGACCTCTTTGGCTTAACCTAACAATCAATACATCAAAGAGAGGTTCCAAGCGAGAGTTTAGATAGCATCGGAAATAAGTAGAGACTTACCATAAAACATATTTGGAAACTTAGAATATCAATCCATTAATAGAAAAAAAAAAAGCTAGGTGGTCCTAAGGAGCAATTAGAGAATTCCTTAAACTAACCCGGTAAGGAAAACATCAAGACAATAGCAAACGGGAGGAGATGAAAGGTGCCTCAAACAACATTTCTCAACCTATACTTTTCTAAGCTATTGCAACATAGAAATATGGACATATGATAAACAAGAAAACACGGAAAAATTAGAGCCACATCATCATTAACCAAACTTAGGATCTGCAATAAACCTTCATGATCATCAATCAAGGAAAATCATCTACAAGCTCCCCAACACCAAAATTCTCTTTAACCTCAAGGAAATTATGTATTTCTCTTAAAAATCATCGAAAGCCAACATTTACAATGAATCTCTATATTCTATATGACAAACGAGGAGGAGAAAAAACTAATAGAGTATCTAGAAGTCTATTGGCTAATTAGAAATGTCACTATTGTCCTTGAGACCTTGCAAGGCCCAAGGCCTGAAATATCTAACACAAAATATCTTTTTACATTTTTAGCAAACAAATTGATGTTTGAGGTCTAACAAACCTCCACAAACTTGCAAGCATACATGGTTGACTTCCCCTCTACCAAGGGTGCAACAACGTGTTTAGGAGAATTTCCATTACAAGGGCGTAGCACATGAGTAGGAAAAATGGGTCTTCTTGCTGCTTAGGTGTTTTGAAGGCCTTCTCGATGTCGGAAAAGAGCTCAAGTGATGGCTCATTGGAAAGCCCTTGAAGTCTACTCTCAAGATGTATGCTTAGGTGTCTGATATGTCCTTTAAAACCTGTTCAAAAACCAAAAATTCCAAGGTACAGGCACCTTTTATGTCTGTGAAAGCGAGGGTAGAATGGTGAAAAAATGGGTGTTTTTGACCCAATTGGAGGACAAACAAACTCAACTGATCTAAAACTTTGTGAGCATGCTATATGAGTGATGCAGATCCAAAAAATGTAATTCTTCCCCCTGAAGATGCTCTAAAAAGAGCGTGACCAGCACTATGTGTGCTACCTTGACATCAAAATTAGCAACAAAAAAAAAACTTGTCAAAGTTCTACCAAATTTAGTGGAGTGGTACCTCATAGGTTTGGGAGACCTATAGAGATTCTTGTGCCAATATTCCAAGCCTATCTTGGCCACTTTTTCCTCTTTAGCTCATGAAGCTTGTCTTGACTGTCTTCAGTAAACCCTTGCAATTGATTTCTTTGGGCATGATGTAGTCATTCTTCTTTGTAAATCTAACACCTTATTTTCCTTCTGATTGGCCTCAAGGTGTATGTTAGCCCTCTCAAGCCATGATTACCTATCATGTTCAATTTCCATTGCAAGTATTTCATTGAGAGAAAGTTGTTATGCTAGGGTAGATTCTTCTTCCTCTACTTTGCCAATGTTGTCTTCAATCCCGCCAGTTCTACGCTTCCTCCTAGATTGTCCTTTCTCATCACTACTCTCCTCATAGTGCCTATTAAATCCTCTATCTTCATTTGTAACTTTTGGGCTTCTTTAGGGGCCTTGAGGGCTCTAGCTTCAAAATATTTCCATTTTTGCTCCCCAGCTTGCCTATTTTCCAGATCAAGGACATTATTTATACTCTTAGCCCTACCTAAATGTGCTTGGAGGTCTTTGATTTGTGTATTTACATCCTGGAGGAGCATGCTTGTAATTCTTGCCTCATTCTCTTCCTCACTATCTACCCAAATGTTCTCCAAATCCCTCTCCACATCATGGTCTTCTTCTTCTTCCTTTACCATTTGCTTCCCTTTGTCTAGTGGTTGAGCTGATGTAGATGGCAAGGTCCCTTGCCTTTTGGAGTAGCAAACACTTTCCTTGATCCTCTTTGATGGTTGAAGGTGTGAGAGTTTAACATG
Organism: Pinus albicaulis; assembly: GCA_034641835.2. Lineage (NCBI taxonomy): Eukaryota > Viridiplantae > Streptophyta > Pinopsida > Pinales > Pinaceae > Pinus > Pinus albicaulis. Next base: position 110,979,587 of record CM076574.1, read on the forward strand.
TTTCATTTCATCATTGGTGACCTTAAGACTGATTTTCTTCTCATGCTGATATTTGCATTTATATCCTCTTCATTTTGTTCTTGAGCGCACTTCTTGAAGAGGCAATTTCATTTTCTCCCAATATTATCATCAACTTTGTCCTAACTTTTATCACTATCATCCATCTCTTGACTACTTTTTGGGTTCATAGTGTCTTGTTGTTATTATTTTTAGGGGCTATTGATGGTATGGTGTCTTCGTCGTTATCCTCCTTATCATTGGTTTCTTCTTCCACATTTGTTTCCCCACTTGTCTTCATTGTTTTTCCTACGCCATCTCTTTGTCAAACTGCGCTCTCTTCTTTTTGGCTTTGCTATTTCCATCTTTGTCTTTTCTCCTTTTATCATTGCTATTTGGCTCACTATTTTCCTTCTTCACCTTCAACTACATTTTTCTCATCAAAATCTTCTCTTGTCTTTGTATCTTCATTTTTTAGGTTGTTGTATTGTCTTCACTATCACTTACCTTGTGTTTGTAACTATTTTTGTCCTCATTGTCCTTTGTTTCTTCTTCCTCATTCTCTTGTCTTTGTTTGTTCTTCTCTCTCTTCATCATTTATTGCATCTTGATCATGTCATGATCTTCTTCATCTCTTTCCATGTCATCTTCTTTTTTCATCATGATCCTCTTCATTATCAGCCTCATCATTTGTGTCTTCATCATGGCTTGTCATGGTTTTTTTTTCCTCATGGCTTGCATCGCACTGCCTCATCACTTATTTCTTCTTCCCCTTATCTTTTGTCTGCAGCCATCATTATCACTTTCTTAGTTTTCTACCATGTCATCTTATTTTTCATTTTCCTCTCCCTCATCACCTATTTCTTCCTCTTGGCTTGTCATTTTCTTCTTGGCTTATCATGTTCCTCTTTATCGCTTTTCTTCATGTTTATTCCTTTTCTTCTTGTTACGAGGCTTTGGGAAAGTGAAATAAGGAGGTTTGTTTGGGGAGAGGATTCATATGGAGAGGATTAATCATGGTCGGTGGTGGAGTGATGGAGGGGTGGAAGAAGGTGGATGGGATGATGAGGGTAAACTTGCGGGGAGGAGGTTGTGGATTTGTGAAAACATCATGGACGATGAAAACTTCCCATAAAGGATTTCACCCTATTGCTCCTATTGATGCAACACAATCATTTTGATAAGAGAATGGTGGAAAGAACTTTTTCATTTCTATGAAGGAGGCCTCTTTTGCACAATGTATGACATCTTATCAATACTTATATAAATATAGTAGGGAAATTGTAGCGACTTGTCCTTAGTGAAGTGCATGAGTAGTCGATATGCTAGGAATAGAGCACAGAAAACCTACCCTCACAGAGTGGGTATTCCATGTTAGTTTTACAAGTAGAAGCATAGCTTTCAATAGATGGGAGAAGGAAAAAATGGTCTTGCAATCAACTTGGTATCTTGGTTTAAAGAAGGATGATAATGGCTTAAGTCTAAACTCACATGTCGAACCATTTTTCTCCCATGGAAGGTATGCCGGTGGCCATGAAAATTGTATTGGTGGATAGCTCAATTCACTCTAGATAGGTGTACTTGGTGGTTATGGAGGTTTAGGATGAAAATTCTCTGGTTAACTCAAGGTGACTTTGGCTCTTTGTACCTTTTCCTGAAGTCAGCAGCATCCTACCTCTTTGAAATATTCAACTATGGTAGGAGAGTACATCGATTCCTTAGTGTTCATAGGCTCAAGCTATTTTATCTCACCCTTTCTGTTCTTTAGGCCTTTGACCTCCTTCACCTTTTATCGCTGGTATTGCCTTCTCAAGGCATTTTGTCCTTACCCTATTTTGAAATCAAGCCACGATACGTGGGGGAAATGATATGGAGAGGGCAAGTGAGATGATAATGAGAGAGCTGAAGTTGCTAATAAAAGGGGAAGGATGGGTGAAGAAAACTATAATTTGGGCCTCAATGAGCTTTTAGTATGCAAATGGATAGGTGTTCTTTGAGTATGAGAGTTAATTGTCAGTTAGGTGTTTTTATCCTTCCTTAGGTTTTTTCACATTTTCTTTAAGTTTACCTTTCCAAAAACGAACGAGAGGGAAGCGAGGACCTAAGTACGCTTATGAAACCCTTAGGAGGCACTAGGAATAATTTGTGAGAAGTTTTGAGTAGTTTTTGAAGCATGTTTCGGATTTAAAAAACCTCTAGTGAACATGTGAGAGGAGCCTGGCGTAGGCGGACACCGCACGAGGTGTCGGAGTGGCCTGCGCATTTGGGCATGTAGCATATCGGCTCTTGGCGGTTCTGCATGCCCCTGGCATAGCACCGGTATCGGGCGGCTCTTGCATGTCGTTTGAATGGTCTGATGTGCGGCATCGAGTCGTCGGGCAGCTCCTACGCCTTGTTGGGTCGACCACGCACGGCCCAATGAATGGCACAAACACGCAACTCTTGGCGGTGTGGACGGTGGTCGTGCACGTGGTAAATGCTTAGTGCACGCTACGGGAGCACAACGCTCTGTGGAAAAATGCACAAGGGTTACACAAATGCTCATAGTGCCATGATCCGAAGCGAAGTATCGTGTCTTGAAAACTTTGCTAGAAAACCACGATTGTTTAACAAGGCTATCTCTCCTCTTGGTATATGAAAAATGATTTGAGTGAGATACTTAAATCCTTGAAAAAATTAAAATAAAAAACACCTTGACTAATGTTTTGTCTATGGACTTTTTCATCCTTTCTTGATATTTCTTTTTCTTTTGTACCGAGGAGGTGAAAAATGATTCTTTGGTGGGTGATTTTTGAAAATGCAACTTTCTTCTTCCTCCTCTTTTGCTTTTGACAATCCTTTGGCTAATACTTGAAAACTTAAAGTAGCCTTCAGCGATACTTTCTTTAGAATTTCTCCCTTGGTGTAGTGGAAAAATGTTGTTTTGACAAGCCATAAAGGTGACCATCTGACATCACATCCTTGGTCTCTGCTTTCCATCATTAAGGAGGTCTCTCACCTTCATTCCTTTTTTTCTAAAAATCTTCAATTTATGCTCGGTGGTCTTGATGTACCTTTGTCTCTATGATCCTTTATGAATGGAATCCTTGTGGGCAACACTTGTTTTTCAATTAGTGATAAAAACCACTGATACTCTTTTTTCATAGGTATCTTGTCTCCCCTTGTTGTGAATGTCCTTGAGGATTTTGGATTCTCATCTTGCTCTCTTCTGCGATAGCCATTATAAACCATTCCTTGAAATGTTTTAAGATAGGCTACTTTCCTTTTTGAAAAATTTAAGCTGCGATCGAGGTTTCTCTTGAAGGTTTTTTGATACCTTTTAGACAATCGAGAGCTAACCCTCCTTTTCACTTGCTTTCATTTTTGAACACATGTAAAACAATGAGTTTGAAAACTAAAACAATGAATAACCTAGGAGACCCTACATGACCTATTGGGATATCTTTTGGACTTGGTCTTTGGTAGAAAACATGAATCAAGGTTTGGAGGTGTAAAACAAAGTTTTGACAAACCTTTATGCATTGAAATCCTAGAAATACGATAACTTTGATTTATCTAAGAGCCTAGAAAGTAGTTTAAAATCACCACTTCTTGAGGTACTTGGTGAATAGGGGAAAAGGTTTAGGCTACTTGGCAATCCAAGGTGTGAGTAGAAAGGGCTAGGCAAATTGAAACGGAACTAGTAAGGTGAGATGTGGCAAACATAGTGAGAATGAGTGGCATAAGTCCATGATTTGGTCTTACGGGAGTGATAGGTTGGCCATGCCTTGATAGAGTATTAGAACGGGGAAAAATTTATCCTAAGGATAATGAAGGCGGTGAGATTTCTCGGCCGACAAGTTTCAAGAATTTTGTTTCTAAGAAATCTGAGATAATAATTTACTCATCTACAAAGGAAAAAAATCTTGATGAATAATAGTCATCTCCACTTTGGGAGGAAAATCCTTTTCAAGAGGTGTCAGACTTCAAATCTCTTGGTTTATGAAAGACTAAGTCCTCATCCATTGGGAATATTTTTACTTATTTTAATTTGGTGATGCTTCTTTTACGTTGTGATCTCAATAATCTACAAACATGATTAGTTGAACTTCTCTTTACTACCTTCTTGTCCTAATATTTTTTCTTCCTTGGGTGCACTTGAGCTTGGAAAACCCATGACATTTATTTCTTTTCAAAATAAAAAACAAACTATCTACTTTCTATGTTATTTCTTCCAAGAGTTGATTATGCTAATGAAATATTTTATTCTCTACCTGAGCCTAGCGATTGTCAAGATTGAACAACTATGGCGGACTTCATTCTCAGGAAGCTATTGACATGAAATTGAAAACATGGTTTGAACCGAGTTAGACAATCCTAATTCATCATGGTACAGCTGGCATTGAGACAAGCTGCACACAAACATTATTTTCATGAGAAGTAAAACTAGAAGGCATTGAGGGTTGTGTTTCATCATTAGTTAATCATCCCTATCCTTCTCCTTGGTTCAGATTTAAGCATGTGGAACCGGTATCTTTCATTCCTAATCTATTTTCCTTTGAAAGGTCAAGCCTTAAATGATTTGAATAGCATTCTTTCACTAACCTATCAACAATAAATTGAAAACATGCTCGGCCATGATTAGGCTAGATGATTGAGCAAGTACCTTCTTTTGAACAAGTAGTGGCATTTTAGGCTTGCGGACTTTTTCGGTATGAAATTTTGGAGTATTCAATTGTACCTTCTCTTCAAATCTACTCTCTTTTTCTATTTTCTATTTTTTTTGTTTTTCTCTTTATGACCTTTCACCAAACTATGGTATGTACAATGAGTGAAAATTTTTAAACTAGAAATTTTTAAAGTAATGGTACTTGAGCATCTAATCCTCGAAAGGATCTCTAACATTCTTTTCCATTCGGCTCTTGTAACGAAATCATAGTTACCTCCATTTGAAAACGTAATTTTAAAGAATTTCGACAAAAAATTTCAAACAATTCATGCTTTCCTTGGTACTCCCACTTTGAGCCTTGCCTCCCAAATTTGTTTTTGTCAAAGTATTAGGTAGAAAAGGTATTATTTATCATCTTCAAAATAGATGATTATTTCATTGATGTATATCATAGTGAAGAAGTTAGAAAATAGGGGCCATGGCTCTTTGGAAGGCGTCTTCAAACATTCCTTAGCCTAGGAAGCATTTGGTCAAATGAGTAGTTGTTCCAAGGAACTTTGAAAATGTCTTTATCTTTGATTGATACGAAGTGGTATCATCGATGGTAACTTTGAAAAAATACCAAGTGATGTCATTTATTAGAAACTCCCTGCCCTTTGTGAAGTATGATCTATTTTGGGAAGAGGGTATTTGTTCTTTAGGGAGAGTTGGTCTAGGTACCTTAAGTCTACACATAGCCTATGTCCCTTTGCCTTCTTTTTAGTGACATAAATTCCTCGAGGCTTTCATGGTATTTCTTGAAAGAGGGCTTCTTAGAATGATGTCTATGTCACAAGTTTTAAAAACACACCCCTCCACACACAAGCATCTTGAAACTTTTTGCACAGTCTTGCACTTTTCTATTTTGTGTGTAGTAACAAAGTTCTAGATAACTCAATCATTTTGGGTTTCTCAAGGCTATCTACATTATACTCCTCTATATCAGCTCAAGTAGATACCCCTTTATGGTCCATAGAAACATTTGTGAGAGTTAAAAATTATTTTAAAGGGACAAAACTCTTTGATGATGAAGTCTCTCTATGTAAGGCAAGAACATAAAAGCTCTCTTCCTCGATTCCCAAATATTTTGTTACTGTGAGGAATTTTAATATACGGATTGACGAAAGGAGAAAAATTGTGTTTTTTGGAGTTTTCCCTCCTTTTGAACAACCTAATTCATATACTAAGTGATTTTTGGTTTTTTGAAATATCACTTTCAATTTGTAGAAAGTCAAGTTTAAAGTTATCATGATGTTATTAGTTAGTACATCCTTGATTTTGGATATTGAGATCTTCGGTCGGAAGATTGGTTCGACTATTGTAATATGCAGATGTGTTACAAATTCACTTAATTGCTCATCAAAGTCTCCTTCGATATCTAAAGTGAAAGAATCAAAACCTGAATGTATGGAATAAAGAGGTGTATTGTTTGGCCTTTATTGACTATTGACCATATACTTCATGTGTGAATATTGGTATAATCTCATTAATGCAGTGCAAAACATGGATGGTAGCATAGGACATGTGTTTAGTTGAAGGTTCCCACTGACTTGGCTCCCAAGATGCGGATAAAAGCATGCCATGCTTGGGGGAATATTTGCCACTACTATGTCCATAACTAGGTTTTTAGCTGGTACTTGTGCCATATTGACATAAAGATCCTTGATTAGGCCCAAACACTTAACTCTACTCAAATCGAAGAGTACAAGTCTTTGTAAGGTTTAGTTATTTCTAGGCCTAATCTACTCCATCCCCAACCTTTGGCATAATATTGTGAGGAGAGCCACACCGAGTCTAGCATGGCATTATGTAGGATCTTGTCATGTTGTTTAGGCTAATATAGAAAGAGAGGAATGGCTCCTTCTTAATATTTTCCTTCTATTTTGGGGTCAAATAACAACACGGAGTGTGTCATCGGCCAAGTGTAAAGTATCGATATCATTCCCTATGTTGGAACATTCAAAACTTGAGATTTGTATGTGCCTTGGGTAATCAGTTCAGTGAGAGGCATGGTTATCTTGATTTTGGCACTCTCTCCTTCAAAACTAAAAAGGTACTTGTGTTTTAGACATATTTCTGACGATTTTATCGAACATAATTTTTTTCTATATTTTTAATGCGAGGTGATTTTTATATTTCTATTTGGGGCTTTAGACAATTAATTTTCGGGGCCGGTGGTAGTGGTATAGGGTGGCTTGTGTCTGCACTTGGTTGGCTAGTTTTTCCTTTATTTGGATCAATTTTCTAAGCCATGGTGTCGGTATTGCCTATTGTCCTTTTAGGAGTGTTTTCGGGGTTTTCCTAATAGCGGTGTCTAAGTTGTTCTTCTTGGAGTTGTCTTACTCCCTAGATCATATTACTATGGACTTCCATTATGGCATTTTCCAATCCCAACTCGTAGTCTTGAGGAATCTTCCTTAACTTGTTTCATTTAAGATGCGAGGAAAATATTGTTCTTCTTAAGCAGAAAAAAATCACCCTCGTTATCAAAATCCTATTAAGTTTCCATGATTTTCATCGGCTATTCAATATCTCTTTCCCCTTCATCTACATAGTTATCTTGGAAGAGGGTAGCTAATTTTTTTGATCATTTTCCCTTTGTCTAATTTAGGGTGGGTTCCTTCGAAGTTATGATTGGTTTGTTTGTTTGGGGTTTGGTTGGTTATCCCTAGGAGGTTTTCTTTCATTTTATGCTTATTCTCTCCATCATTTTTCTCCATGGTTCTAAGTAGGTTATCAATCTTGGAGATCGGATAGGAGGTTGAGGCATGGTTTCATCTTTGTAGGTTACCCTCTTTTCTGATCTCAACCTAGCTCTCTTTTCATTTAAGTTGGCTTCTACACTTATAGCTCCTTTTTACATGTCTTAAATTTAGGGGCTCTCTTTATCTTAGATGATACGCCATGTACGGGCCAAAACCTTACGAAAGTTGGCAGAGCTGAGCCCACAATTAGAGTTTCATGTGAGGTGGGAGGGCATTGTAGACAACGGTAAACCTAGTGCAATAATCTTGGACGGTTCGCCGTGTTCCTCGAAGATTGTTATATTCGAAAGGATTTGGAGGTTTTCCTTGATTTCCCACTTATTTATGAAAGTTTGGTAAAGGGAAGGAGGTCATGTATTTTGTTGGGGAATTCTAAGTTTAAACCATTTTTTTAGCTTCTCTCTAGGATTTGGGAAAAATTCTCATCTTCATGGTTTCCTCTTCTAATTCCATGTATTCAAAAGCATCGTTTATTCTATCTACATGTTGTTGAGACGGTGGTAGTTTGACCCCGTAAAGTGAGGATGCAGGTGGTAGTCATTTGGCAAAGGTACCAAAGGTTGTGGTAAAACTAGGGGGCATACCAAGCTACCATGATAGGAGCTAATGGTGGATTTACAGAGGTGGAGGGTTTGTGAGGGAGGTGTATGATTAAGTGGGGTAGTTTTCATAGTGGTGGTATGGATGGAGTGTAGTGGAAGTACTTGGACACCGACCAATGGGTCAGCCGAGGTTCGATATGGAAGAGCTAAAGTGGTGGAGAAAGTGAGAAAATCGGAGTGAGGTGGAGGAGAAGATTCTCTCTTAAGAACTTTTGCTACAAATCTATGGGCTCAAGGTTAGTATGGTTAATCCTACTATGTTGTAGAAATTATATAACTAATATGTTGCATATCAGGAATTCTCCCCCGATCACACACTATTTTAGGGTTAGGCACAATATAGAATCTATTCACCATTGATCATCACATGCGGAAATTAAATCAATTTGCAATGTATACATGAAACCATAATTCACACACATTAACACGGTGATTTAATGGGAAAGCCTAAAGTTGAAAACCCCAAATATCTATATATAATATATGTCATATAGATCATGTAATGATCCTCATACAAAAGCTGAGTCATATCAAGCTCTCGGTACAATATGATCGTAAACACTAATCGGGCCCGATCTAGCAAATCCATTCATAGATCTTTGCCACGATAACTTTCCTCTCTTGTGCAATCCCCTCTTGAACCCATGGCTCCAAGATTGGTAACACGATCCTCATTGGTATCTCCATGATGTTGGATGCAATCAATGCATCACTATAGTCTGGCGATAGTCACCTTGCTCTTTTCCTCTCCAGCAGTATCCTTTGAGCTTGTCCATGCCTTTGTGGTGCTTGATGTATTCTTCGGTTGATTAATGAGTTAATATTTAGTGAATTAATTATTAATTAATTCACTATCACTAGTGTATCAAACATTTAGACTAGGTAATAGCTCAACTATGTCTAATTGAGTTAAACTAAACACAACTCCTGAAACTACTTCTATAACTCCACCAAACTCTTGTCACATGAGTTCCAAGGCTGAAGTCCTCCATGAAATGGCTCCGGTAAACCCTCGGGAATAGCGTAATTCCTTGTCATCTCTTTGTGCCACATGTTTGTGCACTTAACTAAGGTGCTCCAAGAGAATAAGATAATGTTTTGAAATTGAAATATTTATTAGGCTAATAATATTCAACATATCTATTTTTAGACTAGCAATCTAAAAATAGATTCCACCCAATATTTCTAAAAATAGAAGTCATCTATTTTTTCCAGCAACTTAACCATCACAAATAGCATCCTGCAACTCACTTGATAATGATCAACATGTCTAAAAGTAGACATAGTCTAAAAATGAACTTTGCACCAAAAATAGCCTATGGGCCCCACTTAGTGAAGGTGACTCTTTTCACTCGCTCATCATATTGTTGAATCTCAAAACTCCTCTCAACAAGATAGGGATTATCTGCCACCAGATCTATCTCTATGGTATTCAAATTTGCTCCTAGTGAGCACCTTCGTCGAAATAATAGCATCTGATCCTCTGTAGGAATGTAAGAAAGCAACATGATCTTGGCCATTACCTGATATCGTGTGATGATACCGGATAATCAATATGTTTATATCTATCATGAAATATTGGATTAACCAAGAGTTTAATGCCTTTCTGATTATCACAATATATCACGGTAGGATCTAAGTGTGAACCAAATAACCCGACCAGGATCTTCCTCATCCACATAGCCTCGCATGTAGCCAAACTTAATATGTACTCGACCTCCCTTTGGTAGGTACCATGGATATCATTTCTGTTGTAACAAGAAATTACGCCAAGACGATAATGAATATCCCTCTAGATGTGCTCTTTCTCCGTTGGGCTCCACCTTAATCTACATCAGTGAAGCCATCCCGACACCTCATTCGGCCATTACAATACAACAATCATATCTCAATGTGCCTACAGGATATGCCAGGGCATAGCACTGCCTTCCCGAAAAGAGCTTGGTAGGCTTAACCATAGCTTGTGAAGGTGGTTAACAACATAGCATATGCAGTGGGTGTATTGACTATATACATGACAGACAATAGCTAATCGATAAATAGTGGCATCCACTACCTATCTTGATGTATCCTATTTCCTCAACCTCCGGGAAGGAGTGTCAATAGGCTTGCAGCCTTGCATGTTGAACTTCTCCGGTATATCCAGAACACTTGCTTGAGACACAATAGTCCACCTTAGATGCCAAATTTCCAATCCCGGGAAATAATGGGAGGCCAGTCACCATCTCAAACTCCTTTCTTGAATCTGCCTTGCATGAGTGTATTAATAGTTCATTACCTGTCAGTATCAAATCATCTGCATAAAGTACAATGATTAGCAAATTACCCTCCACCTGATACGGTATAGGTTCGGATCCAAGTTCGGTGGAAATAAGCATCTGTCAGAGTGTGTTCCAAACACGAGGTGCTTGTTTCAGCCATCGCGCTCTTTTGGTAGCACACATGCGACTTGCTGCTGAAAATTTCGAATCCTTGAACTCACTCTATGTACACCTCCTCCTCCAATGACTTTGTTGAGGAACACGATCTTCATCCATCGATGAATGTGCCAGCCCATCTGCATTGAAAGGATTGTTGTATGGAAGAATACCTTGCGATAGGTGCAAAGGTTTCTTCATAGTCAGAATCCTCAATCTGCAAAGCCAGGAACAGCAAATATTTCATTATGCTTGGCACTCCCTTTAGTATGCCTTTCACTTTGTAGATCCATCCTTCGAACCTACCACGGTTCCTTGGACCCAGGACAATCTCATACCTTCATTTCTAACTCAATGAGATCATATTCCTCCCACCATGGCATCACCCATGTAGGATCTCCACTGACTTCCTCGAAAGAAGATGGTTTTGTCATGTTACACTTTCTCACCAAACCATGTATCGATAAATTGGTCGAAGTGGTGTCTCTTGTGTATGCTATGATGAGGGATCCCTGCCTCACACTTGCTTGCATCAAGATTCGATGGCTAAAACTACCTTGGTGCACTTGAGCCCTCCCCTGGTGGTTGGCCTTTGCATGAGTGGTTCTTCCACTCCATGAACCTCCTCTTGTGGCTGATCCACATCCTGAGGCTCATCTTTAGGAACAAGTAGCTCTGTTTGCATGCAAGTGTAGCTCCATCTCAAACAACTGACTTCTGCAACTTTCTCCGATGAGGTGGTATCCCATGCTTTATTAGTCTTGATTGTCTGGCAAATACACACGATAGTTGTGGGGTGTTTGTGTACTTTAAATATCCCAACCTTTGGGTCAGCTCAAAACTCTTCTTGGAATCCTTCGTCACATGAATGTAAACAAGTGACAAAATCTTCAAATGAGAAATATCGGGCTTCTTGCGACTACCTCTTCGAGGGTGTACTCATGCCAAGTACTACAGCAGGGACAATGGATTTTCACATAGCGTAGTGTTGCATGCTTTAGCCGAGAAGAGGTGTATGGGGAAGGTACGATCATGCAAAATCACCGTGAAACACCCACGATCGTTGTTGGCTACTTTCCGTGACACCATTTTACTATGGGTTATGAGGCGCTATGAGCTCTCTTGAATTCATACACTACAAAAGTGTTTGAATTCACCAAAGATGAATTCACCACCATCATCCCCTCTAAGGAGCCTTCACCTTTGCTTCCCCGAATCTTTCTCAACCCGGTGCCTTAAACTCATAGAACTTTGAGTATGTCTCGCTCTTCTTTTACATGAAGAAGATCCAGCACTTACGAAAAGTCATCGAAAAATATCACATAATACTGGGACTTGTTGTTGAAATGCGAGAAAGGTGCACTGTCTGTGAATTATACCAACAAGGATCATCGTGCATTATTATCCTTCTCATGAAAGGTGGCTTTCACAAATTTTCCCAAAGTACATCCATGACATGACTACGCAAGTGTACCCTTGGGAAGCCCGGTAGAAATCTCTTTGAAAATTACCAAGCGCCATGGTGAAGATGACCCAATCTCTGGCTACAATTTGCCCTCATCCCGGCTCGACTCCTTAGCACTGCGCCATTGCTTTACATCCATCTTGCAATTGATAAAGGTTCTTAACTCGGAACCCATCCTCCCACAGGGATTTCACTAGTTGCCTTGCGTGAAGCCACCTTGCTAAATACAAAATCATATCCCTTATGTTTCCAACATAGCCACAAATATCGGATTCTTCTTCAATCTTTAGAACATGAATGCTGTCTTCAATATGAAAGGTTTTACTAGACTCCTCTCAAAAGAAATGATCACGATACTAATTACTATATCTGCCATCATCACTATCTCAAATGTGCACTCCAAGATCCTTCTCATCTACAGATCGGTAAACAAATCTTGTCTCCGGTCATATGGAAAGAGGCACCACTATCAAGAAACCACAGCGATCCCATCACTTGAAACCAAGAATGAATCAATTGAAAAATCCAACTCATTGTGGAGGCTAAGACTCTCATTTGGAGATCTATGACTTGTTCTTACAGCTATTTTGTGGCAATTAGTGGTGTAATGTCAAGTGTTGGTGATAGTAACACTTCCTTGGACGGAGTCCTGCTTGCTTGTCTTTCACATGGTTGAAGGATTATCTTTCCCCTTCCATTTCCTTGCTTTGGCTCTAAAGTGAAATTTTATTCATCTTCATTCTTCGATGGTCATCTGATACCCGAACTTCATCTCTTCTGCATAAGATCCAGCAAATTTTCTCCCATCTGGCGGTTTCTCACATTGTGTGGAGAGTCCTGTTGCTTCTCTTCACTCTTTGGAAGCCCAAAGGAGAGCCAAGATCACCGTCCTCTTATCTACGGTAACCCACACTTGACTCATCCTACCTTGGAAAATTTTGAGGTGTGGGTATCTTATCACTTTCTCACATTTTATTTTCAGGATTTGCTAAAAAGCCTTGACTTCACTCTAGTCTTCTTCTTTGCAACAAGTGTCTGATAAACACATCAAGAATGGAAAGGCTTTATCGGGAAGCTAGACACCCTTGTGATCACTGCACCTTTATGAAATCATAGACACTTTGCTATCTTCTTTTTCAGCATCGGCTAAGTAAAAATAGCATTCTTCAAGTAGGTTTTGGAATTTACGCATCTATAGGCTTCTTCGACCTATTAATGTGTCTAACCACGCCTCCATCTTATAACTACATGCAATATAATTTCAAAGTACGCCCTCAAGGGCATACTCCAAAATCATCCATTTAGAGAAAGAAATTTCAGCCAGATACTCAACTTTCGACACCAAAGCTCTTATGATTCAGATTCTAACCTAGAAACTCAACTTGTTTCAATAATTACGTCTGCTCAATGATCAACTTCTACGTGCACCATATGAAATTATATAACTAATATGTTATATATCCAATATTATCTTGATCACACTATTTTAACTTCATGCACAATACGAAGTCTATTCCACCATTGATCATCACATGCATAAATTAAATCAATTGCAATGCACACATGAAACCATAAAAATTCATACATTAACACGGTGATTTAACAAGAAAGCATGGTAAAACCCCAACTATATTTATTTAATATATTTAATATATTCATGTAAAAATCCTCATACAAAGTTGATCATATCAACCTCTCATTACAATACAATGCTTCTACACACTAATCAAGCTCGATCTAGCAAATCCATTCATGATCTTTGCCACACCTTGCTTAGCCTCTACGTGATACATTGGAAATAATGGCTCTAAATGAACTCAAATTTCTCCAAGATTTACTTTGAAATCCTCATTGGCATCTCCAATAAGTGTTGGATGCAATTAATGCATCACTATAGTCACAATGATAGTCACACTTGCTCTTTCACCTACCTCTCCACTAGTCTCCTTTGAGCTTGTCCATGCCCTTGGTTAAGCGATGTATTCTTCGGTTGATTAATGAGTTAATATTTAGTGAATTAATTATTAATTAATTCACACCACTCTCACTAGTGTATCAATAGTTAATGAATACAATAGCTCAATAGTAATCTATTTGAGTTAAATAGAACACAACTCCATAACTACTTCTATAACTCCACCAAACTACATCTGATTCCTAGCCAAATCCTCCATGCAATAGCTCTAGTAAACCCTCAGGAATAGCATAATTCATGCAATCGCTCTTGTGCACATCTGTGCACTTAGCCGAAGTGCTCAAGAATAAGATAATGTTTGAAGTCCAAATATTATTAAGAGCTAATAATATTCGACATATCTATTTTACACTTGCAATCTAAAAATAAGATTCGCATCCAATATGTCTAAAAATGAAGTCCATCTATTTTTTCCAGCTTGACCAACCATCCAAAAGTAGCATCACAGAAACTCATAGATATGATCGACGAGTCTAAAAATAGACATAGTCTAAAAATAGACTTCGTGCAAAAATAGTACGGGCCACTTAGTGAAGGCGACTCTTTTCACTAAGCTCATCATCTTTTTGAATCTCAACATATGTGACTTGGTTACGAAGAAAGGTTTCTTGTGTAGTGCAAGTCAAGCGGGGATCTTGCGAGGAGTTGTGAGTTGTTCGAGGGTACAGATCTTGCTTTATGAATGAGATACGACGAGTAGTTAAGTTTCTAGTTTCGAAATTTTCCACAAAATCCTTTACGGGTCATCAACTATAGTAGGAGTGTTTGGAGTCTTGGATGAGAGATCTAGTCTTGATTCCTCTTGAAGGCTAAGATTTCAAACTCTAAAATTTGAGAGGTTGAAAGTTTTGAATATTTTGAAACATTTTATCTCTTAGTGCTTTCTAAACTCACACGATGTGTGACCGGGCTCCGGACTTCCTTGGGGCTGATTTGACACGATCTAATGGAGTCTATGGATACTATTAAAGTTAGAAGGCCCTCTTGGAGGCTAGTGGAGTGGCCCCGGAGTGAGTTTTTAAATTTTTTTTGGGGATGTATGTCTATGGTTCACCAAAAATAGCGGCAAAAACCAACCTAGGAATGTTTTGGGATTTTATGAGTTTCCTATATGTAGCCCTAAGGTTTCTATGAGTGTACTATAGTTGGGTAATCATTTTACTAGGATGATAGGGAAATAACTTGATTATACTATTGGCTATCAATTAGTTCTCTATGATTTGATGAAGGTTTAAAGTCTAAGGGATACTTAGATTGTCACTGACATCGAGAGGTTGCATCATGATCACCATTGTGGTAGTAATAGTGATAGGAGGTATTATAAATCATAGGATGCTATTTCAATCAAGGCTTTTGAATTGCTTAAATGTCTAATCTTGGTACTTACTTAGAAGGAGTCCCATAGTGATCGCTATTATATGTTAGGGTCCGTGATTGGCAGGATTTGTAGACCAAATGTAAGGGTAACATCGGACCCGTGTTGAGTCCTAGGACCTAGCCTTCACGGACTCGGAGAGGGCTTTCTCTATTATGTGTGAAGGGTGTAAACTTGTTCTCTTTATATGGCTTATTTTAGGTAGTTGTTAAGTGTAGTGTTTGTTGTTTGTTTGGTTGGTTAAGATGATCAAATAGAATAGGGTGGAGTGAGATTTCATCAAATCAATTGGGTTATGGAGTCTATGAAATTCATTGATAATACAATAATGAATGGAATTACATCATAGGAAAAATCTAGTGTATTGACTAGGATCTTTTAGGTTATCTGTGAAGTGAGATGGAGATTAAGTTGGGGAAACAAGGTAGGAGAAAGGAAACGTTTAAGAATCCTTTCCAAATACCTATGAACAAGAGGGTCTTAAATAATGATAAAGAAAAGGATGCTAATCAAATTATAAGGGCACACAATTTACTCAATAATAAATACTTTAAACAAATAAACATTCAAGATAGAGAACAATCCGATTAGACAAAGGAGGCAATTCATCTAACTTCAATGAATTCTACTTTCAAGATTTGAAAACATATAGAAGACAAATAGCTTTAATAAATGAAGAGGGAAATCTTAAAATATCTATCAAACTATAAATAAATTTGATACAAGCGATAGGCATGTACAAAGGATGAGATCAAAACAAGACCTCTTTGGCTTAACCTACTTGGTCAAATGCATCAAAGAAAGGTTTAAACAAAGTTTAGATAACATAAAATAGTAGACTACCATAAAACATATTTGGAAACTTAACACTGTTAATCTATTAATAGAAACAAAAAATCTTAGATATGTCTACTATGGAAAGTACAGAAATTCCTTAAACTAACCCAGCAGAGGGAAAATATAAAGACAATAGCAAACGGGAGGTAGAAGATTTCTCAAACAAAATTTCTCAACCTATACTTTTAAAGAGAACTATTGCAACATATATAAAAATGGACATATGATAAAAAAAAAACATGAAAAAATTATGAACACATCACCATTAACCAAACTCGGGGATCTGCAAGCAAGCCTTCATCATCATCAATCAAGAAAATCATCCACAAGCTCCATAACACCAAAATGCTCTTTAACGTCAAAGAACCATGTATTTCTCTTAAAACTCATCAAAATCCAACATTTATAATGAATCATCATGCTCACATGTAACAATCAAGGAGAAGAAAAAAACTAATAGATTACATATAAGTCTATTGGCTAATTAGAAATGTCACTATTGTCCTTGAGACCTTGCGAGGCCCAAGGCACAAAATATCTAACACAAAATATCTTTTCGAGCATTTTAGCAAATAAAGTGATGTTTTAGGTCTGAAAAGCCTCCTAAAACTTGAAAAACATGCATTTTGTCCCCCCTGCCAAGGGTGCAACATTGTGTTTAGGAGGAATTTCCATGCGAGGCATAACACGGAAGCGAGGAAAATGGGGTCTTCTTACCTTGATGTTTGAAGGCCTTCTAGATGTCAAAAAAGGCTACCGTGATGGCTCATTGGAATGCCTTTGAAGTCTGATTTGCAAAGATATACATAACAGTTCTCTTATATGACCTCTAAAAAATATTTAAAAACAAAAAATTCCAGAAGTGGTAAAAAGGTGTGACACATGTCTTGAAAGCGAGCTGGAATGGGCAGAAAAAATGGGTTTTTGACCCTTTTGGAGACCAAAACAACTCAATTGATATGAAAATTTAATAGATAATACTAGATTGTGGTCAGGATCCCAAAAATGTAAGTCTTTTCCCCTGAAGAAGCTGCGAAAAGGAGTGTAGCACCATGTGTGCTACCCTTTTGGCCTCAAAATTAGCAAAAATAAAAACTTGTCAAAATTCTCCTAAGTTTGGTGGATGAGTGCCTCATAGGTTTGGGAGACCTGTAGAGATGCTTGTGCCAATGTTCCAACCCTGGCTTGGAATTTTTCCTCTTTTAGTGCCTAGAGCTTGTCTTGAGCCTTCTTCAATTAGCCCATGCAAATTGATATCTTTGTGGATAATGCTTAGACCATTCTTCTTTGTAAATCAAGGCTTTATTTTTCCTTCTCGGCTTGGCCTCCAAGGTACAGCCTACTAGCCCTCTCAAACCATGATTCCCTATCATGTTCAATTTCCATTGCAAGTAGTTCATTGAAGAATTTGTTGCGCTGGGGCTAATTTTTATAGCCCAGTGATTTTCTTCCCTCTACTTTGCCCGATTCTTTCTTCAATCCCATGGTTAGGCCTCCTTCTAGATTGTCATTCATCATCACTAATCTCCTAATGAGTTCTATTAGCTCCTCTATCTTCATTTTTTTCCTTTTGGGCTTCTCGGGCCTTAAGGGCTCTGGCTTCATAGATTTCCATTTGTGCTCCCGGTACCTATTTTTCCAAGTCAAGGACATTATTTATACTCTTGGCCCTACCTAAATGTGCTTAGGGAGTATTTTATTTGTGAATTTCTATCCTGGAGGAGTAGGTTTTTAATTCTTGCTTCATTCTCCTCATCACTATCTGCCTAAATAGTCATAAAATCCTCTCCACCTCATGGTCTTCTTCGTCTTCCTTTACCCTTCCCTTCCTTTGTCTAGTGGATGAGTTGATGTAGATGGCAAGGTCCCTTGCCTTTTGGAAGCTGACAAACACTTGCCTTGATCCTCTTTGATAAGTGAGAGGACAAGGTTTAACATGTTTCATTTCATCATTGGTGACCTTAAGATTGCTTTTATTATCATGTATGATATCTGCATTTATGTCCTCTTCATTTTGTTCTTAATTTGCCTTCTTGAGCACTTTCATTTCTCCCATACTATCATCAATATCTGACTTTTATCTGCTATAATCCTTCTCTTAACTACTTTTGGGTTCATAGTGTCTAACAAAGTTATTATTTTTGAGGATATCGATCATCATGGTGTCTTCATTCATCCTCCTTATCATTGGTTTCTTCTTCCACCTTTATTTTTTCCCCCTTTGTCTTCACTATTTTTCTGCTATGTCTTGGAAACTCTTGTCTCTTCTTTTCTTGCTATTTGTATCTTTTTAATATTTCTCCTTTTATCACTCTATTTGGCTCACTATTTTCTTCTTCACCTTCATTGTTTTCTCATCCAAAATGCATATCTGTCTCTATATTTTTCATTTTTATTGCTGTATTGTCTTCAACATCACTTGACCTTGTCTTCATAGCTATCTTTTTCCTCATTATCATTTGCGTCTTCTTCCTCATTCTCTGTCTCTATTTGTTCTTCGGTCTCTTCATCATTGCTTGCATCTTGATCACTATCATGCTCTTCTTCATCTCTTTGCATGTCATCTTTTTTTCAACACTTGATCCTCTTCATTATCTACCTCATCTATTTTGTGTCTTCATGTTGTCATGGTATATTTCCTCATGACTGTCACTTTCTTCCTCATCACTTGTTTCTTATTCCCCCACTTTGCCTTTTTGTCTCTACTTCATCATTATCAATTTGTCCATTTTTCCTTGTCATCTTCTTTTTCATTTTCCTCTCCCTCATTACTTATTTCTTCCTCTTCCTTGTCATTTTCTTCTTGACTTTCATGTTCCTCTTCTCCTTTATTTTATTCATGTTCTTCAACACTTTCTTCTTTTTGAGGCTTCCCAGGAGAAGGTGAAGGAGGGAAGTTTGTTTTGGGAGAGGATTCATATGGAGAGGATTAATCATGGCAAGTGGGGTGATGGAGGAGTGGAAGAAGGTGGATGAGATGATGAGCGTAAGCTGAGGGGAAGGGGCATGGAATTTGTGAAAAAATCCTTAAGGGCGATGAAAACTTCCATATAAGGATACCACATTGTAATTGTTGGGAACACAATCATTTTGATAAGAGAATGGTGGAAAAAAATTGCATTTGTTGTGAATGAGGCCTCTTTTGCACAATGTATGACGTCTTATCAATACTTCTATAAAGATAGTAGAATGTAGTAGCTTGGCCTTAGTGAAGTGCATGAGTAGTCTTATATGGTAGGAATAGTGCCTAGAAAACCTACCCTCACGGGTGAAGTATTTCATGATGGTTTTCATTAAAGGGCATACCTTTCCAATATGGGAGAAGAGGAAAAATGGTCTTGCAATCGGCTTGGTATCTTGGTTTCAAGGAGAAGGGATGATAATGGCTTAAGTCTAAACTCACTGTTTGAACCATTTTCTCCACATGGAAGATATCCCGGTGGCCATGGTAATTTAGTGGTGGACAACTAAGAATTCACTCCGGATAGGTGTACTTGGTGGTTATGGAGGTTTAGGATGAAAAGTACGAGGTCAACTCGGGTGACTTTGAATCTTTGTACCTTTTCCACCGAAGTCATAGCATCCTACCTCTTGGAAATATGCAATTATGGTAGGGGAGGCTATCGTTTCCTTAGTGTTGATAGGCTAAAACCTATTTTCTCTCCCACCCTTTTTCTCTGTTTTTCTTTAGGCCTTTAGCTTCCTTCTGTTAGCATTGCCTTCTCTAGGCATTTGTCCTTTAACTGTTTTGAAATCAAGACCTTTGATGTTTGTTTGGGAAATGATATGGAGAGGGCAAGTGAGATGATAATGAGACATGTAGTGACTCTAGATGAAGGGGAAGGATGGGTAGAAGAAAACTAATTTGGGCCTCAGTGTGCTTTTAGTATGCAGATGGATAGGTGTTCTTTGAGCAAGAAGTTGTTAGCATGATATTAGGTGTTTTCTCCTTCCTTAGGGTTTTTCACATTTTCTTTAAGTTTACCTTTCAAAATAGTATGAGAGGGATGAAAGGACCTAAATATATCTTATGAAATCCTTAGGATGCACCGGGAAAAAGTTTTGAGGAGTTTTGAAGCATTTGTATCAGATTTAAAAAACCTCTTGGTTAAAAGCACAACATAGGAGCGTAGTGCGAGGGCGGGTGCACGAGGTGTTAGATGGCCTATCCACGTCCGGGTGTGTATGAGAGACACTGTCGGATAGCTCCTAAATTCCTGCCTGCTTGCGAGCTATCGGTGGCTCACACCGTTTGAATAATCATTGTGCTTGTCAATTTGTCCGGGCCGCTCCCCTCCACATTTGTCGAGTCCAGCCTTGCACTTGACGGCGTGTAGCACAAACACGCAACTCCGGGGTGGTGTGGTTAGGCGATCATGCATGTAGTAAGCATAGCGTGTCGCTACAAGAACATAGTGCTACGTAAGGAAAAATGCACAAGGGTTATGCACGGGGGACGTAATGCCATGATCCGGGAGCGCAACACCATGTATTACCACCTAAACTTTGCGAAAACCCTAATTTTTTGGTCGAAAGGTTTTCTCTCCTATTGGAATATGAAAAATTAGTTGAGTGAGATACTTTGTCTTTCTATACCCTTGAAAAATAAAATAAAAAAACCACCTTGACTAATGTTTTGTATTTTGAATTTTTATCCTTTCCCTTTGATATTTATTTTTCTTTGTGCGGGGAGAGAAAAATGATTCTTTGGTGGGTGATTTTTTGAAAATGAAACTTTCTTCTTCCTCCCTCTTTTGCTTTTTACAATCCTTTTGGCTTGTACTTGAAAACTTAAGTAGGCTTCAGCGATACTCTTTAGAATTTCTCCCTTGGTCCGGTGGAAAAATGTTGTTTTGACAAGCCATAAAGGTGACCATCGACATCATCAGCAGCCTCTACTTTCCATCACTAAGAAGGTCTCTCACCTTCATTCCTTGTTCAAAAAATCTTCAATTTATTCTTAGTGGAGCTAATGCACCTTTTTTCTTCATGATCCTTTGAATGGACTCCTTCTTGGGCAACACCTATTTTTTCCAATTACTTATAAAAACCATGATACTCTTTGTTTCATAGGCATGTTATCTCCCATTGTTGTGAATGTCCTTGAGGAGTTTGGCTTCTCACCTTGCCTCTTGATAACCATCGAAACCATTCCTGTAAATGTTTTAAGATAGGCATGTCCTTTTGCAAATTTAAGCTTTGATCAAATGAGGTTTCTCTTGAAGGTTTTGATACCTTTTGGACGTGGAAGCTAACCCTCCTTTTCCCTTGGTTTCATTTTTGAGCACATGTAAAACAATGAGTTTTAGAAAGCCAAAGCAATGAATAACCTCTGAGACCCCTACATGACTATTGGGATATCTTTTGGGTAGGTATTTGGTGGCACCCAGATAGAGGTTTGGAGGTGTAAAGCAGTTTTTGAAAAACCTTTATGCATTGCGATCTAGAAACTAATAACTTTGATTTACATAAAGAGCACAGAAAGTGGTTAAAATCCTGCTATGAGGCACTTGGTGAATGAGGAAAAATTCCACTGAGCCATGGTAATCCAAGGTGTGAGTAGAAGGGCTAGGCAAATTGGAAACAAATGGTAAGGTCGAGTGGAAAAATAGTGAGAATGATGGCATAAGTCCATGATTTGGTATTTTTTGGGTATTAGTACCATGCCTTGATAAAGTAGTAGAACGATTGAAAAATATATTCTAAGGATAATGAAAGCTGAGTGATATTTCTAGAATTGACAAGATTCATGAATTTTGTTTCTAGAAATCTAGGATTAGCATTTAGTCATCTACAAAGGAAAAAAATACGGCCAGTAAAAACTTACTAGTTTTCGCCACCTTGCATTGAGCACATGATTGTTCCTATCCATTATACTATAGGCATAATTTTATTCTTCAAGGATTTATATGAGAAAAGGAAAAAAAATTAAATATTTTAAAGAGAAGGAATGAGATATTACTTCCATACTTGATGGTAGCTATAATTGTTAGTTGTGTTGTAGCCAGACAAAACAAAAAAGAAAAATGAGATGTTTTTCTCCATTTGGGATGGTTTTAGTTTTTGACTTAGGAGAAGCCATAATGTTGTTTTTGAGTCATCAATCCCCTGGCTGGTTATCTCTTCCAATCATATGGAGGGTTTGTTTATGCCTCATGCATGACAAACTTATACAAAGTTATCATTTGTTGCAATATTCAACATGATTCATGCTTTCGTTCAAGGGAAGTCAACCTAAGTCGGCCTTTCCACGGTGTCTCTTGTCTCATTTTTTAGTCAGCATTCCCAGTCTTGTCAGCATCTTGTTCTATCACATCAGATATTTGGTCCTTTTCTTGTGCCGGTTTGAGAAGGTCTCGACTGACTTCTTGCTGGAGGGTTTGTCTCTTATCGACTACGACATATTTCTCTGAGAGAAAACCTAGATCCGCACCCTAGCCCCATTTACATCATTGATAGGTGACCTTGTGCTCAGCATTTGATCAATACCATGGGTCTTTAACTGAGTGGTTTCCCTTGTGTTTGACTTTAGCTTACATTATCACACCTAGGATTCATGCAGTACCTTGATTTCCATTTGACCTTATCTGTGGATATCTCGCCTATTTGTCAGCTTTCATTATTGATTTGTTCGGAGGGATTCTTTCATGCACTAGCCTCATCTTGTGCATGCTGGAAACATACTTCGGGTTGGTTAGTTCACTTTATTTCATCTAATTCCTTTCAAATTTTGGCCTGCAGGTTACACTCGCACTGGAATGATGCGGGATGCCTTAATGCCCTCCTTCAATTAGATATTTTCCCATAGACTCCGACTCATTGCTCTGGGAATAAGGTCTAGAGTATTTTTTTTAGTACCTTAGGGTTTGCAGTCATGAGTGGGAGACTCTTCGCTATCAATGGTGATGATACATCATTGTCTCCTGATTGATAGATTATTTCAAGTGTTTGACTTCAACTCATTCATTCACACTTTCTAGATTGTACTAGGGCACCTTGACACTCATTATCATTATCGGTGGGTTGTCTTATGTTTTTTAAGTGTATACATCAATGACCAGTAATCAAACGATTTTTCACGTGGTCGACCTCAACTTATTTATTCCCATTGTGTAGAATTGTGCCATAGTGATCAGTGAAGACCTCGAGTTTGCATCAACATGCTTTGGTTCACTTTGACAACTCCTTCAGTTTTCTTCCAGTGACACAATCCACCCTTATATGTTGTAGTTTCACCACAACAACATCTTATATGTTGGCTCCTGAGTTGCGTGTTGTACCATTTGTTCCACCACTTATGATTTGGTACTTGGAGATTTAGTTGTGACTTTCAAGATCAGATATCTATTGCAACATCATTGATCAGTCTTCTATATGTGATACTTAGACCTGATTTTTACTTATACTTCCAAGCAGTGATCAGATGATTCACTATGTAATTTACATTTAAGCTATAATTGTATACATATTGGATCCACTCCATACTTCATATGTGGACATGCTTTTCTTTCACTGAGCATGGGTATGCTCTTCTCAGACATGAGCTATATTTCTAATCTATCTCACTAGTTTTCTGGCAAGCTGAAATCTGGTGAAGTCCTCTCTAGTCCTTGCAAGGTTCTTTCTATGCACATAATACATTTTGGCCATCATGTACCCCTTCTGACCTCATATATTAGGGGACATCTATTATAGCATCATTTATCACCATCATATACTTGATTACTTATGCATTGGCCTTGGGAAACCCTTCCATTCAGACTTGGTCATATCTCTCCAAAAAATAGTTTCTCAAAAACCATACATGACTCTGCCCAGACGTTTCCACGTATACACAGAGAATCGCGTATGCCTTTTAAAATATTAAAAAATATATAATTTCCCTAATTTTTAGGTGGGATTTACTGTTGTTCCTGTAACTTAATTACCCAAACCTGTGGCCTAATTGTTCCCCAACTGAAAAAACTAATTTGAGAGAGTATAAAAAACCGTCTAGGGAATGGCCTAAGAGGGGAAGAGAGAGAATTATAGGTATTATGCTCTGTTATAGACCTATCCAGCTTTGATATATTCCTTGTGCCTCCTGTTAGCCATCAGTATTTTTTTACATGTTAGTGATGACTATATCTTCAGCTGAGTTTTCTAGAAACTGATTTCCTTATGTCAATATGTCATCCAGAAAACCCTCCCAAAACTTTTTTTGCCTTTCTACCTATTCAGTCCACCCCTGACAACATCAAAAACCTCATATCACAATCCTATCTAGCTTCAGCCTTATTGACCTGCCCATCAGCCTTAAAAGGCAAATCCATATCTGTTTCAAAGGTCTCCCCTATGTTAGGAAGTGGCGTTTTAAGACACCTCACCTTTGGCAATCATCAAAAAAGCCAAAAAAGCCTTCATCTGCAGCAAACCTACCATGACTGATCCCTTACTTTGCAAATGAAATTAACAAACAGCCTTAAGTCGCGCCACTCAACACTAGATCCTGGGCACACTCAGAAAGCCCATTCTCAGAGCCGACCATCAGTTTTCTTGTGTTCTATGGTTCTTCGAAAACAAGAAATATGTTTCATCTCATGGAGTAAATGTTTGAGTTTACGATTAGAGAGAGCAGTGCTTCTAAGTGTATTATGAGCCTGAGATGAAGAGTTTGCAAAACAAAGGGCTCTCAATCGGGACCTTACGGCTCTTTCGATGTAAGAAAATCACGGGAAAAAGGATTGCCCTTTGTCTCGGCAAATGGTAAATTTGTCAAGGCTCGGGACCTCCTTCATTACAAGCGAGAGGTTAGGGCGCCTCCTTCATCCATAAGAAGAGGGCGCGGTCGAGTTGACTCGAGAGGTTGCAAAAGTCCGGGTTTGCCCCATGCCGAAACAATGAAACAATATCTTCGGGTTTTCATGAATGTAATTGCGGCCATAACGGAGGATTGTAGTGAAAGTATGATAAGCTCCAAAGGAAAAGAGTTTAGCCTAATAAAAGAGATCATCTCTGAAACTTTCAAGTCGGGTAAATGGTTGAAACTTTAGAAGGCCATTTCATCGGTGAACATCCAAATCATAGAGGCTGTTTGGTGCGGCATGCAAATAGAACGAGATGTTAATCAATGCCCATTACCTGGGCGGGGAGAAGGTTCTTGGTTCTTAAAGAAAACACTGACCTTTATGATCACAAGAGTTGCGGTCAATATGCAGGTCATGAGATGAACAAACTGATGACAAATATCTCGGCAACCTTAGAGCAGTGTCACTGTGGCTGGTTTCCTTCAAAAACACGATTGAGGTTTGCAAATGAAGATCTTGCAAAGATTGAGTGTTGTTCAGATGGTTTACTTACCACCACATTTGCCCGATGAAAGAGCTTCCTCCATACATAGCCAGAGAGCCAAAATCATTGGGAAGCATTTGAAAAATGGTAAGTCCGAGTGCGAGAGAAAAGACTCAAAGAAGTTGAAATAAAGAAGGTGTTGCGAAAATACATGATACTAATGTATTGATCTCCCTCTTCAGAAGCTACTGTCCATGACTCATCCCGGCGAAAGGAGAAAAAGTTGAACATACTTTATGCCTTGAGTGCCAAGGGCTTGGGTGGACTTAAAAAGGGTTAAAGACATTTCATGAGCACCTATCCGGAAATCAAGGAAAAATCCCTGCGAGCAAACAAAAGCCAGTGGTGAAAGATGTAGCTAAGTAAACGGTGACCTGAGTTGAGTCATAAAAGGCAAAATGGCAATTATGCAATGCTAGGAATAGATAAAAGAGACAATTTTGAGCATATGTGTGCCATTAATATCAAAAGAAGATTTTCTCCTTGAGGAAAGGGCAGTGACAAGACATACCATATGTCAAAAGTTCAAAAGGAAACCTTTCGAGAAGAGGTGTTTACCTTTTCCAACATTTTGGTACATTATTAAGAGAAATAGCCATTCTTCACTAGCAAATCACCAAGAGAAGGCAGAACATACGACCAGTCATGAAAATGTTTTCTTTGACAGGGACTTACAATCTTTGGCAGAATAAACAAAGCTTTGTGTCTGCCAAGCTGGCATATATTTTCAGTTCTATCTTTCAAATAAAGGCAATGACATAGGTCTATATGTGTGTTGGCTAGAAGAATTGTTCTTTTAATTAAAATTCTCACTGTTTATGCTGGTAATGATTTAATAAGTCACCATCTAAGGTAGTTTAAGCATGACACCATTTAACAAAAAGCAGATACAGAAAATGCCATTATTTCAAAGGCAACTTGATCTGAAAATCTTGTTTTGCATCATTTGAAAAATGATTATATGTATTCAGTGGCTAGTTTGACATTTTGAACATGTCATAAGAATGTAAATGGAGGAATAATAAACCACTTGTGAAATCCAAAAAATAGCAAATGTGTGTGACTCCCGAAGCATCACGGCAAGCTTTTCAAGCAGGTTGGGGTCTTACTTGCAGTTTTTTGGGGTGGCGCGGCTTGAGCACGGGCTCCAAAATACACGGGGTATCGCGCGGGCGCGGCAGGCTGTGGGCGGGGCGCGACGAGCACACAGCCAGGTGCGCGGCCGGCACGACAACTCCCCAGGCGTTTTCTCCGTATGACAGTTACGCTCCAAGGGTTATGGCACTTTGTTTTGAAAGGTTAGGTGCACTTCAGAATTCCATCCAAAGGATTTCACCTTAAAATTCACGGTACTTGCCCCTTTGCTCGAAAAAATCTAAATTTCAAGTTTAAAAACCACTGTGTTCCGTGGTGTGAAGGCTTGTAGAAGTTGGAGGCATAGGCATTATAAAGATAAGTTAATATCAAAGTTGTAAAAAACGAAGTGCGGATATTTGGTTATCTCTCAAACTCACAAACCAAGGGTACATTTTCTTAAACCACAATGCTGCGTTGATTTCTACCATAAACTAAGTGTTTCTCCTGCACTATACTATATCAATGCGAAGCTTTGTTGACGGAAGGAATTTTGAAGGAGGAAACGGAGTCCTTTTCGAAAAACGAATGGTTAGTGTTTAGGGGTTAATGCGAAAACGGAGGTACGGAGTATTTGGTGAACCTTTAAACTCATAAAGAAAACGGAAAGTTTGACTTCCTGAAACCACTGTGCATTTACTTTTCACCTAAACTAAGTACTTTGGTCACTACACTACCTTGTCATTACGAGAGTTGTTGGCGAGAGTTTTCCAAAGGTGAAACGGGGTTTTGGTTGGAAGTGATTGACCATTTGTAGATGATTGGGCATTCACCGATGATCAAGTAAACGGCAAGGCGAGTATAAAGGCGGTAGGTGACTTCTCAAAAGTCCTGGCGAAAAGTTCTCCCTCTTGACACGATTGGGCACCTACTTTTCACCTAACCACACAGAGTCTCTTCTTTTCCCAACGTAATGGTCTCCGTAAGTTTGTTAACGAGGGCAGAATTCAAGGTAAAAACTTTGAAAACGGGGTTATAATTTCGAAGTTTGGTTTCAAAAAACAAAAATATAAGTGCAATCAGGCCTCTAATCAAAAGTCACCAAAGGGGATTTGTTCAAGGCTGTGCCCAAAGAAGTCTACCAAAGCAGTTCTTACACATAGTGCCATTGTTAAGAAGGATTCGAGTCAAAGTGTAACCAAGTTTGAAATATTGTGGTTAATAAGTGCAGGAGATTATTCAAGGAAAACCTTGTTGAATCCACCAGGTCCTGCTTCTGTCAAACGGTTTAGTGGCACATCTCAATCCGAGGAAAACATTCTTCATATATTGAAGGCAGTGTGACTCTTTCAAGCTGTTTTTTAATCAGAATGCCTCCAAGGCGAAGATCACAAAGGCGGACAACATAAGAGATATGAGCCTATCTCCATAGAAGACATCGATGCTCATCCCTGGGAGTACTTTCAATTTCCAGCAGGAGTGAAATTTTGTCTTGATTTACGCTCAAAGAGGATAGAGGAAGTCGAGAGTTTCTCACCACTTACACATTTGTGTGCTTTAAGGTTCAAGGACAAACACTTCCGGCTTGCGGATCTTGATTTCAAAATTTCTCAAGGTATATATCCAAAGCTACCAAGATCCCGTATCATGGTGAAAAATGGTTTAAACAAGCACATCTTGATTTGGAGGACTAAGCCTTTCATCAAGCGGAACATAGGGAGACCATCCGCTGCTCTTACCCTTTCTCCTATCTTCTTGACGAGTTATGCGCCAGCGATGAAGGCCATAATGAGGAATACTTCACTTGTGAAGGAGGTTGTAAATCTTTGCTTATCATGTTCACTTGTTGATGCATTTTACCGAGAGCAAGCAATTAAACCTTCCATACTTTTTGTCCGAAACATAGAGAAGATGTGTTTGCTGTCCAAAAGCTCCACCTCGCTTAAATCTCTTCTCTCTTTCATCATTCCTTGATCAAAATCATCTTCTTGCACCAGGCCCGGAGAAGAAAGGGGTTTCATGGGAGTCCCTTCATTAGCCATCTTGCCGATTTCGCCAGCTGTTCCTCCTGCTCATGTGTCCCAGAGCTCGACCCTATCCCGAGTCGCCCGGTGCCTTTATCTAGTAGGCCTACCTAAAAAACTCAAGATGATCAGAGCGGCCAAGTACACAAGGAGGAGGAGAGGAAGCGGTGAGCCACGAAGAGGAAAAAGGAGGTTGATGAGCGGCCGAGCCCGAGATTTTGAGGGACGACGGCGGTTGGATATCATTGGACGACGGCAGTGGAGGTTGATGAACGACATCAATTTCGGGAAGAAGAGCGACGGTGGAGGTTGATGAACATCATCAATTTCGGGAAGAAAGGCGACGGAGACGAGGAGGTTGGCAGTACGGCAAGTACGGGGAAAAGGAACGGCGGTGGACGAGTTTGAAGAAGCGACGGAGTTGAGCAAACGGTCGAGACATCTTTTTGAGCCACAAGTGGACGGGGATGTTGAGGAAGGACGACAAAGTTTGAAACAGCCTCAATGGTGACCAAAACTATCCCTAAGAGGAGAGTTGCCCAAAGAATAACTCTAAGCACGGGGAGAAGAGCGCTAGATTGGCCTTCAAAGGCAAAATCTGATTGGAGAAAGAGCGCCAAGCATGGAGGTAAATGAAATTTATCATCTATCCCAAACGATGACGAGCGACAATGAAGAGCACGTATCCTTGAAAACCTCCTCATTCACAAAGAAGGAAAATTGAGGTTTCTGAAAGTCTCAAAGGGCAAGGAATTTCAATCAATTCTTGGAGGTTGAGAACAAACAAATGAAATTTCATGCGTACATTCATGAAAATGAGGCCATCAAGTACAAAAAGGAGGCGGAAAGGGCGCAAGTGAGAATTGAAGAGCTTATTGGCGAATTTGATGATGAGAAGAGAGGAGGACTGACCTAGAGAGGCCTAGAACCATCGGAGCTTAGGAGAGCTTTGGAGAAGCGAAGAATTTGAAGAACAAGCTCAATTGAAAGCTTTTCCTCTCCTTCACCCTCTTTGAGCGGAAATTGAGGAAAACAAGGAAGCTTGGCTTGAGAGAATTTGCTCGGCCATTTGGAGACCAAGCTTGAGAAGGCAAACGAGGATCTCGACTATAGAGAAAGAGAACACTTCACTTTCGAAGGAGAAACTAAACCAATTCGCCCGTATAAAATTGAAGGTAGCACGAAGAAAAATTGAAGGAAATTGAAGGAGAGGCGCCTAGCACGGAAGGAAACAAAAGCACACATCAGCCCTCGATATTTTAGCTTCAGCTTGAACATGTCTCCATGGACCCTTGAGGGTCATCCATGCTAATTTTGGGCTGTTTGAAAACTTTTTGTTTAGCATTTTGGGGTTTTTTGCCAAAAACTCATAAAATGCGCCATTTTCAATTTGAAGAGTCGTCAAGGGAGGAGGTGATACCAATGGATTCCATAATTTCATGAGCAGCTCTCCAGCGATTTTGGGCATTTGAAAATCATTAGCCCCCTCAAATTGGCAAAAAACGGCCTCATTTTGCACATTAAGCCCTATCGGCCCGGCTTTGCTATTTTGCAGGTTTTTGCACCGCAGTCTGATTTTGAGGGACTTTCGGGAGATTAGATTGAGATGATTCCACTTGCATTGGAAATCAGACACGAAGGCTTTCCAACGAGCCATCATGAGCCTCATTTCGACATCAGGAAGCCTTCCCATTTGCATCCAGCAAGTCGAGAGGACCTTTTTTCGGGCATAAATGAAGTATTTTTGCAATTTTTGAACTCCAAAAATCTGCTTTTCCCAAATGTGCGTTAATTTATTTTTATCATGGGAAAATCATGTAAAGTCAATATAATTTCCCGTTTTAACTTAAATTTTTTAGATATTTTATTAGATATTTTGTGCCTTGGGCTTTGCAAAGAAACCACGAGGGCAAATTTAGATATTTTGACTTGACGATGGGATAGCTGAATTTGCTCCATGAGGTTTTTCCTCCTTCTAGCCTATTTATCCCATACTTCTCAGTCATATAATCGAGAGGCTGAACTTGAGAGAAGAATTAATGCATTGGTCATATGAGCACGAAGAATACACTTGAGTTATGATGTTTGGATTGCCTCTTGGATGCTTTTGAGGAATGTTGAAGGCTTGTTGATGGATTCCTTGACATGGTAGAATGGTATAGTGCTTCTTAATGTTGTTTTGTCTTCTAGTTTTCACTCATATTTCATTTTTCTTGCTGCTATAGATCGGTAAAGATTGATTTTGAGACATGCCCATGGAGGCACCTCAAAATTCTTTGAATCTTCATAGCTTGATGTTTTTCTTCTCCCTTAGTTATGCTAAAGAATTCTTAAAATTTGCTCTTTAGTAACCTAAGGTGTTGTTGTAGTTTATTCATCAGTTCCATGTATGTTGAGTAGGATGTATGGTTTGCCCTACCTACCTATGTTTGCCCATAGTTACATCCATAAAACTTTCTCTTTGGCCCGATTTTGTTGATCATTTTGTTGAACCAAGGCCTAGTTACGTCTAGCCCTTTGCACAAAACTATGAAAACTTATTTGTCAAGTGCCCAATGACTTAGAGACTATGTTTAGGCGTTCCGGCATAGTTCATGAGTTGTTAGTTTGTCTCATGTGTTTTCCCCAAAGTCGATAGCCTTTTCCGAAGTTAGAGGGTCATATACCTCTATGTATGGCTTGAATATTTGATTTCTATGTATTGATTAGCTTATAGTTATTCCTAGCATGATTAATGGCTTGCTATTACATGTTTATGCTGCTATTAACTAGTTTGCACTTGAAATCCTTGTCTTTCACCAACTTATTGTTCATTTAATCCATTTTGCCAGTCCCTTCTATTGTGAATCAAATCGGCCCCTACGGCTGACTTTACATCATCGCCTCATTAGCTTCCTTGACTGTTTGACCCCATGTGATTTATCTACATCTTGTTTATCCTGAGTTTATGTATTTGATCGGTTCATCCCTCACAAACTTAAAAAACCAAAAAAAGAGCCAAAAACATACTTCATAACTAGCCTAATATCGAGAACATCGCAAGTAAACACACCGACATCTTTTACACTTATAGAGAGAGCCCTCACCAGGAGTCCGAGAAGGCTGGTCCTTGGGCTCCAAAGCTTGGTTTGATGTTACATCATCATTTGGCTGGCGATCGGCCAAATCACGGGACCTAACATAATGGCGATCACGGTGGGACTTTGAGTCCAAGCATCCTATAGGCATCCCTTAGGAACTCTCAAAATCTCAGTCAAACTTAGAAGAGTAGAATACGTTTGTCTCACCCACATCCTAGCAAAATGATGAGTCGAGTTATAGGAAACTCTTCCAAACCTCGGGACTACACTGGGCTTCAGAGAAAACCCCAAAAACACTCCCTTAGATTGGTTTGATAGTATTGGTGGTGGACCATACACATATACCTCAAAAACAACTAAAAATCCACACGGCAACTCCACTAGCCTCCAGTAGGCCTTACTACCTTGCCAAATTTTAGAATTCCATCCGATTTAGCCACCTCGCCATACCCTAACATAATGGCGATCACGGTGGAACTCACAGTGATAAACAACTTAGTTCCCTAATTTGTCTAGCATCCTTAAGAATACTATTTGATTGACTTATCCCACCGCTCAGCGACATAGTAACGATCACGGTGGGACCTTCAAGGTTAGTGACGGTCTAAGTGCACCTTAGATTTCTCGAAGTCTCAATCAAACTTAGAAAACTTAAAGTGTTTCTTGAAGAAGTGAAAATAGCTCTTTCACCATCTTAGCAAAATGATATAGCAAAGGTCAGTTATAGGAAACTCTTCCAAACCTTGTAGGCACATAAAACTCAAAAAACCCCAAAAAACACTCCTTTAGATTGGCTTGTGACATTATTGGTGGTGGACCATACAAGTTTATCTCAAACAGCTGACAATCCACCTGGCGACTCCACTAAACTCTAGTAAGCCTTACTATTTTACCAAGCTCTAGGCTACTATCCGATAAACCTTTCCCATCGCTCACTAACATAGTGGGAGATGGTGGGACAATTTGATAATAGTACAACAAACTCTTATAGACTTTTTGGTCCTTTAGGTACCATAAGCAAACAAGCCGATCCATAAACTCATTTTTTAGAGTAAACTCTTTTTGTTCTCATCACCTAGCAAAGTGTTGAAACAAAGTCTAGGATACTTTAACAAACCATAGGCTGCACATAAATTCAAAAAATCCAAAACATTCTCAGATTAGTATTGGTGGTGGACCATACCTATCTTCACAAAAACAATCCATTTCCACTGGCGGCCTCACTAATCCATCCCTTCTATTTTTACCATCCTTCGCCTTAGTATAACTTTAGAGAAATCACTCGTCAAAAAATTCACCAATATCACTCTCTCAAACTCTGGATCTAAAATGCGGCTTCACGAAGAATCAATGCAGATCACGAGACCCAAATCCCCCTATCATAGTAGATGACCCGGAAAAAGATTTGTGGCAAGCACGGCAGTCATCTAGCTGCAAATGAATCCGCTCAAGTAGAGCAAGATCTGTACCTAAACATTGCACTATCCTACTAGATTCACCTTTGGAACTAGAGTCATCACAAACCTCTTCCGGAGCAAATCATATAGTAAGATAAACTTTTGTGATCTTGAACCCCTATTCAAACCACCTCGCTCATCCCACTAGTCCTCATCTTGTACATCATCCATTAGCTCTAGTCATGGCGGCACAGTACGCACCTTTGGTGTTGCCATCGCCCTTGGCTCCTCTCCCAAATAAATATCAAGACAAAATCCCACACTTCTGCGAGGAGAAGACACCACCACGGCTCAGAAGCATGTAAGTAGGATTAGCGATGATTTTGAATACATGGGAAAGTACACAACGAAACCGTCGGGAATGAGAATATTCGCCCAAAGCCACAGGTGGAAGGCAAAACATGGTTTAAAAGCTTGCCTCCCAAACGGCGCACACAACATCCTAGAACTCTACCAAGTCTTCACGAACAAGTGGGAAGTCCGATGGAACCACATTCAATCTGTCGAGAATATAACAACCTAAAACGGGAAAATGGGGGAAAGTGTCCGGGCATGCGCACTAGGTTCAACGGTGTGTATAACTCCCTCCCACCTCATTTCAAACCCCACTTGGTTTAGTCTTGGTGAAATTCCACAGGGTTTTGATCCCGGACATGACATATCATCGAGAGACAAGGATCCCCTACCCTAGAGGAAATGCAACAAATAGCCATAAAAACGAGAAGCCAACTTAGCGGAAAAAGAGCGAGGACTAGATTAGAGGAAAAGTCCATATAGAGATAAGATCTCCACTTCATCTCCTTCCCTAGATCCTAGAATAGATGGCCTGGTCAGAATCATGACAAAGATGTGGAAAAAAAATGAGTGAAAAAGTGCCTCTAAAGGACAACCAACTAAACCCTCAAGCAGAAACAAGGCTTTAGAAAAGATCGATCTCAAAATAAACCCGAGAAATGATCGGCATGTCGAGACCATCCTTAGGTGAGAATTATGTTGATGAAAGAATAAGGATACGCACCCATTGATGAAAATCATTGGAAACTCATAGGTTCGATAACGAGAGTAAGGTTTACCCCACGGCTGAAGGCAAGAGTTATGCTCCCCAAGTCGGGAGGACGGCTTGGAGCTATGAAGATCTCGAAGATCACCGCATAGATTTCAGAATGCCATTATAGAAGCTCATAGGCGGTATAACCTTAGAGAAAAAAACCAAGACCACTCCAAGAAGAGTAGCACGACAGGTTACTAAAACCTGCGACACCATCCTTAAAAAAGCCACGGATAGCAACAAAATTATGGCTAAGAAAATTGACCAAAACAAAGATAAAGCTATTCAAACAAATCTTAGCTCGAGATACTCTAGTACCTCCACAAAGACTCAGGCGAGCGCTGTCAAACAAGGTCTCAAAGCAGAATCAACAAATTAAGAGCATAGAAAAGGTCGTAATAGAAAAATTTGAAACAAATCGCCCAAACTACAAACTCCTTTTAGTTTCGAAGGGGAAGTTTCCGAAATAAATTACCATACCCCTTCTTGAGCTAATAGCGGCAGATAGGTATAGATCTCAAATTTTCAAAGTTTTTGACATAGGGAGCAAGGCAAATACTTTAAATCTAATTGAAAACAAACCCGAGCTCTCTTATCCGGCCGAAAATAGAAGGTCAATATCAAGAAGGATCTGTTTCTCCTTCATTTATGTAAGCACAGACATACGGGACAAGATATTCTATAATGCCATGTTAAGATTCGGGTGCCTCCCCATAACCTCATGCCTAAAGAAGTCATGGAAAACCTAAGACTAAGTAACTCAACCCTACAAAAACACGTATTCCTTTGACTCAAGTCGGGTCAAATGTTTAGGCCTAATAAAGAACCCTGAAGGGAATGCTCTAAAGACAACATCGGCCATTTTGAAATCACAGTTACGAAATGGAAGAAGAATCGAAACCTTTAGGATCTATACCCTTATGCTTTAAATCATTCCGGACTTTGAAAGAAAATTTGCATCCTAAAGATCTCTCGGCAATTATTCGGAAAACCACTGCTCAGTTAACTCTCACCTAAATCAAGCGGAGAGTGATTGAAGAGGAATTCAAATCTAAGATAGAAGATAAAGCAAAACCTGTAGGATCTCTACCTTTATGCGGGAGTCATTTGAGTTCATAAAAGCAAATTATTTGAACATCTATCGGAAAAAACTCATGAATTACATGATAACTATCCTCAACATCACAAAGAATTGGTTGAAGATAAAAACAAGCAAAGAAATGAAAGAGAACCCATGAGGATCTCTCTAAGGACATGAGTGATGATTCATCATCTCTCATAAGGTGAAGCAAAAAGACATTCATCCTTTAAATCAGATTTCCCAAGAGAAAGAGGATTGTTGTGGAAAGGGAAAAATGCCTCCCTTTTTAGCGAAGAGGAAATAGATCAACTTATAAACATAGAACTGACCTACGAATCTTCACACTGCTCTAACTTTTCTAATCTTTCTCTGTTAATCTTAAATATGCATAAATCGGAAAATAGATGTGTAGATCAATTTGAAGAAAAAGCAATCGATAGTCCAATGTGCATGGGTGATGACATTTTCTTTTGTTAATGATTCTCCAAGGTTTGATCAATATGTTGATGATTGTGATTTCCCAGCAGAGACACTAACTATGCGAACACTCGGCTTTTGATTTTTGGGAGGAAGCTCGGTTTTCCTTAAACTTGAAAAGTGAGCAAGCATTACGGTCATATGTGACCTTTGATGAGGATAGCCTTGAAAGTTTGGAAGTAAGTGAAGAGTCCTCGAGGAATCTTTTCTCTACTTCACTTCGGTCCATCAAAGATAACATTCACATAATTGGAGATCAACGAGTGTTTCGGCTTGATGATGAGCTTGAGGAAGATGATGAATTTCTTGAGCATGTTGTAAAATAGAGAGGCCTTTTCACGAAATAGTTGAGGGAAGTCATTTTGGACACGGAATCTTCCCCAACTCTAGATTGCAACCACAAAGTTCCATTGAGTCACAATTCACATGAGATGAAGAAAAAAATTTGATAAACACATGAGAGTTGTCTCACTACACACAAGATAATTTACTATCACGAGCGTATCACACTCACCAAACTAATAACCTCCACACGGTTTTAGGTCACTTAATCGAACACATCGACTTGAATGAAAACTACAATGCAATACATGATGAGTCCTAACGGTTAGGGTGATCATGAAGAAGAGTTGCTTTACCGAGGGTCCCAAATATGGCCAAGTGGAAGAAAGAGTAGTCTTGAATGAATCCTGTATATCAAAACCTCGTCAGGCATTATTCCAAAGGATGTTACAACATTTTCCTTAAGAAGTACGAAAGAATAGTCTTGAATGAATCCTATATCTCAAAACCTCTAGATCGAGCATTATTCAGATCTGTTAGCTGTTTTCCTTAAGAAGTCTGAAGAGTAGTCTTGAATGAATCCTATATCTCAAAACCTCTAGATCGAGGCATTATTCCAAGATCCATTTTATAGCTGATTTTCCTTGAGAAGTCTTGAAAGAGTAGTGTGAATGAATCCTATATCTCAAAACCTCTAGATCAGGCATTATTCCAAGATCCATTTGTTGTTTCCTTAAGAAGTACGAAGAGTAGTGGGTTTTATCATGAACAGGATTCTTGCCAAGAATGAGAAAAAGTAAGCACTCTTGTCAGGAAACAAACCAGAAGTGGGAGTGGCCTTTTTTCATTTACTTCTACATCATGAAAAGACTAAACCCGAGAATCACCATTTGATCATCTACTTGGTAGTTACATTGGAAAGAAAGTTCACCAAATGAATGTATGTTGTGTACGGTTTAGATTAGGATAGGTAGATAGTTAAAACTCGGCCTTGTGAGCACTTTTTTTTCATTTGTAGTTTGTTTGAAGAGAAAGTGAAAAGCGAGAAAATACAAAAAACGGTGAAAAGTAGAAAAAGAGGCAGTTTCTAAAAAGCGATGGTAAAGCCCATGTTCCAAGCGGTCCTTCGGAAAGCGCGCAAGTCTAAATGCCGCTACTAGTACTTCAATGTCTTGTGCGGCTATCTAGCCTAATCACTTAATTTGAGCATGTTTAAATTTAACCCTAGCTGATAAGTTAGTGAGTGTCAAGATAGGTCAACATTGTGTAGATTGACTTATCACGGAAAGCTTAGATTAGGAGAAGTGCAGTTCCACATGCCTAAAAACGAGCCAAAGAGAGAAGCGAAGATGAAAATACATTGTACATCTTAGCCGCTTGTCTAGTTTCCTTTGTTGCGGGGAATAACATTTATTGTGCGGCTTGTCTTCTATACGCAAATGCATGACAAATACGGTACCTAATCTGATTTGATCATTTTTAAATTTCATGTTGTAGATTAGAAGATAAATCCTGTCAACAGAAGCTTAATCTTGACGATCGATCTAGTTTTAGACCCAGAAATGAAGGAGTTCATCATTGTCTAAGAACAATGAGATATAAGAGTAGAAGTAGATAGTTTCATTTTACAAAAGAAAAAATATGCATTGTCTAAAAATTTGCTAGTTCAAATGCGCCAAACAGAAAAAAAATGTTAGGAAAGATAGTAGGGTAGGTAGAGGTATCATTGATGTTAAAACATCTTGACACTTTTCGAAATAACATCAAGAAGAGGAGTAGAGCACTAGCCGCCAATGGATAAGGCAACGTCACCACAATCCAAAAATCTGAATTCACGGACACCTCGACGAGGAAGTGCCCTCCCCAAATGGAATACTGTTATGTCGATATTTTTATGTAGTGACTATATCTTCGAGTGAGTTTTCTAGGCGATTTCCTTATGTCCCGTATGTCATCAGAGAAACCCTCCCAAAACTTTTTCGCCTTCCTACCTATTGTTTCCACCCACGGCAACATCAAAAAACCTCATATCACAATCCTATCTAGCTTGACCTTGATGACACCTTATCGGCCAGCAAAGGGCAAATCCACATACGATTTCGAAGTCTGCCACCCCATGTTAGGAAGTGGCGTTTAGGACATTTCACCTTTGGCAATCATCAAAAAGCAAAAGTCCCCATGCAACGGCCAGACCTACCATAATTTGATCCCTTAATTTGCAAATGAAGTTGACAAACGGCCTTAAGAAATTAAACGCCACTCACACCCCACAGATCCTACCAAATAGCACGCAAAGCCCATTCTCAAGGCGGCTAGTAGGTTTTCCACTTTGTGTTCTATGGTTCTTCAAAAACAAGAAATATGTTTCATCTCCACGGAGTAAATGTTTGAGTTTACGGTTAGAGGAGCAGTACTTCTAAGTGTATTATGAGGAGGCACGAGATGAAGGTTTGCAAAACAAAGGGCTCTCAATCGGGACCTTACGACTCTTTTGATGTGAAAATCACGGGAAAAAGGATTGCCAGCTTGTCTCGGCAAATGGTAAATTTGTCAGGCTCGGGACCTCCTTCATTACAAGCGGAGGGTTGGGCGCCTCCTTCATCCCATAAGCGGAGGGCGCGGAGTCGGAGTTGACTCGAAGGTTGCAAAGTCCGGGGTTGCCACATGCCGAAACAATGAAACAATATCTTCGGGGTTTCATGAATGCCAATTAGCCGACCATAACGAGGATTGTAGTGAAACTGATAAGCTCAAGGGAAAAGTTTAGCCTAATAAAAGAGATCATACGAAACTTTCAAGTCGGGTAAATGGTTGAAACTTTAGAAGGCCATTTCATCGGTGAACATCCAAATCATAGAAATTTTGTTTTGGTGCGGCATCAAATAGAACGGTGTTAATCGGTAACGACACACGAGAGCGGGGAGAAGGTTCTTGGTTCTTAAAGAAAACAACGACCTTTATGATCACAAAGAGTTACGGTCAATATACCGAGGTCATGAGATGAACAAGCCAAGTGACAAATATCTCGGCAACCTTAGAACGGTGTCCAGCATGGCTAGGTTTCCTTCAAAAACACGGTGAGGTTTGCAAATGAAGATGCTAATATTGGTGTTGTTCGGATGGTTTGCCCACCACCACATTTGCCAGATGAAAGAGCTTCACTACATACATAAGCGAGCCAAAATCATTGCGAGCTTGTTGAAAAATGGTAAGTCCAAAAGTGCGGAGAAAAAGACTCCAAAGAAGTTGAAATAAAGAAGGTATTCTGTCTATGATACTAATGTATTGATCTCCCTCTTCAAAGAAGCTACACATCCCTTGACTCATCAATGAAAGGAGAAAAGTTAGACATACTTTATTACCTTAGGTAAAAGCGATGGACTTAAAGGAGTTAAAGACATTTCATGAGCACCTATCGAGAAATCAAGGAAAATCCCTGCGAGCAAACAAACAAGGCTAAGGTGAAAAGATGCTGGCCCAAGTAAACGGTGACTAAGGTTGAGTCATAAAAGGCAATGGCAATTGTCTGATACTAGGAATAGATAAAAGAGACAATTTTGAGCATATGTGTGCCATTAATATCAAAGAAGATTTTCTCCTTGAGGAAAGGGCCAGGCGACAAGACATACCATATGTCAAAGTTCAAAAGAGGGCGCCTTTCGAGAAGAGGTGTTTGCAACTTTCCAACATTTTAGTGCTGCATTATGAAATAGCCATTCTTCACTAGCAAATCACCAAGAGAAGGAGGCAGCGAACATAGGTCAGTCATGAAATGTTGCCCCTGCCGACAAGGATTTGAAATCTTTGAAAACGAATAGAATAAAGACGTATTGCCAAAAAGCTGTTTTCATATTTTACAGTTTATCTTTTCAAATAAGAAGGGCAAGCGGTATATGATCCTATGATTAGGCGAGAAAGAGGAATTTGTTTTTAATTAATTATCATTATTTTTATATTCCACGAAGCGAGACACAATGGTCACCATCCTAAAGAGCCCAGTTTAAGCACGAATATACGGTCTGACAAAGCGGTCACGGAAGATTGCCATTGTTTTAAAGGCAACTTGATACAAATCTTGTTTTGCATCATTTGAAAAGGGCGGATATATGTATTCAAAGTGACGGATTTGACATTTTGAACATGTCATAAGAATGAAATGGAGGAATAATAAACCACTTGTGAAATCCAAAAAAACAAATCGCCAAAGCTCCCAAGCATCACGACGAGCTTTTCAAACGAGTTTGGGGTCTTACGCACGGTTTTTAGGGTGGCGCGACGAACTTTGGCGGGTGGCGCGACGGTGGGGCTCCAAAATACACGGGGTGTCAACGCGGGCGCGTGAGCACGTAGGCGGCGCGACGAGCTGTAGGTGCCGCCGACGGCACGACAACTCCACCCCGGCGTTTTCTCGTAGCGACGGATGCAGCATCCAGGATTGCGCTTGCTTTGAAAGGTTCGGTGCACTTCAAATTCCATCGAAAGGATTTCGCCTTAAAATTCACGAGGTACTTTGCCCCTTTGCTCGAGAAAAATCTAAAATTTCAAGTTTAAAAATATTTTGTGTTCCGTGGTGTGAAGGCATGTAGAAGTTGGGAGGCATAGGTATAAAATTATGGATTAATATCAAAGTTGTAAAAAACGGTGCGAGATATTTTGTTGGTTATCTCTCAAACTCACAAACCAAGGGTACATTTTCTTAAACCATGCAACGTTGATTTCTACCATAAACTAAATGCATTTTCTCCACTGCACTATACTATCAATGCGAAGCTTTGTTGACGAGAGGAATTACCGAGAGGAGGGAAACGAGGGTCCCTTTTTCTGAAGAAACGAGAATGGTTAGTGTTTGAGGTTAATATTTGAAAACGAGAGGTACGGTATTTAGTGAATTGCTTTTAAACTCTTAAAACGAGAGTTTGTTTCACAAAATTGTTGCATTGCTTTTCACCTAAACTAAGTGCCTTTTGGTCACTACACTACCTTGTCATTCGAGAGTTGTTGGGCGAGTTTTCCAAAAGGTGAAACGGGGTTTTGGTTGATGATTGACCATTTGTAGATGTTGGGCATTTACGATGATCAAGTAAACGGCGAAAGGCAGTTATAAAGGCGGTGATTGACTTCTCAAGGGTCACAAGCGAAAAGTTCTCCTCTTGACACGGTGGGCTATTTTTCACTAACCACGAGTCTCTTCTTTTCCCACTTGTGTGGTCTCCATAGAAGTTTGTTAACGAGGGCAAAATTCAAGGTAAAAACTTTGAAAAGCGAGTTTATAATTTCGAAGTTTGGGTTAAAAAAACAAAAAATGTCAAAGTGCAAACGGTGTACTCTAATCAAAGGTCACAAGGGGATTTGTTGAAGCATTGCCCAAAGAAGTCTCTAGCTGATTCTTACACATAGTGCCATTGTTAGAGAGGATTCGAGTCGAAGTGTAACAGTTTGAAAGATTGTGGTTAATAAGTGCGGAGAGATTATTGAGGAAAGCCTTGTTGAATCACAAGATCCATAAGCTAATCAAAGCGAGTTTAGTGGCACATCTCAATCCGAAGAAGCTTATTCTTCATATATTGAAGAGCGGTGTGACTCTTTCAAACTGTTTTTTAATCGAGAATGCCTCCAAGGCGAGATCACAAAGGCGGACAACATAAGAGATATGAGCCTATCTCCATAGAAGACATCAATGCTCATCCCTCGGTACTTTT
The DNA here is from genome assembly GCA_034641835.2 of Pinus albicaulis. Taxonomy (NCBI): domain Eukaryota; kingdom Viridiplantae; phylum Streptophyta; class Pinopsida; order Pinales; family Pinaceae; genus Pinus; species Pinus albicaulis. The sequence goes on from CM076574.1 coordinate 111,021,259, forward strand.
CAATTTCCATGAGGTAGAAATTTTGTCTTGATTTACTGTCAAAGGATGAAGGAAGTCAAGAGTTTCTCACCACTTACACATTTGTGTGCTTTAAGGTTCAAGGACAAACACTTCCGGCTTACCGGATCTTGATTTCAAAATTTCTCCAAGGTATATATCCAAAGCTACCAAGATCCCGTATCATGGTGAGAAAAATGGTTTAAACAAGCACATCTTGATTTGGAGGACTATAAGCCTTTCATCAATGGGAACATAGGGAGACCATCATTGCTACTTTTCCTTTCTCCTATCTTCTTGACGGAGTTATGTGCCCCGATGAAGGCCATAATGAGATACTTCACTTGTGAAGGGAGAGTTTAGCAAATCTTTGCTTATCATGTTCGCTTGTTGATGCATTTTGCAGAGCAAACTTAATTAAACCTTCCATACTTTGTCCAAGAGCATAGAGAAGATGGCATTTCTAGCTGTCCAAAAGCTCCACCTCGGCAAATCTCTTCTCTCTTTCATCATTCATGATCAAAATCATCTTCTTGCACATTTGGAGAAGAAAGGGTTTCATGGGAGTCCTTCATTAGACATGCCGATTTACATACTTGTTCCTCCTTGCTCTGTGTCCCCGACTCGACCTATCCCGTCGCCCGGTGCCTTTATCTAGTAGGCCTACCCTAAAAACTCAGATGATCCGGGCAGCCAAGTACAAGGAGGAGGAGAGGGCGGTAGAGCACGAGGAGAAAAGGAGTTGATGAAGCGAGCGACCAGATTTTGAGGGACGGCGGCGGTTGGATATCATTGGACAGCGGCCAGTGGAGGTTGATGAACGACGTCAATTTCGGGAAGAAAGAGCTGACTGGTGGAGGTTGATGAACGACATCAATTTCGGGAAGAAGAGCGGCCAGGAGACGGAGGTTGAGGTACAGCACGGCAAGTACGGGAAAGGAACGGCGGTGGACGAGTTTGAAGAAGAGCGAGGTTGAGCAAGCAATTGAGACATCTTTTGAGCCACAAGTGGACGGGATGTTGAGGAAGGACTGACAGGCGGGAAAGTTTGCCGCCTCGATGAGTGACCAAAGCTTGTCCTAAGAAGAAATTGCCCCGAAAGAACAACTCCTAGCTTACGGGGAGAAAGAGCGTAGATTGGCCTTCAAGGCAAAGAAGTACGGTTGGAGAAGCGCCAAGCATGGGAGAATGTCCGGTGTCATCCTATCTAGCGATGACGAGCGACAATGAAGACACGCTATCCTTGAAAACCTCCTCATTCACAAAGAAGGGCAAATTGAGGTTTTACAAGAAGATCTCCAAAGGGCAAAGGAATTTCCAATCAATTCTTGGAGGTTGAGAACAAACAAATGAAATTTCATCATGACCATTCATGAGGCAAGGGCCATCAAGTACAAAAAGGAGGCGGAAAGGGCGCAAGTGAGAATTGAAGACTTGATGGCGAATTTGATGATGAGGAAGAGGAGGACCGACTGGCGAAAGGGCTAGAACCATCGGGCTTAGGAGAGCTTTGGAGAAGCGAAGGAAATTTGAAGAACAAGCTCGATTCGAAGCTTTCCTCTCACACTACCCTCTTTGAGAGCGGGAAATTGAGGAAAACAAAGAGCTTGGCTTGAGAGGGCTAACTTGACACATTTGGAGACCAAGCTTGAGAAGGCAAACGGGGATCTCGAGCTACGAGAGAAGAGAACACTTCACTTTCGGAAGCTAAACCCCGGTCGCCGGCGCAAATTGAAGGTAGCACGAAAAAATTGAAGAAATTGAAGGAGAGGCGCCTAGCACGGAAGGAAGAAAGCACATCAGCCCTCGATATTTTAGCTTCAGCTTCGGAACATGTCTCCATGGACCATGAGGGTCATCCATGCCAATTTTGGGCTGTTTGAAAACTTTTTGTTTTTTGGCATTTTTGGGGTTTTTGCCAAAGCCATAAATGCGCCATTTCGAGTTTGAAGAGTCGTCAAGGGAGGAGAGATTGTGCAATGGATTCCATAATTTCGCAGAAGCGGCTCTCCGGCGATTTTGAGGGCATTTGAAAATCATTCGCCCCCTCAAATTGGCAAAAACGACCTCATTTTGCACATTACGCCGCCCTATCGAGCGGCCACCTTTATTTTACAGGTTTTGCACACGGAGTACGGATTTTGAGGGACTTTCGAGATCCGATTGAGATGATTCCACTTGCATTGGAAATCAGACACGAGAGAGCTTTCCAACGAGCCATCATGAGCCTCATTTCGACATCGGAAGCCTTTTATTTGCATCCGGCAAGTCGAGAGGACCTTTTTCGAGGCATAAATATGAAGTATTTTTGCAATTTTGAACTCAAATGCACTTTTTCCCAAATGTGCGTTAGGCTATTTTATCATGAGAAAATCATGTAAAGTCAATATAATTTCCGTTTTTAGCAATTTTTTAGATATTTTTTATTAGATATTTTGTGCCTTAGGCTTTGCAAAATATGAGGGCAAATTTAGATATTTTGACTTGGCCAATGGGATAGCTAGTTGCTCCATGAGTTTTCCTCCTTCTAGCCTATTTATCCCATACTTCTCATTGTAAAATCGAGGAAATTTGAACTTGAGAAGAATTAATGCATTGGTCATATGAGCTTTGAAGAATACACTTGAGTTATGATGTTTGGATTGCCTCTTGGATGCTTTTGAGGAATGTTGAAGGCTTTGTTGATGGATTCCCTTGACATGGTAGAATGGTATAGTGCTTCTTAATGTTTTTTTGTCTTCTAGTTTTCACTCATACTTTAATTTTTTTCTTGCTTCTATAGATCGGTAAAGATTGATTTTGAGACATGTATGGAGGCACCTCAAAATTCTGAATCTTCATAGCTTGATGTTTTCTTCTCCCTTAGTTATGCTAAAGAATTCTTCGTGCTCTTTAGTAACCTAAGGTGTTGTTGCTTAGTTTTATTCATCGGTTCCATGTATGTTGAGTAGGATGTATGGTTTTCCCTACCTACCTATCGAGTGCCCATAGTTATTTTGTCCATAAAACTTTCTCTTTGGTGATTTGGCGATCATTTTGTTGAACCAAGGAGGCCTAGTTTCGATCTAGCCCTTTGCCTAAAACTATGAAAACTTATTTGTCCGAGTGCCCCGATGACTTGGTATGTTTAGGCGTTAAGGCATAGTTCATGAGTTGTTAGTTTGTCTCATGTGTTTTCCCCCAAAGTCGATAGCCTTTTCCCGAAGTTAGAGGGTGTATATACCTCTATGTATGGCTTGAATGTTTGATTTCTATGTATTGATAGCTTATAGTTATTCCTAGCATGATTAATGGCTTGCTATTACATGTTTATGCTATTAACTAGTTGCACTTGAAATCCCTTGTCTTTCACCAACTTATTGTTCATTTAATCCATTTTGCCCGGATCCCTTTCTATTGTGAATCAAATCGGCCCTACAGCAGCTTTACATCATCGCCTCATTAGCTTCCTCGACCTGATTGACCCGATAGCCCAATTTATCTACATCTTGTTATCCAGTTTATGTATTTGATCAGTTTCATCCCTCACAAACTTAAAAAACCAAAAAACCAAAAACATACTTCATAACTAGCCTAATATCAGAACATCGCAAGTAAACACACCGACATCTTTTACACTTATAGAGAGAGCCCTCTCTGAGTCCAGGAAGGCTAGGTCCTTGGGCTCCAAAGCTTGGTTTGATGTTACATCGTCATTTGGCTAGCCAATCGGCCAAATCACGGGACCCTAACACCTCCTGCACTTCCCAAATTTTTAGGAAACCCTTGTGTCCTTCAGATTTTCACTCATCCTATGTGACATCCATTGTGCACTATTATTGGAAGAAGTTTTGTGAGGCTAAGGCTGGATGGATCCATAAAACGGTATGCTCGAGGCCGTGGTAGATTTCAGGTGATCTCTCCAAATTTTTTTACTGTACATGTCATTAATAAAATAAGTGATATCTTGTTCCTGATGTTCACATCTCGTTTATCTCTTATACATGTCTAATGATCTTAAATAGTTCATTTATTGTTATTTTTGTGAGATTATGTATGCTTTTTGCTAACATCTAGAACTTATATATGTTGTACAACTAGGTTTTTGTGATTTTTCTTTTCTAGTTTGTAGGTTCTAGAGTGCAAGGTGTTGTTGGGGGTTTGAACCCCGCATGATCTACTACAATCGAAGGATTAGCGAGTAAGTTCTTCAACCCTTAGTTTCTGGTCTAGATCATAGAAGTTGGTTAATTGAATCCTTCTTGTGATGACATGCCCCTGATCTATGAAGGTTTATCAACCTGAGACCTTAGGCTAACATTGCCCATAACAGATGTGACTAAAACATATACTAGAGGAAATAGGTTGCTATTTTCTCCTGGTAGTGTGGAAAGGGCTCACCCCTACATCAGTGGAAAAAGAGACCAACACATCAACATGAATCACCATTGCAAGAGGAATAACATGTACATTTTGACACTCATGTGGTAGACATAGAGATGCATGTGGAGGAAAAGTCACTAGAGAATATTATTAAAGAGAAGGAAGCTGATATCAAGGATCTAAAGGACAAATTACCAAAGGAAAAATTCATGATCACATTTCTTCAGCAAGAGAACAAGAAACTCCAAGTCAAACAAATTTTTCTTAGCAAGACAAAGAGATATTTGGAGAAGGATGGTGGAAAAGTATTTCAGTAGGTTATGTTGATGAGCTTGAGGATTAGGAAGAGCAAGTGAAACCAAGGAGGCTAAGAACAAGCGGTCTCAAGAGGCAACAAGAGCAACAAATTGGCCCATCTCCACCACTAGGTCAATTGTCACTTAGAGAAGCTTCTTGAGAAGTATAACAAGAACAATAAGCCTTAGAGGCACATGGCCATGCACTATTGCATAAGGAACATGATCTCTCAAATCATAATCCAACATTTGAAGAAGAAATTGAGGAAAAATAAGAAGGAAAAACTTTATTTGTCTGCTGAGGCCTCTCTCATAGCCTAACACATTATCTTCTAACTTCATGGGGCAAGTTTGGACAAATTTTGAGCAAATTTTGGTGTTTTTTGGCTTAAACAGAAAATTGCAGACAACCAAAAGTGCAACGCCTTGGCACTATAATTTTCCCTCAGAGGTCCAAATCACCTAAAATTTACATCAATGGATAGTTTATGACCTTCATATCTCATCGATATAATTTTTTTGCCATGTCAACATTCATATTGGGAGAAAACTAAAAAATAACATGCTAAAAAACCACTTTCTGCCACGTTTTTCACCTAGGCACTATGATTTTGGAGTAACCTTAGGAGAATACATTTTTCTTGGCCTTGGAGATATCATTTTTCATGCTTAAGGACTCTATGGAAAACTACACATCCTAATATTTCCAATGGTACCTTCAGATCAAAATTTAGAGCACAGGAAGGAAGTCAAAATTTCCCTACAAAATGGCACCAGGCTTTTCCCTGATGGCATTGTGCTTTTCCCTATTGGCGCAACGATTTTCCATGGAGGTCAAGTTTTTGAGTTTCTTCAGTCAAATTTGGGTTTTCATAATGTAATTACACTTGTTTTGAGTTGAATTGATGTAGATGAATGTAATTAGGCTTGTTAATGTCATTTTGATGTAATTATGAAGGTCATTTATAATGGATAGGTCAGTCAAAGGCTAAATGGAGAGTTTGTTTTAACCTCCCTAGTCTTAGGTTTGGTTGGAGAAATTTGTGTAAATTGTTCATATATTGAGGGATTCAACCCATGAGAAAGGGGAATATGGTTTTGGTCTATATTTATCTAGTTTTCAGTCAGATTCAAGGTTCGACATTAGAGAGTAGAAGGCTTGGAGCTTTGTGTAGAGATTACTTTTTGCATAAAAACGCGACCAGTTGCAACTATTATATAGGGATTCATGTGGTATGATTTTGTGCCAGTGCTTTTCTTCTGTAGTTAAATTTTATGAATGATTATTTCATCTTCTTTCCATATCTTTGATTTCAGTGATCTTCCTATAAGATGTTAAATATAGTTGTTTAAGTTTATGCTCAAATTTGGTAAGAATTTCATGTTTTTGTTATTCATATTCTAATAAATGAACTCATGTATGTCAT